>JAPJBO010000187.1:0-302481 GCA_030068145.1 Diplonema papillatum | reverse complement strand
TTTTTTTTTGGAGCGCGGGACACTGTACTTGCCATGTTGGTACAGCGGGGCTGCCGGTATCCGGTTGCTTCCGGAGCGGTAGTCCAAAGAAATGCTTCTTCAGCACACTGTGAACGCCTGTCTCACAGCGACACGGGACTGGCCTGCGCGTGACTGCTAACAGGTCCGACCCGGTAAAAAAACCCGCGATGCAGTGACTCTACCCCCTGCATCAGGGTGGATCCGCTTCGTCCGGTCGCGCCCCACCAGATGCAATGACGATCCTTGCCACCCCTCGGGCTATAGAAAAGCTCAAGCGGTGGAAGAGGTCCTGGCAGGCGGCCGAAACGGTCCGGTCTTCACGGAGGGCGTTGGCGCGGGCAATGTGCCGCAGCTCCGTGATTGCTCCTGGGCACCAGGCCCCGAACGTGTCTACAACTAGCGGCACCGCCTTCCATTCCCGCGGGTCTGGCTCATTGGCAATGATTGCGTTGTAGACACGCTCCTTGACGGCTACAGCGTACGCGGCTGCTGCGCCCCCTGGCTCCGCCGCCGCCCGGGCTGCGTAGTGCGGCTGCGAGAGTTGTAGGGGGTACGTGACAGCGACGTCAAGTAGGACGGTGGTGCCATCCCGGACGTAGCTGATGTCCGGGCGCTTGCGCCGCGCGTTAGCGAACACGGCTCGCTCGATGGAAGGACCGAGCAGTCCTCGTCGAGCGAAGTCGGCGACGATGTCACGCAGCGCGTTGTGAAGGCGCGTTCGGCGGCCGCTGCCGAAACACGTCTGGGCGTGCGATCCGTTGACGTCGGTCGCACCGTGCCCGCAAAGGCGGCACTCCCCCGGCGCGGCCGCAATTGGAAGCCCCAACCGAAGCCGGACTGCCACCGCCAGCTCGGCCGGAGACAACCACATTGTGGTATCCGCCTCAGGGTTGCCGTACAACCACGCCGAAGCGTGCTTGCCGGAGCCGCTTTGGATCCGCGCCCGGATCCGGTCTTGAGCCCGGGTCAGGGCCTGACCCTGCAGTTGGCCGGAGTGGCCGAGCTCCTCCGTCAGCGACTCGAGAAGGTTCTTCCTCTTCTCGGTGGCCAAGGCGGACGACCATGCCTTCTGTCCTCGCCCCTCGTACTCGGCTCGTGCCTGCATGACGTCCTGGATCTTCTCCAGGACGGATTCATAGGTTGCAAGGCGCGGGTCGACGAGGGACGCTTGGACGGTGTCGTCCTGCTGCCACGTGAGGTGTGGCAGCAGGGCCGGGGCCACGAGGGCGGGGAGATGCGGCCCCCCGTCCAGCGCCGCGGCGATGTGGGCAATCCCGCTCACGTCCGCACAGCTGTGGAGGCCGAGGCCGCCCATCCTGACGGGGAGTGACGCCTGTGTCCACGACGCGTCATCGGTTTCGATCCCGGTGATCGTCGCGAGACAGGACTGGGTGACGCGGTCGATGCCCGCGTAGTCGAAGACGGGCCCTGTCGCGCGCATGAGGTGCACCACTCCAACGAAGCCGGCACAGAACTTCGTCAGCGTGAGCGCCACGTGCGCGTCAGGTAGGGACGCGATCACCCTCAGCTTCCTCTCGGCGCCCTGTGCCACCCGCTCAACGAACGCGCGGATCTTCTCCGGCGATCCGCACGGCACACCCAGGTGCTCGATCTCGTCGAGGGAGCACGTCTCGATGCCGTCTAGGCCCGCCGGTACCTCGGCACCCGGGGCAATCGCCAGTCTGCACTTGCCCCTATTGAGGCTCAGACCGACTGCTGCGGCTCGCCGCTCGAACTCGCACAGCCATCGCGCGATCGAGTCGAGTTCCCCGCCCGTTACCCCGTCGTCGAGGTAGAACGTCAGGAGCTCGAGGCTGGCCCGGCTCAGCGCTGAGTGGTTGGGCGCGGCCTCCGGCTGCTCCTGAGGTGCCGGCTCCTGTGCTACTGGCCCGGCGCCCTCCGGATCCTCGGGGGCGCCTCGCGGTATCTGGGCCACCGGCGCCGGCGGAATCGGGCCCGGGAGCGCGAGGGCCGGCTCTCCGGGCTCCGCCGGGCCCCCGTGGGCTGGGTCCTCGGGTGGCGGTTGCGCTGGCCCCGGCTCGTGCGGTGGCGGTGGCCCCTGCTCAGGAGGGCCCTCTCCGCCTTCCACGGCTCCTGCGGGGTCCGCGGGCTCCTCCGGCCGCGGAGCCTGAGCGCCCGCCCCCGGGGCCTCTTCCGGCGCCGGCTGGACTGCCGGGCCGACCTGTGGCGCTGCCGCAGCCTCGGCCGGCGGCGGCGGCGGCGCGATGACGTCCTGCAGCGCCAGGCTGAAGAGGAGAGGCCCCAAGGGGTCCCCCTGTTGCACCCCACGCTCGGAAGTGAGCGTTTGGTCTCCAACTTGCAGTATGGAGTGCTTCCCGTATGCCGCCATGGTGTACGCCAAGACCTGGGGGGCATGCCTGCTGGCGCTTTGAATGATCGCCTCCCTCTGCAGGGAGTTGAATGCGTTCGCCAGGTCGATCTGGAGGATGCCCTTGCCCGCCCCGCCTTCCCTGCGGTACATGGCCGCCACCCTACGGACGGCGAGAATTCCCGCGTCCGCTCCGGCCTTCACCCCGACACCGACCTGCCCGCTTCGCAGGAGCACGCTTTGCCCGAGCTCCTTTACCACCCGGTCGGACGCGAGGACCTTTCCGGCCACCCTCCGCAGAATCTCGCCGCAGGCGATGGGTCGGATGCCGCCCCCTCTTTTCACCAGTGGGACCAGCTTGGCCCCGTAGAGGTATGGCCTGGCCGCCGCCGAAACCCTCCCGGACGAGAGGGCCCATACCGCGTCTGCCACAGCCTCCTTGAAGGAGCCGGAGCTGTCCCAGAGGTCCAGCAGGTGCTGCGCAGAGAGCCCGGAGGGGCCGGCCGCCGTGCCCTTCGGCATCTTCTTCAGCAGTCTCCGAACCGCACTCGGCGAGGGCCGTGCCACGTTCAGGCCCTGCATCGCCGGGTCGCCTTGCCACTCCTCGGCAGCCGGGTGGAGGGCCCTGAGCTGCGCCATGGTGGCCTCGTCTGGCGGGGCCGTCTGCGCTGCCGAAAGCGCCGACACCGCCCGCGAGTAACACCGGTCCCGCGCCCGCTTGATGACCTGGCGCACGGTGGGGGCGTCCAGGTCATCCACTGACCTGACCGCCGTCTGGAGCTCGACCCTGTGGTCGTTGTCCTCGACCGGGTAGGCACGCCGGCGCGCGCGACCTTGAGCCTTCCCAGCCGTGATGGCCAAGGCCTCCGACCAGAGCGTCCCGAACAGGCCGTCCCTCCAGAGTCTGACCCGGCGGCGGAGGGCCTCTGTCACCGCTCTGCGTCCTCCCCGAGTGGTGGCCGCCAAGATGAGCGGGGCGAAGGCATATACCCGCAGCCACCCCGCGTCGTCAGATGCCCCCCGGAGCACAGTCTCAAACAGGGCGGCGACCTGCGGTTTCGCCGTTGTGGGGACCCTGTTCAGGGTGGGCACATTGGCCGCGGCTACCTGGGCAAAGGTGAACGGGAGCGCCGCCCCCTGAAACCATCTCCCCGGGGCCGCCTCCCCCCCTGGGGCCGCCTGCCCCCCCGGGGCCGGGGGGGGCGGGGGCCTCCGCACTGGCTCCAGCCCAGCGGCCACTCGACCTTGGTAGGCCCGGGAGCGGGGGCACCAACTGCAATGCCTGCCCCTCCGCTCCCCGGGTCCCGCCGCATCCCTGCAGATGCAGACCGCCGCTCCTCCTTGCGGCCCGGCCGGCTGAGCCCTAACCGGTGGCGGAGGTACCGGTGGCACGACAGGAATTACTACGGGCGGGGCCGCGGGCGGCTCCCCTGGCGGCCCGGGATTGGGGTGGATGTCCCCGTCGCAACACAGGTCGTCTCCTCCGCGCCCGGAGGAAACGACCTGTGCGGCGGCGGAGTCATCCATCCCTGTGGCCGCCCAGTGAGCCTGTCGGCCCCTCCTTCGTGGGCCCGGGTGCCGGGGGACGTCCCCGTCGTCGCACGGGTCGTCGCCGCCCCTTCCCAAGGAGACGTGAATCTCCGGGTCCGGGCTTGCTATCCCGGCCGCGTGCGCCACCCTCACGCTGTCCGGGAACAGGACGGGCGTAAGTGGCCAGCTGGACTGCGGGGGACCCGGGGGTTGGCTCTCCATGGCCGCTCCCCTCCCCTGGCCGGGCTGCGCCAACCTGTCCTTCACCCGCGCGGCGATGGCTCGCACTGAGGCGACCAGGCCCGCGCCCCTCCCCAGGCCCGTGTCGGGCTTCTGCCTCACCGGGGCCGGCGTCCCGACGGGCGATCGTGACGCGGGGCGCTTGGCTCCAGTCGCCGGAGTCCCAAGCGTGGCCCCGCACACCCTCTCCAGAAGGCGTTGGCTCGCCGCGTCTACCGGGGGTCGCTGCTGCGGTTCCGGTGATCCGACCCCCGGAGCGGGGGTGCCGGATCCGCCGCTGACGTCTCGCTGCTCAGAGGCCGAGGCTTGCTCCGAACCCTGCGCCGGCTGGCTCGGCCCGGGCGCCGGCGAACCCGGCCGAAGGAAGCCCCCATCCATCGCCTCGGCCCCCTCCGACAGGAAGCTGGGCTCCGACGGCACGTACCCCCAGGTGAGCCCGGACGGGGGGGTCTCCCACCCTTCCTCGGGGCCTCCCGGCCGTCTGCGGCGCACGGCCGCCGGCGTACCGACCGGGGACCGCGATGCGGGGCGCTTGGCCCCCTGCCCCTGGTGGGCTTCAGAGCCCCCGGCCGGCGCCTCGGCCTGGCCCGGTTGCTGGGCTCCTTCCCGGCAGCCTCCTCCCGGGGGTTCTCGCTGATCGGACCCTCCCTCCGCTGCTGGCGCTTCGGCCGACGGCTGGCTCGGCGGCGCTGCGCCCGCCCCCGCGCCCCCGTCTCCGGGGTCGGGGCCTCCCTTGTCCCCCCCGTCGGCCCGCGGAGCACCCGCCCCCTCTTGAGCCAGTTCGTCGTCCGACTCGGAGCCCGAATCCGACCCGTCCTCGCCCGGTCCAGAGCCAGTCCCGGACTCGGAATCCGGAAAGGGGTTCGCCTCCGAGCTCCCTCGCAGGGCGCTCAGGTCCACCCCGTGCCTGAACTTCCGGCTATGCCGCCTGTCCCGTGCCGAGCTGGCTTGGGCGGCGCCTGCGAGGGCGGCCGGGCCGGCCTCGCCGCCAGCCGCGACGTGGTCGGCCCGGACTCCCTCGCCTCCGGCGGCCGCGGGTTCGGCCTGGGCGGCCGCTGCTCGGTCGGCCTGGTCGACCTCGCCACTAGCGGCGACGGGGTCGGCCCGGACGGCCTCGCACCCGGCGGCGGCCGCGGCGGCAGGTTCAGCCCGATCGACCTCGCCCCCAGCGGCGGCGGGGTCAGCCTGGCTGGCCTCGCACCTGGCGACTGCGGGGTCGGCCAGGTCGACCTCGCCACAAGCGGCGACGAGGTCGGCCTGGACGGCCTCGCACCCGGCGGCTGCGGGGTCGGCCAGGCCGACCTCGCCACAAGCGGCGACGAGGTCGGCCTGGACGGCCTCGCCCCTGGCGTCTGCGGGGTCAGCCAGGTCGACCTCGCCACAAGCGGCGACGAGGTCGGCCTGAACGGCCTCGCACCCGGCGGCGGCGGGTTCTGCCTGGACGGCAACGGGGTCAGCCTGGGCCTGGTCGCCCTCCCTGCTTGCCGGCAACGACTGCGCCCTGGGACGCCCCGCCGGGACTAGCTCGACGTCCCGAGGAGTCGCCGGCGAGGACGCCGCCGACGACCTCGGGAAGTCCACCTCCTCGTCAAAGAGGCGGCGCCCCACCGGCAGATCGCCGGCCTGGGGGGCCTCGGATGCCTCACGCATCCCAGCGTCCCTTCCGGCCGGCTCCTTTGGCCCAGGGGCTACCGGCGGCGGGAGGAACGCAAACCCCTGGTGGGGCACCCTCGCCGCCCGCGGTGCGCTCGGCACCAGTGCCCTCTCGGCCTCCTCTTGTGGGGCGAGCCCCCGCAAGATCTCCTGCATCTCGCCGAGAGATGCGTCCATCTCGGCGACGTGGGCTACGACGAGCTCGTCGTAGCCCCGACTCGCGGTCTCCCTGCGGTGCTGGGAGGCGTGCTGAGCGGCCTCGCCGGCGGAGGCGCTCAACCGCCCGCAAAGGCCACAGAGGGCCACCACCGGCGTGGCGGCCCAGCTGCGAAACCACTGGAGGTGTTCTTCCTCCAGCGCCTCCGCCTCCGCCTGCGCCCGGCGGACTCTCGCCCAAGCGTCCAGAACCGCGGGAAGCTGCGGTCCCTCCGGGAGCTCGTCGACGGCGTGTAGCGCCGTGGCCTGCACACCCTTGCTGGAGCGTGCAGGCCTCGGCCCGGTTGTCTGTGCTGTGTGTGTTTGTTTGGTTCGCAAAGGGGGGGGGTGGTACGAGCGGTTCGCAAACGGCGCTGTGGGTTTGTTGTTTGAAAAAAAGGGGCGTACCTCCCCCGCGCGCTGGTGCCGGTCCGGGCACCGGGTGTTCCGGCATCTACCCTGCTTGAAGGCAGGGCAAATGGGGAGCAACCGGTGCTCGTACCGGCACTGGCTACGACGACAGCCTGCGCGCCGGAAGTTGAAGTTCCGACAGACTTCCTCCTTCCGGCCTGCGGGCTGCGCCGTGTTCACACGGGTGTCGGCGGCTGCGGCTGCGGCGACTGCGGCTGCGGCGGGAGCGCGTCTTCCCTGCCTCAGCGCCTCGGCGAACGTCGGGACGGCGGCATCGACGGCGGCATCGACAGCGGCGGCGGCGGAAGCGTCCTCTCCCCGCGCGACCGCCTCAGCGAACGTCCGGGGGGCGGCCCGGAGAGACGCGGCGAACGCAGCGGCGTCCGTCGGTGTCCGTGTCGCGGCGGCGGGGCACGCGAACCCCGGCCACCCGGCCGTCGACAGGGCCGCTGCCCCTGCCGAGAAGGCAGCGGCCAGCTCCCGGCTGCCCGTCCCTGCTCCGAGGGCGGCAGCAGCCGTCCCGGCCCCGCCCGCCGGAGCGGGGGGCCCGCCACCCCCCGGGTCGGGGGCGGCCATGCGTGTGTTGGTGTGTGTGTGTGTGCTTTTCTCAACGATTTCGCGTTTTTTTTGTTTTTTTTGTTTTTGAGTAAGCAACTACGGAAGACATGCAGGGGGCGAGAACTGCATTTACTTGTACGGGCAAGTCGTTCTTTTGTTCCTTTTGTTTTTTTTTTAGTTCGGGCCACCAGGGCACCTTACTCCACTCCTCTGAGGTCCCCTGATGGGGATGGTTGGGAGACCATACAATCAAGTATGGAAGCCATCCTTTACTGCGGAGCAATTTCCGCTAGCAGTACAAGTACTGTGTGAACAAGCCGCTTTTTTAGCCCATGGTCCAGAGGTTACCACACCCACACAGGGGTTTGAGGGTCGGTGGTTCGATTCCCGCCGGAAATCGTTTTTTTTGGGTTTTTGAAACAGCCCCAAAACCGACCTTTTGTCCATCTGCACGCCAGATTTTGGTCGCCACGCGAGCTGATTGCTTGCCCATAATCGCCAGGGATAGCTCTTTCCATCCCAAAAAAAATTTCCCAAAAATTCCAAAATTTTGACCCAAAACGGGCTGCTTTTCAGACGGAAAATCTGTGACACTTTTTCGTGGAATGGGTGATATATATTATTGGTGTGATCCATATGCCCGGTGCAAACAAACCCGGCACAACCCCGGAAAAACTCAAGGGGGGTCCGATTTTTTATTTTGCACCACCCCTTCAGGTTATGGCAGGTGATCGCTGCAATCAAGCTAAACAGACTGCACCAGGGTCCTGTCGAGTAAAAACCAACACCAATTAATATGTAAGGCGGCACCGAAAGTGTAGGTCCACCGCAGAAGGTACCCAGAATGCTTTGCCATTGCAGCGCTGAATGCACATCTCTGACAGACAGGAACCACTATTTTCCAAAGCCTCCAGAGGGCAAGCCCGGTTGTGCTTGACGCAACGGACTACAACCGACCACCAGCCAGCAATTGCCTCAAACTCCCCCGATACTACGGGAACCGAGGAGCCTAGTACAAGCAGATTAACCCTCTGCCCTCGCTGTTTCCAAATGAAGCATCATTTCCAAATTCGTGTGTCATGCTGGCTCTTGCCGGATGCTAGCGAGCGAGCGTTACTTCACCACCGCGCCGTAGCCTCCCTTGTGCCCTGGGTTCCATGATTGGCTGTTCTCGGCCGGTATGCCCGAGTCGGTGTTTCCTCGTCTTTACACTTCTTCTTCAATTGTTTAACCCCAACGTCCGGGTCTGCCACTGGTGCGGCCCCGTTTCTCCGCTCCTCTGTCTCTTCTGCTTCACCCCATGCTTCCATCCGGGCCTGCCTGCGCTTCCAGTCCGCTGGGTATTGTTCCTGGGGGTGAATCTTCCATTTCGGGTCCCCGTTTTCGAGTGACCTGCCTGAGGCACGGCACGCTCTCTCGCTTGCCATCTTGCCTGCTCGTAGAACGGCCTCGAATTCCCTGCATTTGCGGCACTCATCGTCTGCATCGATGTTCTGCATCCGCGGTACGTGCTTACTTTTCAGTCGACAACTACTGCTCCCGACACATTGAGCTAATGCTAACTCCACTGCAGAACGAGTGGTGACCTGTCTCTGCTAATTGCGTGACGCTTGTTTGCACGCAGTTGCGCGTCCACGAACGCCACGCACCCATGCTCGGTAGCCATTCCTCCCAGCTGCCGGGGTTGTTGGTACCCGCATTTCGGAGTGCATCAAAACCCCTGCAGAGCTCAAACAGCGGCTTGGTCAGCCACAGTTTGAAAGGATGCGGAACCAAAGGTAGCAGTCTGCTCAGGCCATCTTAAGCCATCCGACAGCACCTTCTAGGCGAGGGAAAACCGGTTGTACTTGATGGGCGGGGAACCCGCCCGTCCGAACCGCTTGTTGCCGACTTCTGTTGTAAATTTGTTGCATTAGTGTGATTGTCAGGCCTTCGACTACCCTGAGCAACGCACTATGCACACTCCGTGTCTACGTCACAGCAGATGGAACGCGTCTGTTACGTCGCCGCGGAGGCGGCCTACGAGTGGGTGTCATTGTGGCCTCCCGGCCGGAGCCATCGTTGGACGACCCTTCGCTCGTTTCCTCGCGTTTGCGTCGGTTCGCGCGTCGGATGGACGCAGCCGGGGGCTGCGCATTGGGCGGCGTTCGTCGGGCGGGGGTGTTGGCCCGGAGTTGCGGCGTTGGCAGTTGAGTGCGTCGGCGCCGCCGCGCTGGGGGGGTGCGTGGGACGGAAGGGTCCTCCGCAGCACGCCGCCGTAGCGGCGCAGCGCGATCGATCGTTGGTGAGTCTCCCTGGCCGGAGCCGGAGGATTCCTCGCTCGTCTCCCCGCGTTTGCGTCGGAGCCCGCGTCGGGGCGCTGCCGGTGCCGGTTGAGGTCCCGCCGGAGGTGCAGGTGCCTCGTTCTCGTCGTCGGCGTCGTCCGGCCGGTCTCCCGCCCGGTGGTGGCCACTCCGGCAGCACACGGAGGCATTGGCGCAGCCGCCGCAACGCGTCAGACTTCTGTTCCGGAGCGGGTTGAGCGTGGGAACTTCTGTCCCTCGTTCTGATCCGATGGAGATGCTGCTTCTCTTTCCGTTTTCCAAGCTACAGAAGGGGCCTCAAACCGACAAAATATTCACGATACCGAAGCCCATAGGCTGAACATAACAGAAGGGCGAGGGACCGCAAAGAGCGGGACAAACTCCCACGAGCACCAGACGATCATGAAACGTGGCAAAATCCACCGCGAAGCCTGAAATCTCCACGACCAAGGGTGCTAGCGGGTGCTGGGGAGACAAAAAATAAAAAACCCGGACCCCCCCCCCCGGTACAAACCCGGCACAAACCCGGCACAAACCCGGAAAAACTCCAGGGTGGATCACACCATATATATATATATATATATATGAGACGATGCCAAACCCCCCCCCTTTGCACTAATAAATATCATTTTGACGTCACCCCATACTGGCCCCGAACCCCCGTCTGTGTGGCCCAAAACGGGTCCCAAACGGTTTTTGACGGGCTGAGTCGAGGTAAAGGGGTCTCCGAAGGTCCACGAATGGGCCCAGGTGGGCCCAGGTGGGCCCCGGAGCGGGCACTCAGCGCGAGGGGGAGAGCCCCCCAAAATGGGGTCATTTTCGGGCCTCGCCACTATTCAAGCTAGTCAAACACTTTCTGGCCTCCAGCGGGAAACCCAGACTTCAAAACGACAAGATCGGCTGTGTTCAGCCGTAGATAGCCACCAGCGGGTCCTCTTGAAGCCGAAGAATGCTCTCGGGGGTCACAGTTAGCCCCATGTGTGCAGCGCCAGCAGTGGGCAGGCACACGCTCAGAATGTGTGGTATGCAAGTGCACCCTGCCTAGAATCCGGCTTCACCCGCTTTTGAGAACACAGTGCTTACAAGGAAAACGCAGAATATAAGGTGGAAAAATTCAAAAGAACCAAGATGAGGACTGTGGGCCCCCCCGCCAACGCCAATCTCGGCAGCCTTTCCCCGGTTCTTTCAGAGATTGTCACCCACGACCATTCCAACAGCCCTGTACCGGGCACGTGCCCAGTCCAAACCGCTCACGATGCGTCGCCGGCTCGCCTCGTCGTCAAGGCTGTTGAAGGCTTCTGAAAGCCTACCAGAAAGGCGCTTCCAGATGTCAACGTTCTCCTCCTCTGTCATTAGGGCGAGAAAGAAACCGATCAGGTCCTCACCAGAGACCTTTTCGCAAAAGGTCCTGCTGGCTACGAGTCGTCTCTGCATGGACTGACCACGTCTCGTTTCCTCATGAAACGGCGACAACTTCTGCATTGCTCTCACCGATGACTCCACGAACTCCAGACCCGTGATCTTTGGCATTTTCCCTCTCTTAGTTTCCGTTTTCCTGGGTCAACCTGTATTCTTAATTCGTATTGCTGGTAAAGCCGGATTCTAGGCAGGGTGCACCTGCTGCACCCACTCTATTTACAAGGTGTGCCTGCCCACCGCAGGCGCTGCAGGCGGGGTGGCCAAGTAGGGCTATCTGAGACCCCTGAGAACATTCTTCGGCTTCAAGAGGACCCGCTGGTGGCTATCTACAGCGGAACACAGCCGATCTTGTCGTTGTGTAGTCTGGGTTTCCCGCTGGAGGCCAGAAGGTGTTTGACTAGCTTGAGAAGTGGCGAGGCTTTGAAAATGACCCCATTTTGGGGGCACCCCCCCTCGCACTGAGTGCCCGCTCCGGGGCCCACCTGGGCCCACCTGGGCCTATTCGTGGGCCTTCAGAGACCCCTTTACCTCGACTCAGCCCGCCAAAAACCGTTTGGGAACCGTTTTGGGCCACACAAGTGGGGTTTCGGGACCAGTATGGGGTGACATCAAAATTTTTTTTATCCCAGACTTCAAAACGACAAGATCGGCTGTGTTCCGCCGTAGATAGCCACCAGCGGGTCCTCTTGCAGCCGAAGAATGCTCTCGGGGGTCACAGTTAGCCCCATGTGCGCAGCGCCAGCAGTGGGCAGGCACACGCTTAGAATGTGCGGTGTGCAAGTGCGCCCTGCCTAGAATACGGCTTCACCCGCTTTTGAGAACACAGTGCTTACCAGGAAAACGCAGAATATAAGGTGGAAAAATGCAAAAGAACCAAGAGGTGGAGATGGCGACTTCACTTTTTCTGACGCTTGCTTGGAGGGGCTGCATCTGAACTCCGTTCACTGGACTTGGATGTCTTTGGACGCGGTTTGGCCTGGGCTTTTGCTGATGGCTTCTCCTTGGGTGGATGTTTTCCCCGGGCCCTGTTTTTTATTTCCTGGTCTGCCATCTTGGCAAACATCTCTTTCTTCTTTGTCCTCTTTTTCTGCATCTTCTCGGCCACGGTCTCCTGTTCATCACTGGAAGCACTTGAGCCAATGTCGTCTGAACACCTTGAGCAGTCAGTATCTGACTCGCCCAGTGGCAGGTTGTCCGAAACCTTGGCAACAAACTTGAACTTTATGACGTGGACTCGCTTTTTGAGCAGAAAGCCATTGTCGCCAGAGTGCTCGTGTAGTCGTTGTGTAGTCTGGGTTTCCCGCTGGAGGCCAGAAGGTGTTTGACTAGCTTGAGTAGTGGCGAGGCTTTGAAAATGACCCCATTTTGGGGGCACACCCCCTCGCACTGAGAGCCCGCTCCGGGGCCCACCTGGGCCCACCTGGGCCCATTCGTGGGCCTTCAGAGACCCCTTTACCTCGACTCAGCCCGTCAAAAACCGTTTGGGACCCGTTTTGGGCCACACAGATGGGGGTTCGGGGCCAGTATGGAGTGACGTCAAAAAATATTTTATTAGTGCAAAGGGGGGGGGTTTGGCATCGTCTCATATATATATTTTGTTTTTTTTTTGAGTAAGCAACTACGGAAGACATGCAGGGGGCGAGAACTGCATTTACTCGTACGGGCAAGTCGTTCTTTTGTTCCTTTTGTCAAACTAGGAAAGAAGAAGTGCGTAGTTTTGTTTTATTTTTTTACTTGTTAGTTGTCGACAACTTGTTTTTGTGTTGAGGTGTCATTCAGATGTAAAGGACGGAATCTTCCTGTGCATGGAGCAGAACTCCAACCGTGGCTCATGCCACCATCGCCAGATAGTGCACGGTTGGCTCGATAGAGCTATTAGCATACCTCTAGTCTCGGATAAAAATATCCTTTAAAATTCGCGTTCGTCGCTGCCCTCTCATGTCACTCTACATGTGCGCAGGTTGCTCGTAGCCCGTCCAGAGCTGTGTCCGACTGGTGTCGTTCGTCCAAATGGTCGGCCTCCTTCCAGACGGTCAAGATTGGTCGTCGCCCGTGCACGCTGCGCATTGGTACGGGTCGTTCCATTGTATTGCCTGCGCGCTGTGTCGATAACTTTAAAGTCCCTTTATTTTGGTTTTCTCTCGTTAGGTTCCCCTCGGTTTTCCCTGGATGTCTGCGTGCTTTACCGGCCCAGTTGAGCAGCCAATAAAGTGCAGAAACTGTAGCTTTTAAATCGTTGGTAGTAGTAGTATGTGTCGTAGTCCAAAGCAAGTCTGGAAGAGAACGGAGACTCTACACAAACAAACGAGTGACTTTAGGTAGCCGCCTGGGCGGCGGTCCGAGTACACACTGCAGCAGTGAACGCGCGTTGCAGGTGGCCACCTTCGTCACTCGGTTAGCAGTAAAAAAACATACGAACTTGGCATTGCCCGAACTGAGCATCACAAGAACATAGCTTTGCTTCACCAGAACTTAGCATCACTCGAGCTAAAGAAGCATCGTCCGAACTTTGTTTCACCAGAACTTAGCTTCGCCCGAACTTTAACGGGTGCCTCTAGTCTCGCTGGGCGTCGGCTCTACCGATATATTTGGAGTGAAAGTTCGCTTGATTTTCGCTTCTTATCTGTTTTGGCTTGTCAGATTCGGACGGCGGTCCGAATCTAACAGTAGCTAATCCCCCAGAAGTCGGCACTTCAATTTTTTCACGCACGAAGTGAAAACTCGGCGCCAAAATGCGACCCAGCAAAGTGCTCAGGTCGAGGAAACGAGAAGAATCTGTAGCATTTTTGTGGCAACTGTAAAACGCATCACGAGGTTGGCAATGCAAAGGCTAGGCCAAGTAATGCAGAAGCTAGACACAGCACAGGCAGGAACAGTGATTGTAAAGAGCACGGGCAATGCGTCAGGAGTGAGCACGCCAAAATCCGGACACAAAGACCGGACAGCAGTGCAAAAGCCAAACAGCACGATTGCAACCCGCATTAGGTTGGACAATGCGCCAAGACCGAGCAATGCAAAAGCCACCCACAGCACACGGTCGAGCAGAAGTGCACGAGCCGCGCAAACGAGAGGAGCAGGCTGGCAGCTGCTGTTGCGGACAGTGCGATAAGCGGTAGAAACGGATACACGCCACCCCACGGTAGAAATGCGTGAACGGACTGATACAAGGCCGCCGCCACGGTGAGACCAAGAAGGAACCGATCGACGAAAAGATGGGGCAAATGTGCGTACAGCTGCGAGTCGGCTTTCGGGATTGTGGTCTGCAATGCTTCGAGAGGGATCGGGGTCGGGTACGTTAGGGGGTAAACGAAGAACAGGGCGAGCGTGAGGCAGACTTTGAAAGGGAGTTCCGCTGGTTCGAAGAGGAGCGGGTAAAGGGACAGGGTTCCTGCTTGTGTGACGTTGTTGATAACTTCCGACAGGCTCGGCGGAACGCACTGGACCAGGACCATCAGCGGGATCGATACCATCAGAATCGCCTTCTCATGCACGTGCCACGAAAACGTGAAGAAGACGATGCTGCTCGTTGCGCACAGCAACGCCAATTCGTAAACAAGGTAGATACCATCCCAGTGCTTCCCTTGCGCGAATCTCCACAGCATGCCGTTCCCGCGAAGTTTCCAATACCCGTAGGACATGAACAGAAGCCCGCCAGCCGTCAATGCCAGACTCACTTTCGGCGTGATCGACGGGAGCACCGCATGTGTCGGCTCACCGGGCACGTAGTTGTCCACCAAGCCGCGTGTGTTCACGCAGGTCGCTCTTTCAGCCTCTACCCGCATGATCTTTTGCAGGAGCACGTCTGCCGTGTTGTACAGAGCGTACACATTCGGTGCCCAATAGGCATGAGTCAACCCGCGGCCCCAGGGGAACATGCGTGCGAGCACCACGTCCATCTGGTGAAGAAACGGCGCAAAACACAACAAAACCGTTGCGGCTACGGCAGTGCCGACGGTCGCAAATGCGGCGACGGGGTTGTTGCTTGCGAACACGAAGCGCTTGAGCATAAAAATCAGGTATGCCGGAGCGATGTACAGGAAGATGTGTTTGAAGCAGACGAGAACCGCGAAGACAATCCCAGCGGCAACGAGCTGCTTTTGCGAAACGAACCAGAAGCTGATGAGCAGCAGCGCGTAGAGGAAACTGTTGTACTGAAAATGAATGGAGTCAACGATCAGCAGCCCTGGGTGGAAAACGAGCTGCGTCACCGCGCCCCATACAGCCGACTCTCTCGGAACTAAGACACTGAACAGCGCATAGGCCGAGAAGAGGAGGAAGACATCGCCGAGAACGACGGTCACCCTCTGGAAGATGACGGTCGCCTCTGAAGCATAGCACAGGTTGTCAACTTCCGTCATCGCCGGGTCGACCCAGTCGGCAACATAGGCCAAACCGCGCTCGAAGTAGGCAAAGTTCGGTGGGTAGTCGAGGGTCCATTGACTTGTGTTCTCCACGTACCACTCGGCAACATCGCTTTTGCTGGTCACGGCCAGCCAGTTTCGGTGCACTTCGAAATCAGTACTCCGATAGCAGTACGTTGCCAACAGCTTGACAGCGACGAGGAGCATCGCATAGGGCACGACGGGGTAGAAGTGGTACATTTTCCTGTGCCCAGGATCCCCCTGTTGCCTCCTGCTCTCCCGCCCTCCCCTACCGCTTGCTGCCTGTGGAACGACTGCCGTCCAGTAGTAAACGCTTGGTCATTTTAAATAAAATTACATGTCGGGGTTTTACAAAGTTGTCGTATTGGTGTGATCCAGACCCCGGCAGAACTCAGGAGTCTATTTTTTTATTTTACCTTTCCTGCCAGGGTATTAGTTTGAAGGCTTCCCGGGTTTGCAGATTTAGACTGTTACTATGGCGTGGTTTTGGGCGGTGATTCGGTGCCGTTTTTGCCGATGTACGGCATCTTGGGGCGGAGCCGACACATTCGGCAAAAAGAGGGGTCTTCTTGGGTCCTTTATGGGTCAATTATGGTCACCCCGTCAGTTTGGCGACACATTTTGCGGGCGTTTTTCAACCAGTCTGGATCAAGCTTTTCGGGGGTTTCCGAATGCTTCTGGGGTTGGGCGCCATAATATTATTGGGACGCGCTCCAAAAACAGTCAAAATCGTAAACAGGCAGTCTCGTCAGGCAGCTGAAGGGGTGGACCTGGGGACCTATTTTCCTAATGATAATAGGTCCACGGTTTTGGTGCACCTGCACCGCCGTGCTTACAACAACATTTTTAGCGTTATTTGTAGCAACATCGCGCCGAAGGCGCGACGGAAAATTTGGGCAAAATGATTCCGCCCCCCCTTTATCATGTGTGGGCCACTCTTAGCCCGGTAAAACATTCCCAGTAAACACGGCGGCTAAGAAAGCGACATATGGGTAGGATTCCGCGCCTACCTGCTTAGCTACGGAAAACGAGGCGAACGTCGGATCGGCGGCTCCGAAGATCCGAGTGTAAGCGTCGGCCGGGTTGTTTTTCGACACGTAGAACAATGAAACCACTGACCCGACGGCCTCCACCAGAGCGTATGCTGCACATAACATGTCGGAAAGAGGAATAGTGTGCGAGAACCTCTTGTTCCAAGCACCGATTACCGCGGTATCCACACCAACGACTAGCTTGGTCTCGCCATTCCTCCCCTCCCCGAAGACACAGCGTATCAGACGCAAAAGTGCGTACATCTCCAGCACGGCGATGTCGCATCCGCTGTACTCTAGTGGAGTCGGACCGTATCGAGGGTCGTTCCCCAAGATGAAACACCAACCGCGAAGGCTAGCGTCGGTGAACGCGGTAAGAACACGCGTCGGGGGTGGCACCCACTTCGCCCAAGGATTGACCACAAGTTCTGCAAATTCGGCACGGAAAAGTTTGCTGAACCTCGCCCGGGACGCCTACACGCTGCTTCCAGAATCCGGGATCCTTGCTGAGGCAATGGCCTGAACTTGTTGCCGACATCCAGCGCAGAAGGGAGGCTATGCGAAAAAGTGGCTTCCTCAGGGCGTGTACCCTCCACAAAATCATGCCAGCCAGCCGCCACCACAGGCGCCGTTCGAATGCCCCGTGGACATCTATCTGGTCGACTACCGAGACAACCTTGGCCACCCAATCTCCATTCATGCGCCATTGTTTATCCACAAGATTAAACTCCAAACCCAAGGCGCCCAATGACGTTTCAGCTTCGGCGGAGCACTCACCGATCACTGCGGAGTATCGGCGCAAAGAGCCTCGAATCGCGACGAGGCTAACTCTAGTGCGGCGGCCGTGTTTCCCACGAACACTACGTTGTCCAACCAAACAATAGACGAAGTCTCTGACGAACGAGTAACCTCCGTCGCTAGAGCGCTCGCTACACTTTGCCCCAACTGCGGAGCAGGACGGTAACCCATAGCTAAGCGGCGCATCCAGTAGACAGCACTTCCGACTCGGAAGGCGAAGAATGGTCTGGTTTCCCTTCGGGCAGTAAGAACTGGAAAAACCAGCTCTTGAAATCGTACTGCCTAGCGAAGCGGCCCTGCAAGATGGTGTCGACAATATCCCTGTACGAGGGGAACTTGCACGCAGGCAAGGGTAGATGTTTTATGGCGTCGTTCAGGCGGTTAGTCGCCAGAATAAAGCGGAGACGACCGGCAGCCTTCTTAGGCACGCAGAAGGCCATGTAGCCCCCTCGGCGACATGACCGGTGATGAGTTGGTTAAGCAACGGCTGCAAGCGCATGTTCGGCGGGCCGATCGAAGGCTCGAGAGAGACGACGCTTTTCAAAAAACTCGGATCAATCCAGCGAACGTTCTCGCATAGGCGCGGGAAGTCTGCGAGCAGAAGTTCCGTATTCAACGCTGACTGTGGCGCCCCCGAGCCCCATTCCCACCACGACCAATCGTAGTCGTAGTACTGCAGTACCGACCAGAGGCGCTTCATCAGATCCGCTGCACGGTGCGGGTCGCATCGAGCGATTTCTGGGTAGGACCCCAGAACGCGCGGGAGATGTAGTTTCGCGACGAACTTATCGTGCGGTGTCTTCCCAGCGCCTTTGCTGCTTGCTCGCCCAGAATGCTGGCCACCGAATTCAGTGCCGCATGGCGAACAAAGCGAGTCGAGACGCCCAGTCTCGTCTGCGTGAACGCATTGTAGCGCTCGTAGGTCAGACCTTCGAAGATTCTCAGGGTTGGCTCGGCAGGAATCACCTGCAGCCACTGGAGGAAGACAGCGGACAGGTGTCCGCTCTTCGGCAACAGAAGAGACTGTCCCTCGGACTCGGGGCCCGTCTTCCCTCCCACCATTGGCACCATGAAAGTGCCCGGTGGCACATCGAGGCGATCCAACTGCACATGTTGGCGCTCGAGCAGTTCCAAGTCCACCCAACGGGCACCCAGAGCCAGCTGTAGGGCAAGGGCTGCGGCGAAGATTGGCTCCGTTCTCAACGTAGCCATTGCGATGGTCCTGACACTGGGTACCTTCCCATCTTCGCTTCGTGCTGTTGAAACCGATTGCACTTCAGTTTCAGAGCTCGGCTGTAAGCCTCGACGGACTTTTCAGCGACATGTGGTAGTACGTCATGTACTGCCTTGCCAAAACCACCGAGATCTGGTCCGAAGACCTCAGGGTTTGGAGCCACATGAGGAAACACTCCTCGCGGGTGAGTTCCGGGTTGTGACGCTAAACTAGTTGGTGAAACTCTTCCGCCCTCCGGATCACGGAGATGAAGGCGGGCATTGTGCGTTTTTTGAACGCGGAGGCCATTGTACCTCGGGTGCTCTGCAGCAAAGTCGGGATAGCTGCGGGCTCGATCAGCGTCGGCTTTCGCGTCTGCGTTGCCGCGATGTGCGCCCGCCACAAGTACACAGGGTCCTCCGGGCACTGGGAGGGGTCCGGCAGTCACCCTCTTTGCGAACTTTTTTGGCAACGAGCTGGGGGTAGGAAGGGCACGTTTCCTCCCCTCTCTACCTTCTTTGACGCGTCCTGGACGCGGTCCGAGTCCGAAGTGGCTTTCACGGCCATTAGTACCACCTTGTCGGTCAACTCGTCCCACCGCACGCCGTGCAGGTACGATTCGTATGAGATCGTCAGGGCCGTCGCCACTGACGAGTGCTCATTCGACTCCCGACCGATCCGGAGAGCTTCCATCCGGACCATCAGCTGGTGGAGGAACGGCAAGCGGTCTCGGGTCCAGACCTCTTTCTCGTTGCGAGAGTGACTGAGCACCCCCCACAGCACACGCAACTCGTGGCTGCGTCCCGATCCGTCGGTTTCTGGCCTCTCCGGGAAAGGCCCGTACCTGTGCCGAAGGCGGTTGAGTATCTCATCCACAGATGAGGGATAGCCCAGGAAAGGCACCCACTCACACACGCGGCGCAGGTCGATGTCAAACGGCACCCTAAGAGAGTCCGTTTGAGATCGCAAAACCAGGACCTCTTCTTGCAGCGCTGCATACGCCGCCTGCTGATGCTGCATCTGCAGAGCCAACGCCCGTACCGCCGTGTCCGAACTGGCGAGAGCCGATGGTGGCACAGCCATCGACTCTGCGCCAAGAAGTTCCTTGTCGTCGAGGTCTTCTTGCTGATCAGCCACTCGGCGATCAGGGTCGATAAGCAGCGCACCACCGCTTATCGCCCAGGCGCAAGGGGGGCACACCCAAGCGTTTTTTGCCTCCGGGAGGCCAAGCCGGTCAACCACCTGCTTGTTTGTCAGCCTGCTCTTCAGGCAGGTCTGATCGCCTTTGTTACCACACCGGTAACAATTGGCACCCTCGGCGTGCACGGTGTCGCATGAGGGATCGAACAAGTTGTTCTTTCATCAGCTTTCGTCTTCTGTTTGTGCGTACTTCCTTCAAACCTGTTTTGTTCATCTAACGGGAGTGAGGATAGTACGCTGCCATCGATCTGTTTTTGTTCTTGACAAATTGCATTTGTTAGACACAAAAAAAATAGTAAGGCAAGTCACCTGGCCTGTGGGTTCCTGTGGAGGGGGGTGGTCTTGGTGGCAAGCGGTCGGGGGGTGGGGGCCCGGAGGGGTACGCGCCCCTCACTTTTGATTCTTCGGCGACTTTTTGCACTGGGAAATAACCGTCGTCTGCGTGTGCTCAGATTTTTTGTTGTACGGAGGGACCAGGTGAGCCTTCAGCGTAGAGCTGCTGAGCAGGCGTCTAGTCGTGGGCCTTGCGATTGCCTGGGAGCAACCGTGTTGTTCGGCGTACTCGGCATCGTACCCACGTTTCGGACGGGACGTGGGCATCGGCCGGAAGCCGCTTCTGCACTTCTTCCATGAGAAGCCGGATGCTTGCGGGGGCCTCAAACGTGAGGCGTGAAACTTTCCATGACGCCTCTCGTCCACGACAGTACCGCACTTCTCAAGAACGCGGCCCATGTAGCCGTCGTATTTGGACTCTTTTGACGAGCTTCGGAATGCAACCTCACTGGGGTGAAATCAGTTGTGAGGAGTTCAGCCAGGTGGCTTTCGGTTGGTGTGCGCAGGGGGTTCACATCTCCAGTCACGAACATGTACATCGTCTTGAGGATGGTACGCGGAACCCCAGATGACTTCCAGACCTCGACGAATTTCATCCTCGTGGCCCGGGTGTGGAACCTTTTCCCCGTCCCGATGCACGACTTGAACGCCTTGACGACATCCTCCTGTAGGCGGCGGTCGCTCGGTGGCAGCTTGAATACCAAGCGCTTGCCCCCCAGCGTTGTATTTGTGGATACCGAAGGGAAATCTCGTCTTTACCCCTTGGATCTGCTTGAACCGAGCACGGCGATCGTCAGAGAGGCCGGGCACGGTATCCAATGAAAACGGCGAATTGCCCTCCGCTTTCACGATGGACTGCTCCCAGTCGCAAACAGGGTTTCTGGATGGAACTCCCGCACTGCGTTGCTCAGTGCGCTGTTGGTTTTGCGCTTGCTGCGACGATACGGGTGCGCACCACATCTCCACATCTCTCACTTCCTGCAGTTTCGTGCAGTGGATGCTGAGAATACCTCAGCTCTGCGACCCACGGCAAGGCCAACACATTTCTCAGGCTACTTTCTTGTTCTTGCAGGTTCTGAAGGGTGCACCGGGGGATGTCGGCGGTACGGCGCTGGGCAATCACCTTGTTGGTGCCCTCATACTACTGCAACAGCTGCACAGAAAGTGGGAGCCCATCAAGTTTGAGAAGGGTCTTGGCCACTTGAACGGATGCCCTTTTTCATCGACCAGGAGGGCCCTGTCGAATTCTATGGGGTAGTCCTGGACTAGCCTGTTGAACAACACTATCCACGACTTCGTTTCACCCTGCAGCGGCTTCACGCGGGCTTGGCTCTTTTCATCAGCAGGTCGAAGGCGTTGACAGGTGTTCGAGCTACGGGAACTTTTGCTTCACAACGTACCGAACCTCCCGGTACTGCACGGAGTCCATGGCCTGCACAGCAATATCTCTCCACACACTCCTGCTATCAGCCCTAGCCGACACCACCACATCATCATCATACTCGGCAGGCGTCTGGAGGTGACGGTCTTTTATGATCTGCTGAAACATCTCCATGAAGGACAACGACAGGTCGTTGATCTCAAGGAGGTGTCGATCCTTCACTGCACCAATCTCAACATCGATGGCGCAAAAACACGGCAGTGTCCTCCCTTTGCTTGTGCCCTGTTTTTGCATCAGCATGCAACACTCACTTAGTCAAGGTGAAACTGCTGAAGGCTGTACTTTCTCTCACCCGAGAAGGCTCGGCAGGCGGGGCGGGTTCTCCGGTTTGTTCTCGGTCGGTGTCACAGCTTTCGTGGTGCTGCAGCAACAGTTAGGTCAGGGGGTCAAAACAAAGTACAGATTCGCAGCGAGCTTCTAATCCGGCGTTCCGCTGACGTGTCGTTGTTGGCCCCACGAGCGGGGTTCGGTGTTTCCGCAGCCGAAGTGCGGACTTCAGTGACCATCTGGAGTCCCCCATGGCACCCTGTTGTGCCCTTCCCACAGCAAAAAAGTAACGCCTGGTGGAGACCGTAGTAGTAGTAGTATGTGTCATCCTAATCCGGGAACAAGTCAGGGAGAAGAACGGAGCAATCTTACAAAGGAGTGACATAAGGTGGCCGCTTGAGCGGCGCCAATCCGAGCGCACACAGCAGCAGTGACGCGTCGGCAGTATTTGCACTTCAGGATGGGGCTGCCGTCATGAGCGTCGACGGCTAGCGAGTGTCGGCAGAGGGTGCAGTGGTCGGAGCAAGCTTGAACGTGGCAGGTCGGTGCCGCACAAATGAGTTGGTCGATGTACTTCAGCGCATTAACCTTGCGCATGCGCCGCGCAGCCTGCGAGATCACGCTTCCGGGGTCGTCCGGATCCGGTCCCACGTGCCTTCATGCCTTTCCGCGTCTTCCGCGGCGGCCGCACGGTTCTCTGCCTGGTGGCCTCCACCACCCGCTGGACCTTCGCGTCCCATGCTACCCTGTCTGCCATCAGCTCCCGGATCTCCTCAGTGTTCGACATGAGGAGGTCGCGTTGGAGCACATCGAGATAAGAAAGCGGAGGTCGACCGCGTTTCTTCTTTCGACGTGTCGTTGCAAGAAGCACGCTCGATGCTGGCTGGTCCGCCCTCAGGCAGTGCCCAGCGAAGCGGAGCTGCTTTCTCTGCAACTCAACTTCGATCCTCGGGAACTGTTCCGCAAAAAGGTCATTATTGCTACAGCGCGTTTCGCGACTGTAGACCTTAATGCCTCGAACAAACCGAACTAGACGAGTGTATGGAGCAGCAAAAAAGAAAAAATATTTTTGTTTCCATTGCTTTCAACTTTTCAACTACCGTATTTCTAAAAATGTTGGCCCCCCTAAAAAGTTGGCCGGAAAAAATGTTGGCCGGAAAGAAACCTGGCGGTTTTGGGGGGGCGCCAGGTTTATTTCCGGCCAACATTTTTTCCAACCAACATTTTTTTGGTAAAAGCAAGTTGTACTTAGCAGATTTCATACTACACCTAGTCAGGCAGGGCCTTCACCGGAAGCTGTTCTCCCGCGCTACAGGGATAGCGCAAGGGTTTGCTGGGATCGCCGACGGCTTAGATACACGGGCCGTCATGATCGCCATCACCGACGACTTCTTAGCCTCCCAGGGCCATCCCAAGCCACCCAAAAGCACGTCCAAGTGGAGCTTTGGTCTTGGAGAGTAAGAGCGGGAATCCGGTTGAGGAGCCACGTCGTTGCCGACTTACCGTGATGATGCTCATGGTCGACTCGAGTTTCGTCGGCTCTGCCGCCTTTTGCCACGGTGGAAGGACCCACCAGCGACTGTGCCCGACCTCGCTCCCGCGAGCGATTGCGTTGATCGATCAAAAAATATTGCATGCCTAATACTCTCCAGGGAAAAGACTTTCGAAAAGGGGTACTTTGGACCTACGGAAGTGGCCGGGAACACGGTATTTGGCCATCTGTGCTACTTTCCTTCACCACAAGACTGGTATCCTGCGACCCGCTGTTCCTCATTTCCTTCAGCTCCTGTATTCCAAGAATTCCTGCTCCCGAACTGTCGCTTTTCAGCCTACGGTTTTCAGGGCTACGGTTGGGTAATTTGAGGATGACCAGCCGCACGAAGAAGACCAAGAAGATTCGCAACAGCATCGGCAAGGTAGGCAAGACGGGGGTCCGGTACACTTGAATGTCTACAAACCAGCAAAGTACCTCATCACGACTTCAGGTCAAGCATATGGAGGCGGTGCCGCGACGACCACGTGCTGTGCACCTCGTTGAGAAGGGAGCGATTCTCAGCAGGATACTTGGTGCTTGCAGTGACTTCTTTGCACCGAGAGATGAGAGCAGGGAAATGTTACAGGGAAATGTTAACGAGGGTTTAGCACGAGATGGTTCCACGTGGGTTGCTGCCACCTCCAATCAAAGAAGTTCTGGACTTGGCTTCTGGGAGGAGCACCCCGGATCCAACAGCGGCTGTGCAGCACACTCAACATATCAAAGAGGAACTTCTTCCTTTGTCCTGCTCTCGCATTCCCACCAACATGTTGCACAAGCGTACGCCATGCCCCAACTGTGTTGTGCGCCGAGACAGCTGCGAACAGAGAAGGATGCACAGACCGGGACATGTCAGACGTTCGTCAAGACACGACTCCGCAAGCCTCATGTCCACCACCAGCTGGGTACCGAGTAGGGACGGCGAGCGATTCTAGCATCACAAAGAAAGCCAGATATTGGCTTCGGGGAGGCGGGTTATCTTCCGCGTGCGTTGCGTTCCAGGGGAGGAGGACGGTGTGCGCGAAGGTTGCAGCCATCCTGGATGTGCGGGGTGGGGTGGGAGGTTGAGGGGGGGAAATCTGCTAAGTACCCAAAAAATGTTGGCCGGAAATAAACCTGGCGGTTTTGCCCGGTTTTTGGGGGGGCGCCAGGTTTATTTCCGGCCAACATTTTTAGAAATACGGTATTTTTTTTTCCACGGCTTCCCAAAATTTTCCGCGCGCTAGGACGCCAGTGATTTATATATGGGTCTGGGGCTCGGGGCCACCCCGAGCGCGAAAAAAAAAAATTGAATTAATTTTGGGCTGGGGCTTGGGGTAGGGCCGGGTCACTACCAACCGGGATCAGCGCAAGGGGTGAGCCAAGGCAGGGGTAGGATAAAGGGGGGAGCCGAGGCAGGAGGGCCAAGGGGCGAAGCCATGGGGCAGGATGAGTAAAAAGGAGGCGGGGGAAGAGGAGGGAGGAGGGCCAGGGGCGGGAGGGCCAAAGGGTGGGGGGTGGCGAGACGTTGACTACCAGGTCTAATTAAATTTGAGATCCGAAATTGGACGTTGACTACCAAGTCTAATTCAATTTGGGAGCCGACGCTATGCGATTCTAATTAAATTCAGAATCGGAAATTGGACGTTGACTACCAATTGTAATCAAATTTGGGATCCGAAACTGGACGTTGCCTATCAATTCTAATTAAATTTTAGCCGTTGACTACCAATTATAATTAAATTTCGATCCGACATTAGACGTTGGCTTAGGCCTTGCGTTCCGCATGCGGAACGTTCGGAATTCCGCACGTGAATAAAATTGTGATTTTCCAGCGTTTATTGTGGTTTAGAGGTTCGGTGTTTTAGGGTCTCCGGTTGACCATTGAGGCTGTGAGGCGGGTGGTATGAGGGTAGTAGGTATGCTTATACACTTTAACTACGGCTAGCCATGTTTGTAAGTGTTGCGACCGACACCAAGAAGAAATTCGCTTTGAATTTAGCCTTGGGCCCCCCACGCGCATGCATGTTGAGCAGGGGTTGCCATGCAGCTCGTATCGGTCTGTAATATGCGTTTTTACTTTCTTTTAGGTTGAGGAGGACGTGCGGTGGGGAGGGTCGGGTAGTAGAAAGAGAAGGTTTGGCAACAGCAGGTGCAGTAGTAGTGGTGAAAACTCAGCAACTGGTTGTAGACCTAGCTGTAGTTTATGTGTGAACTGTTTGCGGCTAAAAAAAAATTGAGGACTAACCGTACGGGACACACTTAAGTCGGGAAATTACTTATCGGAACGTTACCGATAAGTAATTTTTTGTTACCGATAAACAATTTCCTGTTACCGATAAACAATTTTTGTTACCGATAAATAATTTTGTTGTTAAAGGGTAGGCGGTTTTTTTTTTTTTTTGGCCCATGTCCGTCGGCCCACAGAAATTTACGCGCGCGCGCGCAAAATAAAAACTTTTCTGGTGTGATCCACCCTGGAGTTTTTCCGGGTTTGTGCCGGGTTTGTACCGGGGGGGGGGGGTCCGGGTTTTTTATTTTTCTCTCCCCAGCACCCGCTAGCACCCTTGGTCGTGGAGATTTCAGGCTTCGCGGTGGATTTTGCCACGTTTCATGATCGTCTGGTGCTCGTGGGGGTTTGTCCCGCACTTTGCGGTCCCTCGCCCTTCTGTCATAATCAGCCTACGGGCTTCGGTATCGTGTATATTTTGTCGGTTTGAGGCCCCTTCCGTAGCTTGGAAAACGGAAAGAGAAGCAAGCATCTCCATCGATTCAGAACGAGGGACAGAAGTTCCCACGCTCAACCCGCTCGGCTGTGCCATCGGAACAGAAGTCGGCAACAAGCGGTTCGGACGGGCGGGTTCCCCGCCCATCAAGTACAACCGGTTTTCCCTCTCGCCTAGAAGGTGCTGTCGGATGGCTAAAGATGGCCTGAGCAGACTGCTACCTTTGGTTCCGCATCCTTTCAAACTGTGGCTGACCAAGCCGCTGTTTGAGCTCTGCAGGGGTTTCGATGCACTCCAAAATGCGGGTACCAACAGCCCCGGCAGCTGGGAGGAATGGCTACCGAGCATGGGTGCGTGGCGTTCGTGGACGCGCAACTGCATGCAAACAAGCGTCACGCAATTAGCAGAGGCAGGTCACCACTCGTTCTGCAGTGGAGTTAGCATTAGCTCAATGTGTCGGGAGCAGTAGTTGTCGACTGAAAAGTACCGCGGATGCAGAACATCGATGCAGACGATGATGCCGCAAATGCAGCTTTCTGCGAGCAGGCAAGATGGCAAGCGAGAGAGCGTGCCGTACCCCAGGCAGGTCGCTCGAAAACGGCGACCCGAAATGGAAAATTCACCCCCAGGAACAATACCCAGCGGACTGGAAGCGCAGGCAGGCCCGGATGGAAGCATGAGGTGAAGCAGATGGGACAGAGGAGCGGAAAAACGGGGCCGCACCAGTGGCAGACCCGGACGTTGGGGTTAAACAATCGAAGAAGAAGTGTAAAGACGAGGAAACACCGACTCGGGCACACCGGCCGAGAACAGCCAATCATGGAACCCAGGGCACAATGGAGGCTACGGCGCGGTGGTGAAGTAACGAAGCTCGCTCGCTAGCATCCGGCAAGAGCCAGCATGACACATGAATTTGGAATTGATGCTTCATTTGGAAACAGCGAGGGCAGAGGGTTAATCTGCTTGTACTAGGCTCCTCGGTTCCCGTAGTATCGGGGGAGTTTGAGGCAATTGCTGGCTGGTGGTCGGTTGTAGTCCGTTGCGTCAAGCACAACCGGGCTTGCCCTCTGGAGCACCCTCTAGTGCAAAATAAAAAATCGGACCCCCCTTGAGTTTTTCCGGGTTTGTGCCGGGTTTGCACCGGGCATATGGATCACACCATTTTCAGAAAAAAAAAACTTTTGCCACAAGACTCTCTGCTACTGGATGTCGCACCGTATGTACCGGCTACACACCGCTTCACACCGTATGCCGGCTACACACCGCTTCACACCGTATGTACCGGCTCTACCTACCGCTTCACACCGTATGAACCGGCTCTACCTACCGCTTCACACCGTATGTACCGGCTATACTACTGGCCGGTCCGCTGTTGGCACTTTTGTTGGTGGAATTCCTGGACGATGAGCTCAAAGATGAATGTGGTGAGCTTGATGTGTCCGAGGGGTTGCGGTGGCAGTCTAGAGTTCAACAGTTCCATAGTCGAAGGCTGCAGAGGATAGACGATGCCACAGGAGAAAAAA
The DNA here is from genome assembly GCA_030068145.1 of Diplonema papillatum. Lineage (NCBI taxonomy): Eukaryota > Euglenozoa > Diplonemea > Diplonemida > Diplonemidae > Diplonema > Diplonema papillatum. The sequence goes on along the minus strand of JAPJBO010000187.1, from coordinate 275,395 downwards.
CACTCGGGTTTAAACTCGAGATCGCGGTTCGCCGGGTACGCCGCGAACGATAAAGCAGTGAACCAGAGGACTGTCGATTGTGCGGGTGTCCGTCAATCTTGTATCTCTCTTCTGACATGCCCCATTGCGATGTCACGGTCCGAGTGCCGTTTTCTTCGCAAATATACCTCGGCACAAGCATTGCCGCCGGTCAAGTGCAAAGCACTATGTCGCAAGCACCGCGAACGCATCGCTTGCCCTGCGTCCTTTTAATGCCTCCTCAGTCGAGTCTCAGATACGTCCCTACTAGTAGCTGCTCCAGGCGTCGGAAGGCATAGACGCGTGCACTGCCCGCGGACTGGTTCTGTGTGATAATCGCACCACAGCGGCAAAAAAACCCCCCGACATGCCTTGCCGGTAAAACCGCGCACGGTTTCGAGGCTGAGGCTGTGCTTGTATCCCGCGTGCTTCGACTGCGTCCAGCAGGAGCTGGCTAAAGCTACGCAAATCTTGCTGTTTAGATTGGCACCAACGTCAAAGTATCACGATATTGCTTGCCCAGCGCACCAACCCAGCACCGGGCATAGTCGGCCTCAAAGTCAATACACACTGAGGTAAACAACGTCTACGCGATATGCATCGCCGTGAAGTATCGGTGTGATGAACAGGTTTTCGACTTTTCCCGAGCCGGACACGCTCGTGACTACGCCTGCAGTCGCTCTCACGACCGGTTCCAATGCACAGATCCCAAAAGTTTTTTTTTTGCAAAAGTTTTTTTTTTCCGGGGGGTTCCAAAAATTTACGCGCGCGCGGACATGGGCCAAAAAAAAAAAACCGCCTACCCTTATATATTTTTCTGCTTCCGTTATATATTTTCTGCTTCCGTTATATATTTTCAAGCTTCCGTTATATATTTTTCCCAGCTTCCGTTATTTATTTTCCAGCTTCCGTTATATATTTTCCAGCTTCCGTTATATATTTTCCAGCTCCCGTTATATATTTTCCAGCTTCCGTTATATATTTTCCAGCTTCCGCTATATATTTTCCAGCTTCCGTTATATATTTTCCAGCTTCCGTTATATATTTTCCAGCTTCCGTTATATATTTTCCAGCTTCCGTTATATATTTTCCAGCTTCCGTTATATATTTTCCAGCTTCCGTTATATATTTTCCAGCTTCCGTTATATATTTTCCAGCTTCCGTTATATATTTTCCAGCTTCCGCTATATATTTTCCAGCTTCCGTTATATATTTTCCAGCTTCCGCTATATATTTTCCAGCTTCCGTTATATATTTTCCAGCTTCCGTTATATATTTTCCAGCTTCCGCTATATATTTTCCAGCTTCCGTTATATATGCTATGTTCTGATAAATATTGGAGTGTTTCCATAAGTCACCACACAGAAATGCAGGCCCAAAGTCACCGGAGAAAGCCTAACTAGATAACGAAGAAAGCCTAACTAGAGAAACAAAAGAGGAACAGCAACAGGATGGAAAGGCAACGAGACGCATCTGGAAACCCCCGACAGCAAAATCAGCAGCAGCTTCCGCACCAGCTGCAACTTCCGCAGTTTCAGCACCCGCAGCAGTTTCAGCACCAGCAGCAACTTCCGCACCAGCTTCACCAGGCACAGTACCACCCGCAGCAGTTTCAGCACCCGCAGCACCACCAGCCGCACCAGCACCAGCAGCAGCAGCTTCAGCACCAGCAGCATTTTCAGCCCCAGACTGTGCAGTACCAGCACAGTCCGTACTCCTACCCGGCGGGTTATCCGGGTTACTACAACCCAGTGCCCTCCTACGGTCCGGGTGCCTATATGGACGCACCATACAACCCGCATCCAGACGCACCGCGAGGCGCAGCCTCTGGGCACGTGCGAGCAGCACAGCATCAGGCCGCACCACGGGCAGAAAGAGCAGCCCCACCAGCGGCCAGGGAGGTGCAGGCGCAGCATCGGGACGCACCACGAGCAGAAGAAGCAGCCCCACCAGCTGCCGGGCTGCAAGCACAGCATCGGGACGCACCGCAAGCAGAAGGAGCAGCCCAGGGCAGCAGGTCGCAGCAGCGGAAGCAGAAGACGTGACGATGGGCGGGGTGAAAAGTGAGGATTGCTTCGCGAAGTGGGAAGACTGCAGGGGGCTCTCCTCAGCCACGCGAGCAAAACAGGGAGATTCTTTAAGAAGGTCTTCTCTAGCGAAGTTCGAGGTCAATGGAAGGTGAGGTGTTGTGATGCGGCGTGCAGCTGGAGTTATGGCGAAGAAAGAGTCTATTGAGGTTGGGCACCAGGTCAAGGTAGTGAGCGTACGCGGGGTACGCCAAGGTAGTGACACGCGGGGTAACGGGGGCCGTTTGGAAGCAACACACATCGTTGCTTAGCACCTCACATGGGGTAGCCTCTGCCCGAAAGACGCTGCAGGCAGACCACGAGACGTCGCTCTCGTATACTGCAGTGCAGCGCCTGCAGCAGAAGGCGCAGCGGGTGGAAATGGAAGAATTCGCCCGCGAATACGGGCTTGTGCGGCCCTATTTGCGTGCCATTGCAGACGCAAACCCGGGGAGCGTGTGGAGTGTAACCCCTGGTCCCCCAGACAACGACAGCGAACCGGTGCACTTCAAGTGCGCCTTCCTGGCCCTCGCCAGCTCAAAGAGGGCTCTTGCCGGGGCTCTACCCCAGATCTTCTTGGATGGAACCGCGCTGCATGGTGGTTTCGGGGGTGTGGCCTTAGTGGCCTGCTGCAAGGACGCCCACCGGAACATCGTTCCGTTGTGTGCCTGGTAAAGCTGATGCGGAAGTTGCTGCTGGTGCTGGAACTGCTGCGGGTGGTTCGGTGCCTGGTGATGCTGATGCGGAAGTTGCTGCGGCAGCTGGTGCGGAAGCTGCTGCTGATTTTGCTGTCGGGGGTTTCCAGATGCGTCTCGTTGCCTTTCCATCTTGTTGCTGTTCCTCTTTTGTTTCTCTAGTTAGGCTTTCTTCGTTATCTAGTTAGGCTTTCTCCGGTGACTTTGGGCCTGCATTTCTGTGTGGTGACTTATGGAAACACTCCAATCTTTATCAGAACATAGCATATATAACGGAAGCTGGAAAATATATAGCGGAAGCTGGAAAATATATAGCGGAAGCTGGAAAATATATAACGGAAGCTGGAAAATATATAACGGAAGCTGGAAAATATATAACGGAAGCTGGAAAATATATAACGGAAGCTGGAAAATATATAACGGAAGCTGGAAAATATATAACGGAAGCTGGAAAATATATAACGGAAGCTGGAAAATATATAACGGAAGCAGAAAAAATATATAACGAAAGCTGGGAAAAATATATAACGGAAGCAGCTTCCGTTATATATTTTCCCGACTTAAGTGCTTCCCTTATGGTTAAGTCCGAATAATTATTTATCGGTAACAGTTTCCGATAAATAATTTCCCGACTTAAGTGTGTCCGATATGGGTTTTTCCGAAAAAAATTCTTTCTTGCGTAAGTGGCGACTGCTTGTTGTCCTCCGCAGTTAAGGTACTCTGAATGCACTCCGGCATCGTGGCTGGTTATCTGGTCGTAGCTCCTGGTTTGCGGTGTTTAGTTTTGCACCACGGTTTGTGGTGTCGTAGGCTTGTGAATTGTGGTTTGTTCGGTGTCTGTCCGTCGCTGTGACAGTACGGGCAAATCTCCCTTTTGCCGGCTGAGCTTGCAGGCGTGGTGCTGTGGCGTGGTGGTGTGCGTCGTAGTTTCTTCTTGCAAAAACGCAGGTGGATGCTCAGGCCGTGGATGCCTTTTATTGCAGTGCCAGTTTTCGTCGTTCGTGTGTGGCAGTTCGGACATTGGAGTGCCTCCGTTTCGGGCGTGTGGCCCGGAGTAGGCTCTAGGCCACGCATTTCTTCGAGAATTTGTTGGGTTGGCGTGGGTTCGGCCACTTCGGCGGCTCATCCGGTAGGCGCCCGAAGTCAAACAGGTGTCGGACCACCGGCCGCGACGTTGCCGCCCTCCAGGGGTGGATCGGCTGTACCGCTGCCAGACGGCCACATTCACACTCTTCGCGCGCCACGTACACCGACGCCATGAAATGGTGCAAGGCCGCCGCGTCGACCGGCGCGCCTTCCACGATTACCCCGTGCACGCGCGTACAAGACGGCCACCGCGCACGGTCCGCCCGCATGAGCTCAGCAAAGCAGGGGCGGCGGCGAATCTCGTCGTACGCAGGGCACTCCCACCACAAGTGATCCGCCGTGTCGTGGGCGTGGCGGTCACAGTCCCTGCAACACCGGTCCGGCGGCGGGCGCCGCTCACCCGTGGAGAAGCCTCCGTCTTCGTCAGCCTGCTCGTCGAAGCTACCGGACGCATCTGATGCGGTCGACGTCGTCGACGACGCCGTCGTTGACGCGGGAGAGCTCGCCGAACCTTCCGATCCCGCCGCCTCTTCCCCCGCACGCGCACCACACAACTTTTCGCAACTTTTCGTTGTCTTGTTGCGTTAGTGGGGAGCCATTTGCATGCAAACGAGTACCACACTATGCCAGCTTTTCGCTACGTGACGCCAGAAGGGTCACTTTTTCCGCGCTTTCGGCGCGGCGCAACTCTAGTCGGCTGCAACTGTTGTTGGCAGTTGCTCACGATCTCATAACCCGAAAAGGAATCGGAGTCTTCGCTTTCTCGCTTGCGCCGATAGGCACGCCGCGATGCGGAGGACGCGAGTAGCCGGAAAGAGCCGGCGGGACGGCGCGATCGTTGTGTGACCCGTGGAGGGTCGGAACCAGAATCATGCCATCGAAGAGGGCCGGGCGGGGCCGGGTGGGCGCGGTCCTGGTCTGCCCTTGGTGCACGTCTTGCGCTCAGTCTGCGCAGTTCGTCTCTCCTGCTTGACTTCGTGCTTCCATCGAGCCTGCTTGCGCTCCCATCCCGACGGGTAATGCGTCTGCGGTCGAAAACTGCCATTCAGTGTTGCAGCTTTGCGGAGCCCAGCCTGCGGTATGGCTCGCACCTTGTCGCTGGCCTTCTTCGCCGTCTGCTCTCGTGCGGTGGCTTCGTAGGCGCGCATCACGGCTTCAAACGCCTGCTGGCTCGCCATTTGTGGCCTCTTGTTGAGTCCGGCCATGTTTCCGCCTCCGAGAGACGTCAGGACATTGACTTGCATCTCAAGCGCCGGGTGGATCGGCGTCTGCACGATACTCGTCAGCCGTCGCATCGCGCTCTTCATCGCGTACGATTTCGCGGTCGCCGAGTCCCGATACTCGGCTGTCGCTCGTCTCTGGACTTCATCCATCGCGCGATTCGATAGAGCATCGGCGTCGATATTCTGCTCGCGCGGCACGTGCTCCAACTTGATGTCGATGCCTTTCTGCCGCAGTTCCGCCACCTCTGCCTGCGCCCTCGTCTTGTACGGTCGCAGAGCTTCGGAACAGCGCGCGTTTCCTGTCATCTGGTCAACGACAAGTCCGCTGTCCCCCCGAACAACCAGCTCTCCGCTCAGCCCTGGCTGGTCTTGGAGTCGGTGCAGTGCCTTGATCAGAGCCGTGTACTCCGCGACGTTGTTTGTCGCTCGCTCTTCGATCGGGGCACAAATCTCCCATTGTTTCTTCCCCGCGAGGTAGTATACGGCTCCTGCACCCGAAACGGCCCCACGCGTCCCGTTGTTCCGCGAGCCGCCGTCGAAGAAGACTGCTGTCAGCGGTTCGGGCAGTTCGTCCCTCGCCAGCCACTGTTTCTCTCTTTCTTCCGTGTTGCGTTTCTCTCGACGCCGAGTTTTGAGCGGCGTCAGCGTCAGGCCGCTAAAAAGCTCGAAGTCAATTGCGAGTTCAAAGAACGTCGCAGAGGCGTCGCCTCCTTGCTCCGCCCATCGCTTCGAGGAGCTCCATTTTGCCATCGCTACGAGCATCTCTTGCGAGTCGGGCCACGCTGTGGTGCTTGGCCGGGCTCCCTGCACATCGATGGGGTACACAGCAGTCGGTGGTTTCGGGCACCATCCCCACGGGTAGGTGTCGACAGAAAACTCCTTTCTCCGACAATCCTTCTCAACTAATCCTTCCACCTTCTGTCGGTCGAGCAGAATGCGCGCACACATTAGCTGAATCGACCCTGCCATGTCCGCCGCTTGGTCGTGTTGCGCCTGTTTCGGCACGACGCCACAGAGAGCGAGACATTTCGGCATGTTCGGAAGACTGGCGACGAGGTGCGGGTACTCATTCCTGATTGCTGTCCACCTCGTGCAGTCCCACCACATGTGGTGCTCGTCTTCCGGTACCCCCGCGTCGCAGTACTTGCAGACATCGTGCCCAAGCCGCTTTCCCGTCAAAACAGCGTTAGTGATGACTGCGCGCACCAGCCCTTGCTGGTATCCGGTCAGCCCTCCTTCCGTCAACAATCGTCGTGTCGCCGGACCGTCGATGCCGTGGATAATCCCCTCGAATTGTCCTCGCACGATCTTCGCATATCTGCTGGTGCGGACGGCCTCCCTCACCGCGTGCTGAAACTCGTCTCTCGCAACTGCCGCCCGCCTCTTTGCGCCCCTGTCTTCTGCGTCGGTGTCGCAGAAGAGGTTCCATTCCTCCGGTTGCGCCGGGTCTCGTAGACGTCCAAGCTCAGTCCACGTCCAGCCTACCTCTTCGACAGCCTCCTGGAACAGGGCTACCGGCCCCTTCTTCTTCGCGTTGATTTCTCCGCGCTCCTCTCTTTCGCGCCTTATTGCTCGTACCTCCTCTGCCAATCGCCGTGGTCGTCTGCCTAATTGCTGCCCGAGCGAGCGCCGATGCAAAACGACAGAAGCCGGGTCCAGCCGGTGTCCGCGGCACAACACATTCAGCACTATTGCGCCGTTCCGGCGTGGGCTTCCGGACCAGATCCCCGCCATTGTTGCTCTCATCGTACTTCTTAGGTGGCTGCCACACGGCGGTTCCATACAGCGCTTTGGTCGTTGCTGCAGCGGCCACGTATCGCTCCCTTTCTTCCATCGGTACGGGGAGGTGTCGAGCCCGGCGGGCGATGGCTTGTGCCTTTTCGTGTCACCCCTTTATGCGCTTGCTCGGCTTCGGCGATCCTTGACTTACCGAAAGCATCGTCACGTCGAAAGCCTGCTGTCTCTCTATCGTCTTCCCTTGCACTTTCACCGCCCTCTCACGGCTTTCACACGTTGTGTACCAGTAGGACTTGGCGGCTCCGACTCCCAAGTCTGCCGCATTCGCGAATCGTGTTGTTGTCTGTGTGGCCGCTTTGAACTGTTTCTTGTCGCTCGTCATGGCCTGGGTGTCGTCCAGGAAGGCCAATGCACGTACAACTTCTTCCTCGCTTCCGAGTACCTCTACCGCTCGGATCCATACTGCAACAAGCGCATTCAGCAGCAAGACACTCAAGGGACACCCCTGCAAAATGCCGTTTGCTGCGTTGAAGGCTTCCCCTATTCCGCCCGCGGTTTTAAAGTGTCTCCTGATGGCAGAGTATACTCCTCTTCGCGCTCTCAGGACCCCTTTGTCGCCAGTCTGAACATTATGTCGTGAGGGAGGCGATCGAAGCGAAGGACACTCCTTTCAACCGGGTGCACGATTCAGAATTCCGGGATGGGTTGACCCACTGTTTCCGATGCGGCTTCCAATCATCGAAGGCTAAACTCGGGTGCAAGAGCGGTGACTGCTGCAGCGTGGACAGCAGTGGGAAGGTCATCGGGAGATGGCGGGAATACTTCTTGCCCAAACCAAAACCCAAGAGGGAATTGGAGAGTTTGACATAAGAATGGCAAACTCGTGGTACCGAAGGTTGCAACCGCAAACAGAAGAGTCAGATGATGGTTGAACCTGCGCACATGCACAAGACGCATCCTGTTCAGACTCCTCCCTGTGTCCCAGGACTCAAAGGCAGGTCCTGCAGGTTTTCCAGCAACTGCTGGTTCGCCTTGAGGCCCTCCGAATCCGCAGGCTGCAGGGTATGCCTCAACAACTGCCCAGGAGTCCAAGCTACAGTTGGTAGATGCATCCGAGTTCTCGCACGGTGTTAAGAAACGCCCTGCGAGCTGTCGAGATGGCCTGCCTCCGTAGTAGGCCTTGTCATCAGTGCCGAGTGGGTACCGACTGATAAACAGAGAGCCGACCCGTACACCGCGGGGTGCTAGCCAGAGAGGACGACACGCCAGAGGGCGTCTGGTCGTCTCAAGCGGAGGACCAGCTCCGCCTTTAGATTTGGTGTAGCCACTGCGTGGTCCCTGGGGGTCCTGATGCGTACGCGTTCAACAAAAAAGACCCGCTTTGTATTTGCATTGTTTCTCCCCCTCTAGCCAGCCCCTCGAGTATTTTTGTATAAGCACCTGCTTTGTAGGAAATACTTGAGGAGGCTGCCAGCTGCAAAAGATCACAGGAGGCAAATGTGCTGTAGCCCACACGAAACACAGGTGAATCCGGGTTCAGTGGCGGGCGTAAGCGTTCAACAAAAAAGACCCACTTTGTAGTTGTATTGTTTCTTTAGCCTCCTTCGAAGTAAGCACAAGGCAGCCCTCGAGTATTTTAACTGATTTCTCAGACACGGTTGTAGGGCCTCCCCGTGACGGGTTCGCATGTGCTCTGGTAGCACGGGTGGTCAAACAGCCGCCTGACAAACCAGACTCGCACCGCTGTCCTGTCTGCAGACACTCAGGTTCCGCGCTGATGATAGTCCGCCTTAGGTGCCCGCCTCCGCCACCCGCAGAGTCAGAACTGGAAACAGAATTGTGGAGACTGACTCACAGTCAAGTGAGAACCTTTCCGATTGTGGTGATGATCATAACGGCAGAGCTGGTAACACCCTCCTTACAACCTCCTTAGCACAACCGACAGAAAGAAAGCGAAAGCGCGAAGAGTCCGATATTCCTCTGGTGCACATCTCAGCAAGTGTGTCGGGTTCCTTCTGGGCCTTTTGACCGCGTACAACCTCAACAACATGAAAGAAATGTGAAAACGGGTTTTTGCCTAGAGGCTTTTCGTGTTATTTTGCAAATGCTTTGAGCTATCTTCGTGTCTGTGCTTTCAGTCGTCTTCTCAACCATGGTTAAGTGCGCAAATGGTGTCAGCCGAAGCTGGTAAAGCTTCGGCGCCGCCGAAACTTCTGGAGCTAACTGGTCGCACATTCCAGGAGGTGCGCCTTGGGTCAAGTCACCAAATGCCCTACCAGCAGGCACACACAACTCTGAAGAAGCTGGCAACCTCTCAGACACACGAACCTATGGACAATGACCTGTGGAACTTACAGTACTGTAACTCCAAGTTGCACCAACCGCAAAAGTCGCGGTTCAGCGTACCCTTCAAGGTAGCCTACGGCGAAGTTCCAAATGCCTGGACGATGACCAATGTGGACTTGGCGACTTCCAGGCGACTTGCAGACTCAGAGGAGGATGCATTTTCCCCAAACGCCATGCTGTTGGGGCCAGGTGCTTGCAGATGAGACAAGAGTTGCCACTTAGCCGTTCCAGGATATGTGGCGAAGGGTTTGAATTAGCCGCTCAGGTGACCTGGCGCTTGTGCTCACTTCGCTGTCTTCGGCCGCTGTTTTCCTTCGATTTCGTGAGCTATTGGCAAGTTGTCACCTCTCCGTCGTTTCGCTGCAGAGACGGGGAAATGCAAGCTGCATCTTGATGTAAAGTGTCAAATTGGTGGACGTAGCGTCACGCGTCGTATCTTGCAGATATCAGTCGCTTTCGATCTACTAGAAGATCGTCCGTCGTTGCCTTGGTGGTGGCTTTGCAGCACTTCGTGGAGAGGTCGATGCCTATGGATGGCAGACCGAGTGTGTTGGCAACGGCCGGGATGGTGCCGTGGCCGCAAAAGGGGTCAACGATGGTCACATCAGACGTGTCCAGGTAGCACTTGATGTACTCGATCGTCTTCATTGCTGCGATCACACCCATGCCGCGCGACCACAGGAGTGTACCTCGGTCCATGCAGTCAGGGACTTTGAGGAGCCGGTTGCACCGATTCACACGCACGGGATCCGCTGGTCCTTTCACGTAGCAGATCATGTGAGTAAACGATGGCCTGCCGACTTTGCAAACCCCGCACGGTGTCGCTAAGGCTACTTTGTGCCATAAGAGGGTCACGTTTGCTTTGCTCTCGCGAACGGCTCGGAACACGAGCTCCGCTTTGCTTAAAGTGTCGATACGGTTGATGCGGGTGTCCGTCTGGTGGAAACATGCTATCATGCCATCGTCGAGACGGGTTACAATCTGTGTAACCGCTTCAGAAAACCAGGCCGCGTAGCCCGCATCTCCGAGTTCTAACATTTCTGAAACGTCCGGCAGTCCAGAGATCACGCACCCGCGGATGACACCCACCTGCCTCATCCACTCCATCGCATCGCTGCACACGACGTCCCGCTTCGGATAGGTTCCGGCCCCGGCGTCCTTTGCTAGCCTTCGCGACACGTGCTTCATGTTCGGCACGTATGTGTCTACGCTCCGACTCCACCCTGCATCCTCCTCTTCGATTTCTTTCTTCCTGCTCTGCCTTCCCACACAATACCCCACCGCACAACCGACTATTCCGAAAGCCACGCATTGCATGACTCTTTCCCGTTTTTCACCACCCCGTCGACGCTGGTGCGCATGTAATAGTAGAGGTGTAAAGGCCACAGGTAATACCCTCTTCGGAGGACGCATGGAATCGTTTTAAATGAGTCAATCCGACGTGCATGTTGTTTGTGCGCACTACACGACGCACTTGTAAGCTGTTTTTTTTTTTGGGGACATACCCAGCAGGGAAGTAGTGCCACGTAAAATCCTACCAAATGTACAGAGCACTTTTCAGGGTCCTCGTGGCACTTGGTGCGTGTGGAGCTCAGACCGACACTGTGTTGAGGGCGTGGGGTGTTCGGACGAAATGTGACACGTGCAGGAGGGTGTTGCTCATGGAAGGTAGTGCCACACAGCAAGATTTGCTAGCCGTTTTGTAGTCCACAGCGACTGTGGCAACTTTGATGCGAGCCAACTTGTAGTTGTCGACTGGCCTTCGGGAAGCGAAAAAGCCATGCGAAGAAGGCGAGTGTCGCTTGGCGGTTATCTGCGACGGCAGGGCGGACAGTGCGGTCTTCTTGGCAACACGACATGTAACAGTACACTACAAAATCAATTAGAAGTGGTAGTCAACGTCCAAATTCGGATCCCAAATTCAATTAGAATTGGTAGTCAACCAGGGCTTACGCAGCTCTTTTGTCTTGGAGCTAAATACGTACTGAAAATCAGTACGCAGAGGCCCCTGGCAAAAATAAATAGAGCATGCCTTGCAAACTGGGCCTACACAGGAACTTGCTGCAGGCCATGTTCGCGCGTTTATTGAGGTTTAGAGTTCGGTGTTTCAGGGTCTCCAGTTGCACTGTCTTCGAACTGACCTGCAACGAGAACGAGAGTACCGACATTGCAATGGTGTACAGGGTGCTCGGGTCATACGGAGAGCTGTGTAAGCCCGGTTCCACGTCTTTCCAGCAATTAATTTTGTGGTGAGCACAGCGAGCCTCAGGAAGACTGGTGCAGTAGCATGTGATCGACAGGGTGGACGATACAAGTACTGGGGTGCAGTGGCTATCCACAGAACGGGGGAGTCCAGCACCTTCGTCGCTAAAAAGCTTGCTTGTATGTGTGTGTGTGTGTGTGTGCATACCATGCAGGGTCAAAACCTTGTGTCTTTTTGGTAAACGCTGCCGCGGGGCCGACAGAGCCCAAGAAAAAATTTTGGAAAAAAAAATTGCTCAACTTCATCAAAAATCACCGCAGTTTTTAGCGTTATTTGTGGATTAGAAGGTCGGTATTTTAAAGTCTCCGGTTGACCGTAGAGGCTTGAGTATGGCGGGGTGTTGAGAAAAGTGAGAGGGTGCAGCTCGTTTCGGGTGTCGTGTCACTCCGTTGTGAAACCTTGTGAAGTCCCCTAACGCAATTTGGTTGGCGTGCGGTGTTCTTCGTTTTCGTTCGCTATCGCAGCGAGTAGTTGAAGCAAGGCTTCTTCTAGGTCGTGTTGTTCTCCGTCGCCGAGGTGCGTGTCCATGTGCTCGAAGAGTTTTTGGCCGTGACGGTTAATTCGTGTGTGGGTTGTGATGGAGAGTCAACGGAGGATGGTGATTCGCTCGGTAAGTGGGCTGGGAAGAAGTTGGTTGGCCTGTGTTTGCCGGCGTACTCCGGTTCGTTGATGCGTGGTTGGCGTGTTTTGTGCCGGGCTATGCAGAATCCAAGGAACGGCTTGAGCTGGCTGTGGAGTCGTGGCAGGTTGCAGAATTCTTCTGTGAGCCATGCGTTGTCAAAAGGGCCTTCCCCCCAAAAAAACAAGACTCCAGATACGCAAACTCTTTCGAACGCTGCACACGGGTATCCTTCAAGTGACCTCTAACTATCTGTTGCATACGCGAATCCGGATCTGAAAGCTGAAGACTTTGTAACACTTTACCGCGACCGAAGTCGCGAACCGGGTTCAGCTTGCACTGCAAAAGCAGCATAATTGTGTCTTGCGCACGAGCGCGGAAATCCGCCACCCACCATTCGGTTAGATATTGCAAGAACACAATTGCGAAGCTTACTACAAACGGATAGTATTACAAAGGCGAGCGAATCATGCGAGAACCTATGGAGGGGCCCCTCGACAGCTTTCAGAACACGGCATAGTAAGTCAAGAGACGGATAAGCGTGCATTCTACTCCCGTTTGATCTGCATTTTCCACCTTTCCCCCTTTCTTTGATCTGCTGGGGGTATTTGCGGGACTACTGCAAACGTATCGAATGAACGCTAGAAAGTACAAACTAAGACCAGTTCCAGTTTGCTCTGGGGGCAGGTTTGCTGTCACCTGGGGGGTTTTGGCTTTCGACATACTTCTGTGTGGGTTCGGTGGACCGCCCAAGGCTGTCCAACAACTCGACCAAATTTAGACCCAAATTTTGAACTGGACCAAAATTCTGACCAAAAAATGACCAAATTCGAACTAACTTTTCTCGAACTTTTTTCGAACTTTTTTCGAACTTTTTTCGATTTTTTTCGATGTTTTTCGAACTTTTTTCGAACTTTTTTCGAACTTTTTTCGAACTTTTTTCGAACTTTTTTCGAACTTTTTTCGAACTTTTTTCGAACTTTTTTCGAACTTTTTTCGAACTTTTTTCGATTTTTTCCCGATTTTTTTGGCCCCAGTATCTTGGGTCCAAAACAAATTTGGTGCCCTTATATCCCGGTTCGGGATATAAGGGCACATATTTGTTTTGAGCCGGGATATAAGGGCACCAAATTTGTTTTGAACCGGGATATAAGGGCACATATTTGTTAGGGGCGGGATATTAAGCATTTATTCGGCAAGATAATTTCCGTTTATTTTGCCGAGGTGTCGGTTTTAGTCCCGAGGGAGGCCCGAGGGGGGGTTTGCAACCCCGAGCCACGAGCGGAAAAAAAAATTTGCGAGGGGTCTCCCCTACGACCCTATTTTGCGCCGCCAGCTATTTTCAGTCGGAAAAAAAAACGATTTTATTTCCCTAGGGACAATAAATTTCATTTATTTGTTTCGACCGAAAATAGCTGGCGGCGCAAAATAAATTCCGAGATCGGAAAAAATAAATTCGTTTATTTGTCGGGCCTGTGCAAACACAACGGAATCCTGTCAAAAAATAAACGAAACATATCGTCACGCTCCTCAAGCCATTTCCACCAGAGGGAATTTATTTTTCCCAATAAGGGTAGGCGGTTTTTTTTTTTTTTTGGCCCATGTCCGTCGGCCCACAGAAATTTACACGCGCGCGCGCAAAAAAAAAAAAAAAAAACGTAGATTAGGGCGGAAGCAACCCGCACCACGTGAAGCACCGCAAGTGTCGCGAAACCCAAGCACTACTCTACGAGAAAATACATTAAAACGCGGACAACAGACCGGTACGGGCTACAAGGCAACCCCTGCTCAACTTGTAGAACGTGGGGGGCCCAAGATTACACTCCACGAAGGAATGTACTTGGTGTCGGTCACAAACAGTCCCGGATATGGCTAGCCATAACCCATAACGAAAGCATGCACTAAATATACAATCCGTAACCATAAAGCCCTTTCTTGCTCTAAGAGAACCCATTCATGAACGGTCACACGGAGACCCTAAAACCCCGGTATTTCAAGCGAACTTTAACTCTAAAAAAAGTACTTAGCACTGTGGCACATACGATGCTACCTATGAGCTAGGTCAAGCAAAAGGGACCTCGGCCCCTATGCCTGTACACATCTTTTTCAAAGAAACACTGCCGAAGCTAGTGGACCTGCTACACCAAGACAGCCCGTTTAGCCAGCAGTTCTCAAACATCCAGCTGACTGATCTTTCTAACACTACGCTACAACACCCGCCACCTCCGCTTTCGCCGAGTCTGGCAACAAGCTTTACAAGCACGACAGCAGCTGCGATCCCCACACTAGACGTTTATCTTGCTCACAACATCACGCCGTCCCAAGCACCCGCACTTACCTTTAAACTTCAAGCAACGACGCTTTCATAACGGACCCACGCCTACCTCCGGCTGACATCATCCTACAACGCACGCACGCCGACCTATTCCAATTGCAATCCGCATCGTTTTTCGGCATTCTTCACGACAAACCGCATACGACACCTCAAACTTTCTTCCCTTACTTAAACGCAACCGTGCGCTCACCGACCTTAGATATACGACGCCCGCTGCCACCACACGCAAGGCCTTCCCGACGCACGCACAACAACTAACAGCGGCCACACGTACAGAACCACAACAGTACACTACTCGCACCACTACGCACAATACCTTCAACATGACGATCCATTCCAAACTCATTCTTGACGGCAGACACAATGCAACGACGACGCAACACCCTCAACAACCTTTCGCTGTCATCGCAGACACTTCGCCCGACGATTGCATTAACACGTTCCAACTCAGTCAGATTCAGCTTCAAATCATCGACTTACACTAACCTCGACGACTCAACATACACCGGCTCCTTACGAACACGTACTCGACGACAGCATCAACTTCACCTATCAAAACCATCCCGTCGCTCCCACGATTACCTCCCGCACACAACTCCAACTCTTCACCTACGCCCTCTATCGCCTCAATTACCAACAACAGCCCGCAATCTTGTAGCAGACCTTCGGACAACTTCCCGTTTCTCCTAGCTAGCTCTCCAGGAAGCTAACCCAACAAAAGCAGCTAGCGAGGTCCCGGCGCCTCTGCACCCGTTGAGGACACGGACCGATGGTTCGCCTGATACAGCTTCCAAGCTTCTGCCCATTCCTCCCTCAACCTCCCCTGAGCATGACAGCAAGCCCCTCGTTCCTAACGTTTGAAACCTGAGCCAAAAGACGGCAGTAGCGAGGGCCGATCACAAGACCGTACTGAGGTTCCCAACACCATGCTCTCTTTTTCTACTTCGAAGGAGAAAAAAATTGGCGTACAACGTATCGTCATCCAACTCGGGCCACTCAGTGGCGAGTTGGGGTGTTCCTTCTCCATAAATAACACACCTGCTACGTTAGCATGCAAAATGCGAAACTACCCACATGGCACGGCACATGTGGGCCCGGACCCTGAGTTCCTTACAGCGATAAGAAACATCGCGGCGTTTAACGTTCATTCTCCACGAATGAGCTTTTCACGTCACCCCCTCCCTCCCACTCCCTCCAACTCACTCTCCAGTCCTAGTGGCTGCCCCAACCGTGACCGACTATATCCATCTAAAAACCTACCGAAGAGCCGCTACAACAAGTTTGCTACAAACGACAAAACGCAAAGCAACACCCCTGGACATCACCTCGCTCGAGAGCACGGCGCCGACCCGGTTGCACGCGTGCACTCTGTCGGGAAGCCCAACCGTGCTCGAGCGACGGCAGACCGTCCCCCACGACGCCACCGACATCACACCAATACTATTCCTTCGCCCAAAGCTTGCCCGAAGGCGCACATGCACAGCTTGTCGACAACTCCGACGGACCTCTATATACCGCAAAGCCCGTCTCCACGTTTCGCTCCAGCTACAAGCAGAGACGCCGCAACACCCGCTGATTGTCTGCCGACAACACCGACGGACCACTATATACCGCGAAGACAGTCGCCACGTTTCGTGCCAGCAACATACAAAGACGCGGCAACCCCCGCTGAATGGTACGTCCCTACAGCCAACCCACTGCCACCCGCCGAATCTTCACACTCCACGACGCGTCGCACCGCGTACGGCCCACCAAAGACGCACATGCACATTCTGCCGACAACACCGACGGACCGCTATATACCGCGAAGACCGTCGCCACGGTTCGCACCAACAACATACAAAGACGCGGCAACCCCCAATGATTGGTACGTCCCTACAGCCAACCCACTGTCACCCACCGAATCTTCACACTCCACGACGCATCGCACCGCGTACGGCCCACCAAAGACGCACTTGCACAGTCTGCTGACCACACCGACGGACCTCTATATACCGCGAAGACCGTCGCCACGGTTCGCACCAACAACATACAAAGACGCGGCAACCCCCTCTGATTGGTACGTCCCTACAGCCAACCCACTGTCACCCGCCGAATCTTCACACTCCACGACGAGTCGCACCGCGTCCGGCCCACCAAAGACGCACATGCACAGTTTGCCGACAACACCGACGGACCTCAATATACCGCGAAGACCGTCGCCACGGTTCGCACCAACAACATACAAAGACGCGACCCCTGCTGATTGGTACGTCCCTACAGCCAACCGACTGTCACCCACCGAATCTTCATACTCCACGACGCGTCGCACCGCGTCCGGCCCACCAAAGTCGCACATGCACAGTTTGCCGACAACACCGACGGACCTCTATATACCGCGAAGACCGTCGCCACGGTTCGCACCAACAACATACAAAGACGCGACAACCCCCGCCGATTGGTACGTCCCTACAGCCAACCCACTGTCACCCGCCGAATCTTCATACTCCCCGACGCGTCGCACCGCGTCCGGCCCACCAAAGTCGCACATGCACAGCTTGCCGACAACACCGACGGACCTTTATATACCACGAAGACCGTCGCCACGGTTCGCACCAACAACATACGAAGACGCGGCAACCTCCGCTGATAGGTACGTCCCTACAGCCAACCCACTGTCACCCTCCGAATCATCATACTCTCCGGCACGGCGCACCACGTACAGTTCGCCAAAGTCACACATGCACAGTTTTCCAACAACACCGACGGACCTCTATATACCGCGAAGACCATCGCCACGGCTCGCACCACCAACAAGCAAGGACACCGCAACCCCCGCCGACTGGTACGTCCCGACGGCCAACCCACCGCTACCCTCCTTTCCGGCAGACTCTTTCTTTTCACCAAGTCCGCGAAGTTCGAACTGCAAACCGATCATGCACAGACTCTCACCTGTACGAACTCCGGAGTTCTTCATCCCCCGACCATACCGACAATCGAAGCAACCCACACCCCAAACACCGTCAACTAATCGTTCGACACCGACCTCGTACAGCGACGTCGCAGCCCGTTCAGACAGGTACTTCCCCACGATCAATCCAACACCGCCGACTATTACGAGCGACGCATCCGGTTCCCCGACGGCTCACCAGTGGTCACCACAACAGACGCTAAACCAACCGCGCCGCACCGCAGCTACAACTACTCGCACTTACATCACAGGCCAGACCAAATTGCAACCCCACACACCCACCCTAGCATCTCCATCAGCCAACCGGCGTACACCGAAGCAGCATGTTAGTTTTCCATACGTCTTCCCACGCGAACTTTATCGCACACCACCCGTACAAAGACGCGAACCGGCAACCACAAAGTTTCGACAAGACGCACGGCCGCCGGCTGACAACAGACCGCAGCAACAAACTCCAACCCTATCAGACAAACGCCACACACCGAAAGGGCATAGATCGCCAGACGTTAACCCAGTCGTGCCGCACCAAACTGCTTCTGCAGCAAGACGCGATCCTACACACTCACAGCGTCGCCAGTCCCGACTACCGCCGACGTCGAGCACCAAACCGCAGCCACACATACCAACGCTACCATCCCCATATGACATCCGCTGCACACCGAAAAAGCCTACTAAAGCTGAAGGCGTCGTCCCACTCGAATTGAATCACGCTTACGCCACAGCAAGACACCAGGCGTCATACACGCCGTATTGTCAAATTCCACTGCCGCCGACGCCGCACACCGGACTGCAGCCACCCACTACATCTTTACCATCGCCATCAGATGACCGCTGCATACCTAAAGGGCCTCCCAGTCCTTACGTCTTCCCACGCGAACTTTATCGTACACCGCCCGCAGCAGTACACGAGCCTACTTACGCACCATATCACCAGGTACCACCGCCAACGATGCTGAGCACGCAGACACCTAAACAAACCAGAACCCCCACACAATACCGTAACACCACACCCTCACCCATCATACACGAAATAGACAACACCACACCGACCTCCAGCACCATCTCAGAAGCACAATCCAACGATTTTCACGACCACTCACAAACAAAACCTCTTGCCCCCAACTCCACGAGCAGTACGACACTCGCTACCGACACGCCGATCACACCTACATTCGCACGCCGCATGTCAAACCATACTACTCACGACGCATCCCCTTTACCCACTTACCAGGAAGCGATGACACACAGGACGCATCAGACTACACCTCCAAACTCGACGCCGTCCCACCAAACACACCCGCTAGCAAAACCCACACCGCCATCCGCCGAACTTAGCTCACACCAAAGCGACGCACTCAAACACATACCGACTAACAACACCATGCCCGGGCGCGACACATACAAAGAAAGTATACAAAGGACAACCGAACACCCAACACCTTCGCCACCGCCTGTCCTCACACCCTTCGTACGCGATAGCCACCGCCATAAACTGCCGCACACCCGAACTCGGGAGACCTACACCCATGTCACCACAGACACTAACCTACAACAACCCAACCACACTCCATCACAACGACAAGCGACCTACAGCAACTGGCACTACCGACCTACGACTAATGCAACGGAACACACACAAAGTACACCAGAAGACATCCCCGCTAATTCCACCAACTCACCCAGCAAAAAGGATTTCCAGAAGCACACAATCGTCCAGAACGCGATAAATTCACAGGACGCACGAAGGCCGGAGTTTCACAAGAACCCTTTCCTGACATGCTTTCGAACGAAAGCCAAATTCAACTACGGAAAACAGTTTTGGAGTGAGTACGAAGCACGACGAAAAGAAGCCGAGAAGACGTTTCTCGCCAAGTATCATCGCAAACTGGCAAAAGGATGGAAACACTGCGACGCAGACAAAGCAAGTTATGCCGACAAAGGAGTCGTGTATGCACTGGTAGACGAACGCGGTAACCCTCGCTACGTCGGCCAGACCAAACACACCGCGCGCGAGCGTTTAGATTCACATTGGTACGCTAGACGTAACGGCACACCCGTAGCGTCCGCGATGTTGAAAAGAAACTACCCGCTCTTCACCGTCCCCCTAATTAAGATCAAAATTGCCGACGACGCCTCGACGGAAGACTTCAGACGTCAAGCCCTCCCGCGAGAAAACTTCTGGATTTCGCACCTCAACACCGTCTACAACGCGCAACGATACATGAGAAGCAACACAGGACAGCACCGCAGTCGCAACAAGAAGTCAAACCAAGAACGTTTCCGACCTCCGAGTGCACCGTCCAGCACCGTTTGGGCATGGATAACGGACGGCCAACTACTCATCAACCAGACCACCGAAGGCCGCGCTTACTCCATACGCAAACAACTCCACCATCTCCTCTCGCTCAACGACAAAGACCTCTTTAAATACGATTTCAGCTCGATGGGACGGCCGAGGGCACGACGTCTGCTCAACTGGATAGCATCGAACGCACCAACTAGTAACCTACCGAAGAACGTCATCACGTTGGAAACCCATTTGAAGGATAGGCTCAGCGAAGTCACGTTGTCGAAAGTCGAGAAGAATGACGGCGCACCAGCACGACTGATCATCACACACGGAAGCGACCACATACACCGACTCCACCTCAACGACCTACTCCAACAACCACAAATACGCGAAGCATGCCCTAACCGACGCACTCTAGATCGTACCAAGACAACGTTCCGACTAAACCCACCCCTGTTCCTACGGGTCCAGAACGTCACAGAAGTCAGTAAAAGCCTGCCAGACCTCGCACTCGGTCCACCCGATCAATGCGCGTGCCGACACTACCGCGGCGACAAGAACATTCAAGGACACGCGATCGGGCACCTTTTCGATATAACACAAGACAAAGGCCTCACTGAGTGTATCAAACGCGGACGAAAATACCGCTGCTACCAGGACCATCACGCACTCGAAGAGGGACTACACACTTCCATAGACGAATACGTAGAAAAATACTACCCGTCGGAACCAAACGCTACCGCTTTTGGAACCGCGTTGAAGGACGAACTTTCGGGACGCCTAGCCACCTTACCACCATCTGACGAAGAAACTTTGAGCCGTATCGCATCGCAAGAACTCAAGAGACTCAAACAAGACTTGGTGATACTGCCCGTAGACAAAACCACACACGACTTCGGGTTTTGTTGCAAGGCGTACTACACAAACACACTACGGGAGCAAATACAAACCAGCGCCACATACAAGAAGGAAAATATAACGAAGACGCAGCTTCAACAACAACACAAGCAGCAGCTCGAGCCTTTCAAATTACAAGCACAAGGCGGACTACCATACCTCTACGGCAGTCTCAAATTGCATAAAGCCGAACCGAGTTTCCGGTGGATCGCGGGCGTAGCGACAGACATCGTAAGGAAAGACAACAAGGCAGCTGCGCGCAAGCAGAAACCGAAAGCAACTACTACGAACGCCCACCTAGAGCTGTCCGGTCTGCTGAAGGCGATTATGCGGACGATAAAGGAAAAGGACCGACGGAACCAACGACAGACGGGAATAAAGAAGGTCTTCTTCACCGAGAGCCCCGACGACATAGCCCTCAACGTCAAACAGCGTCAAACCCATCTGAGATACAAAACACCCACCGACCACGACTTCACGACAATGTACACCAACCTACCGCACGCAGATCTCAAGCGCAGGGTTGGTTCAGCTGTCGACGAAGCTTATGAATACGAGGAGAAGCACGGCAACAACCACCTCACCCGAGGAGCTAAGCAACAGGGCAAAAAGACTTTTAGTTTCGGCAAAGGGGCGAACAACACCAGCCGAAACTATACAAAAGAAGAGCTCAAAGCCCTCCTCAACTTTGTCATCGACAATGCCTACATCGAGCAAGACGAAACCATACTACGCCAAACGGAAGGTATTCCGATGGGAGGCAATGCAAGTTCGGACCTGGCCAACTTGTATTGCTACAGTGTGGAGTCCGAGTACATAGACGGACTGCTCGCAGAAGGCAAAGTCGACGAAGCCAAAGCCCACGTCGACACATGGCGTTTCATTGATGACTTCCTCCAATGGGACTGCAAACCACCACCTCAATCACTCTATCGTATGGAGTACAAGGAGACGACAGCAGCACGCGACGACATCGTCTTCCTTGGAATACGTATACGTATTGAACGACCCGCAGCACCACACCCGCCACACATAAGACTAAGCGTACACCCAAAAACCTTCGGCACACGTTTCACACACTACCAGACCACCGCCCCCAAATCACAGGCCAGCGGCATTTTCAAAGGGTCTCTCATCAGGGCAATTCGACAGACCAACCACTGGCAGGACCTTCGCGTCGAGATCCAGCGCAACGTATACGCGATGCTCGAACGGGGGCACCACCCCAGAGTTCTCTACCCCCCTTGGCAAGCTTGGCTGACGGAGGAGTTCCGAACCCTACCACGACTACACAGCCAGTTAAAACCGTTCCTAGGGTACAGCATTGCGCGTTTCAAGAACGGCAAACCGCGCATGAAAGAGCCAGATTTCGCCGGAAGACACCAACCCCTTAACTTCAAACCAGCCGAACTGCCAGTAACACCGGAGGATCTCGACTCAACGACAGACAGCCACTCCACAACAATCCATGAACACGAGGAAAGACCAACAAACCTCCTTTCACAACCACAACCTCAGTTCACCTTGAAGCACCGAGTAGCCAACCTAGCTGCAACCATCACCTTAGCAGCAGCAATCGCAGCCGCCGGAGCGAGGACCATGTCTAAACTCACGAGATACACCACCACAAACTCCTGTTTTCTGCAAGCGGCCCTTAATTTGATCGCCGCCACAGACATGGCACAACAAGTAGTCACATACCACGACTGCCCAACACACACGAAAGGCGAATGCACGGCAGCCGTACACGCTTGGGTGACAGGAAAGCGGACGCAAGCAACTCTGCTGCACGTTTTCGCCAACATCGACGGACCGTTCGGCAACGGGCAGCAATGCGACCTCGGGGAAGTTTTAAGAGCCATCACCACAGCACTTCTTGACGAAAACCTCGCACACCAAACTTGCCAACAACATCGCCCTGACGCTTTCAACGGTCTACGACATACGACGACGACGACAACTACTTGTAAAAACTGCAACCACAACAAAACCAACCCACCCGAAGACCACGACATAACCTTCCTACCTCCAATCGACAACTCGATCCAACGGTGCCTGAACAATCACATCAAACCTGGCCCCGCCGCCGACTACAGATGCGAAGTCTGCAAAATCACCGATACCACCCTCGCAACAACAACATTTCACCGCATTAATTCAATGCTGTTGATCCAGCTTCAAAGAGCCCGTAGACGCCAAGCGACGAACCGTACCGCTATACGCGCCGACCACTCTATCACGCTTCCAGGACAAAACACACCACTCATACTCAAAGCCGTAGCAGTACACTCCGGCCACAACAACGCCGGGCACTACGTCATCCACGCCCTCAACGATATCGACGCTAACCAACGTTGGACTCGCTTCGACGGACTACAGACGCACTCCACTTCGACGCAAAACTACACCGACAACGAAGTATACCTCTGCGTCTACCAGCTCAAAGACAACCCACAGACAGGTGTCCCTCCACCCATTGACCCATCATACCACAACCACTATGAACCCCCAAAGCCTGCCACGCCCAGAACCACAACACAAGAGCCGGACTCGACTCAAAGCATACTTAGAGCTATGCGCGGAGACGAGACATCTACCGACACACCCACACAACGACACGACAGCACACCCCCCACACGAACACCCACAACACCAGGCACGTCACAGACCTCCAGTACCACCGCGGAAACAGAGACCAGCAGTGAAGACGACTTACGATGTCCCCACTGCCACACACGCACAACAACAACCGGCCTCAAACTGAAGGGAAAACAAGGATTACGGACGCACCTACGTTACTGCAAGAAGAAACCACCCAGAACTAAGTCACAAACAGAAACAACGCTGCGAAGCACCACCCAGAAACGAGATAGATGTCCCTACTGCCACAGCGACGGACGAACCGTGGGGAAACCACGCTTCAAAAGTCTACGCCACCATAAGCCCTGGTGCAAAAAGAAGCACTGTAAACGACGCACAGCAACGACGACTACATCAGACGAATAACCTCACTAACCACGGGTAGTGCCTTAACTGTGGCGAGCAACGAACAGTTTTACCCAGCAAATCTACCCAAAAAAAACCTTATATTAGGGCGGAAGCAACCCGCACCACGTGAAGCACCGCAAGTGTCGCGAAACCCAAGCACTACTCTACGAGAAAATACATTAAAACGCGGACAACAGACCGGTACGGGCTACAAGGCAACCCCTGCTCAACTTGTAGAACGTGGGGGGCCCAAGATTACACTCCACGAAGGAATGTACTTGGTGTCGGTCACAAACAGTCCCGGATATGGCTAGCCATAACCCATAACGAAAGCATGCACTAAATATACAATCCGTAACCATAAAGCCCTTTCTTGCTCTAAGAGAACCCATTCATGAACGGTCACACGGAGACCCTAAAACCCCGGTATTTCAAGCGAACTTTAACTCTAAAAAAAAAACTTTTCAGAAAAAAAAAGGTGTAATGCCCTTATATCCCGGTCAAAACAAATTTGTGCCCTTATATCCCGGTTCGGGATATAAGGGCACCAAATTTGTTTTGAACCGGGTTTTTAGGGCAGGTCCAAAATTTGGGTCTGAAATTTGGGTCAAAATTTTGGGTCCAAAATTTGGGTCCAAAATTTGGGTCCAAAATTTGGGTCCAAGATTTGGGTCCAAAATTTGGGCTCAAAATTTGGGTGGTCCAGAATTTGGGTCCAGAATTTGGGTCCCAAATTATGGAAGGGTTCGGTTTTGGGGTCGGTTTTGAAACCGAACCCGAAACCGAACCCAGAACCGGGGAGGACGGTAGGTTAACAGCAAGAATGGCTGATTCCCTCCTGATCATCAACTGTCTTTGAGTCCACAGGAAGCGCGAACTGAACGCAAGGACCTTCCGGACGTGGAACAATGTACGGAGAGAAGAGACAAGTACACCGAAGTGATCATGAGTTGCCGTAACGAAACGAACCTTGTGGAGGTGAACTCAGGTGATAGGTGGGCCTTCTACAACGTTAGCACCGGTCAGCAAGTAAACGTATTCGACCCCTGGCACAGAAGGCACGCGGTGGCTATTGGGAAACTGGGTCGCGCACTCAGACAGCATGTACTTGAAACCCTTTCTCACGGTCAGTATTCTGGACAACCATTACGCTGGACGATATCAGGAATCGAATATCTTCGGGCTGTTTCACAATTCTTCTCAAAAATACAGGGTCAAAAGGGTCTTCCCCCCAAAAAAATAAGACTCCAGATACGCAAACTCTTTCGAACGCTGCACACGGGTATCCTTCAAGTGACCTCTAACTATCTGTTGCATACGCGTATCCGGATCTGAAAGCTGAAGACTTTGTAACACTTTACCGCGACCGAAGTCGCGAACCGGGTTCAGCTTGCACTGCAAAAGCAGCATAATTGTGTCTTGCGCACGAGCGCGGAAATCCGCCACCCACCATTCGGTTAGATATTGCAAGAACACAATTGCGAAGCTTACTACAAACGGATAGTGTTACAAAGGCGAGCGGATCATGCGAGAACCTATGGAGGGGCCCCTCGACAGCTTTCAGAACACGGCATAGTAAGTCAAGAGACGGATAAGCGTGCGCACATTCTACTCCCGTTTGATCTGCATTTCCACCTTTCCTCCTTTCTTTGATCTGCTGGGTGTATTTGCGGGACTACTGCAAACGTATCGAATGAAAGCTAGAAAGTACAAACTAAGACCAGTTCCAGTTTGCTCTGGGGGCAGGTTTGCTGTCACCTGGGGGGTTTTCTAAAGCCAGGTACCCCGGCTTAAGTTCGGCTGCATCAGTGTTGGCTTTCGACATACTTCTGTGTGGGTTCGGTGGACCGCCCAAGACTGTCCAAAAACTCGACCAAATTTTGACCCAAATTTTGGATTGGACCAAAATTCTGACAAAACAATGACCAAATCCGAACTTTTTTCGAACTTTTTTTTTTTTCCCGACGACAACTAGTGTCAGACTAGCCTACCCGAAGGCAGTTGATTCCTTTAGGCAAGATTTCTCTACCGGCGGAAGTTGTTTGGGTTAACGTCTTTTTTTTTTTTTTTTTGTCTCGCGCCGTCTCTATAAGAAAAGAAGAATTCGTAGTCCCGCCTCGTTCGCCCTCTAGGTGTCCCGCTCGCAAAGATAAAACCAAAGCTCTCGATAGTGTCCACATTTCTCATATCGGCTATTTCGGTGCCGGGCTTCTTAGACCGAATACGTCGTGATCAGCGTCGACCATCGGGCGGCGAGCGGGTCATCGCACAGGGCTTTCACGCGTCTCGCGACGTGTAGTACCGCCGGCCCGTGCTTCAGCGCAAAGTCTTCAAGGAGCTCTTTTACCACCGGCGGGCGACGCGTTGTGGCGCTTCGGATGTCCGACACTTCGTTGTGTGTGTCGTCGTCGGCAAGCAGCACGTGTTCTGCGGTCGCCAGCTCGCAACACCGTCTACACTGCACGCGGGTTCCCTTCGGCAGTATCGACCTTCTCACGATCGCGAGCAGGAGGTCCACCGCCCCTGGGACCGTCTCCGAACTTTTTTCGAACCTTTTTCGAACTTTTTTCGAACTTTTTTCGAATTTTTTGGCCCCAGTATCTTAGGTCCAAAACAAATTTGGTGCCCTTATATCCCGGTTCAAAACAAATTTGGTGCCCTTATATCCCGGTGCGGGATATAAGGGAAATTTACCAAAAAAAAAAACTTTTGCCACAAGACTTTCTGCTACTGGATGTCACACCATATGTGCCGGCTATACTACTGGCCAGTCCGCTGTTGGCACTTTTGTGCCCGTTGTTGGTAGAATTTCTGGACGATGAGCTCAAAGGTGAGTGTGAAGATGAACTTGATGTGTCCGAGGGGTTGCGGTGGCAGTCTAGAGTTCAACAGTCCTGAACGCCGCGCGGGGTGCGTTTTGACAAAACCTTCCATAGTCGGAGGCTGCAGATGATAGACGATGCCACAGGAGAAAAAACACTCGGGTTTGAACTCGAGATCGCGGTTCGCTGGGTACGCTGCGAACAATAAAGCAGTGACCCAGAGGACTGTCGATTGCGCGGGTGTCCGTCAATCTCTTATCTCTCTTCTGACATGCCCCATTGCGATGTCACGGTCCTACCGAACCACCGTGCGAGAGCCTACTGACGGCTGGTCGGTGGCATTTCCATCGGCGAGAATAAGCGCCAGCTACCCGCAGATAGTATGGTGAACTTCAACTTCTGCTTTCCTCCACCTTGTGCAAGGATGGTTGCTCTCGCGGCTTCTGCGGCGGTCTGCTGTTGAAACCCCCAAAGGCGGACGTCGACACCGTCACTTCGGGTGTAGTGGCTTTGTCAATATTACCCGAGTACACAAAGATGCCCTGCTTGGTGTAAACGGAGTTTGTCGGTACTCTGCCGACCCTCCTGTCAGCAAGCTTTAGCCAGTGGCCACCTTCTGATGCGTAGCAAACGGCGCCGGACTCACAAGATGTACCTCACCCACATCGAAAGAGACCATTGATGTCTCGACATCCGCACGGAGGGCAGGTGCTTCTAGCACACGGCAATTGGTTAGACGCCGTGTGCAACGAAGGCAGTTATGCTCAGGGATGTGCGGTCTAGACTGTCAGGCGACGAGTGCCGTTTTCTTCGCAAATATACCGCGGCACAAGGCATTGCCGCCGGTCAAGTGCACTAAGTCGCAAGCACCGTGAACGCATCGCTTGCCCCGCGTCCTTTTCATGCCTCCTCAGTCGAGTCTCAGATACTAGTAGCTGCTTGAGGCGTCGGAAGGCATAGACGCGTGCACTGCCCCGGACTGGTTCTGTGTGATAATCGCACCACAGTGGCAAAACCTCCCGACATGCCTTGCCGGTAAAACCGCGCACACTTTCGAGGCTGAGGCTGTGCTTGTATCCCGCGTGCTTCGACTGCGTCCAGCAGGAGCTACGCAAATCTTGCTGTTTAGATTGACACCAACGTCAAAGTAGCACGATATTGCTTGCCCAGCGCACCAACCCAGCACCGGGCATAGTCAGCTTCAAAGTCAATACACACTGAGGTAAACAAAGTCTACGCGATTTGCATCGCCGTGAAGTATCGGTGTGATGAACAGGTTTTCGACTTTTCGCGAGCCGGACACGCTCGTGACTACGCCTGCAGTCGCTCTCACGACCGGTTCCAATGCACAGATCCCAAAAGTTTTTTTTTGGCAAAAGTTTTTTTTTTTCCGGGGGTTCCCAAAAATTTACGCGCGCGCGGACATGGGCCAAAAAAAAAAAAAAACCGCCTACCCTAAAAGGGAAATTTACCTTCTATTTCACTGGAGTCCCAAATTCTTCACTCCATTTTTTTACTACGCCCCTTTTTTTAACCACTGCCCCCCCCTTTTTAACCACTACCCACCTGGTCCAGACGAAAATATCGGGGAGTATCGGGGAGTTTCGGGGAAATTCGGGGAGTTTCGGGATATTTCCTGGCCCTACCTTGCGCAGAGCGGTCCCGTGTTTGGCTATGCCCCGAAGACGAAGATAGAGCAGTGTGGCTTTTGTGTACACAAAATAACACATTGTGTACACAAAATTACACAAAATTACACAAAGCATTACACAAAATTACACAAAAAATTACACAAAATTACACAAAGCATTACACAAGACGTTCGATTCGAGACTTTCCCGTCACATTTTGGCCTCAGCTTTGCCCCGTGAGTGAATTTGGATGTCTTTTGAGAAATTCACAGCTGGCAGACGAGTCTTCCCCACCACCACCACCACCACATCAGACTTTAGCCACCTCCTTGTCACGAACTTTCCTGCACGGCCAACCTTAATAAGGTCGCATCGTTTCAAGGAGAATGGCTTGCACTGAATTTGCCTCACTGCTTGCGCAGAATTCTTCTACCCGGAACTTCTCTTTCCGGATGTGCCGAAGCCTGTGGCGAAGGTCCTGCCCACTACTGTAGTTACTGGAGAGGCGGGATCACGGCCGCTGAACACAAGGCCCCACGCACGAGAGCAGACAGCGAGGAAGGCCGGTGAAAAGGTGCGCGCCGTGCCGCAGGCGACTCCGCAAAGCTGCCACCTCGTACGGCAGGTTCGGCCCACAGGAACTACTCATCGGAATGGCAACGCAAGCAGGCCCGATGGAAACACGAAGTGAAGCGCGAGAGACGGACTACAGAGACGGGACGCGAGCCGTGCCAAGGGAAGACCGGGCGTTGGGAATCGTCAATGATCGTGCGAAACCGGAAGAAGTCCAAAAACGAAGCAGCATCGACATGGAAGCACAATCCAAGGACAGCCAAGCAGGCCTCCCAGGGCAGGGGAACCTACGGCGGTGAAGTAGCGAAGCTCACTCGAGCGACCGATGAAGTCCCTTGTCAATACCAACGACGGTAACACGCATGCACAATGCCGGATGCTAGCTTCTGTCAAGAGCATGCGTGGCACAGCCGTGTCTTAAAGGTGAGATGAGAGGCATTGGCTCACTCTGTCCATACCACTACTGTAGTTACTGGCTCACATGGTTGAAGGGAAACTCTTTTTGGTTCGACTCACGGTTCTGGGACCGTTGTCGCTTCATTGCGAAGGAATCCTGGGGGGACGTGGGCCCGGTCCGGGAGGGCAAGTTCTCAAGATCAGTCGCTGTTGTTGAAGATCCATTGATCGGGAAATCCTTCTTCAGAACCATGCGATTCAACTCGCGATACGTGATGCTCGTTCTCGGACCCGAGAACGAGCATCACGTATCCAACACCCAGTTATGCTGAGACAGTGCGTGATGATCACTCGACCGATTCGGACACTTCAGTGTGAACACACAGCACGTCACTGCAAAAAGTTCGCTGCATATACCAACCTACTCGGCTCTGCGCAGAGCACGAACATGAAGCCGCAGTGCCGCACGGAAACTGAGCACTGCCCCCCTTCGCCTTTTCGGATCAAGCCGCGTGCAGCCAAGCAGACCTCCCGGAACCTACGTGGGCAGTAACGAGGAGCCAACAGATGAGAGTCCACTGAACCCCCTTGTCAATACCCCCAACGACTATGGCACGAATTGCGCAATGCCAGACGGTAGCGTCTGACAATGGCATGCGTGACATTGCAGTGCCTAAAGGTGAGATTAGCCTCCGTTTTCAACCGCCTTGTTGTCGCCAGGGTGATCGAACCCACAAACAGAAACTTGACATCTTCGAGGACAGGGTGTCTGCCAAGCGCTTGCCCTATCGCCTGGAACTGCCCCGCAGGGAATGCCAAAAGGCTCGAGTATTAGCTGCGCTAAATTGCAAAGGTTGCTAATACGGGAAAACGGGTACCCGAGCCCCTATGCACTCGACAACCTGCTTCCACAAGTCAGTCCGAACTTCCTCGTCCCCTGCTGCACTGCCTGGCTACATCCTTTTTTCAGACGAATATGCTTCTTTTTGTTCGATATTCGATGATCGTGCTATCAGCATCTTTAGCCCCAGAAGAAGGCTCGATAATAGACACGTTGCATCAGCTAATCAGGATTGGCTGAGTGCTGTGTGTTTAATCAATTGTTACAGTACCCCCCCAATTCACCAAAAGCTGATCGATTGTAATCGATCGTATTCGAGTGTAATCGTTTGGATTAGAATGCAAAGAATCTGTGGCGATAATCTGCATGCATCGAGTGTAATCGACGCGTAATCGAGTGTAATCGAGCTCACGTCGCTTTCAGGGGGGGGTAGGTGAGTTGGCTCAGCTTTACACGAAAGTAGCTGACATTAAACTACCAGTTAAATTTATCCAAAACCAGTCGACCTATTATCCTAGGATAATAGGTCCCCCTGGATAGTAGGTCCACCCACCCTTTATAACATGCAGGGTCAAAACCTTGTGTCTTTTTGGAAATGGCCAAAAAAAAAAATCCGGAAAAAAATTGGGGTTTTTGAATTTTAAAAAATTGGAACAAAAACTGCGGTAACTTTTGAGGGCCATCGGCAATGCTCCCGCTAACCTCACTTTTGGTGAGGAATTCAAAAACCTGTTTGGGACTTGTTTTTTTTTTTGTGCCCCCAAACTTTTTCACCCCCCGTGTTGTTGTGCAGGCTATTAGCTTCGTTTTTGTCTTGGATTCCCTACCAACTTTCTTTTGCCGCTCTGAGACCGATCGTTGGACTAAGCTTCTGAGATGGTGCTGGAGGTCGGTGTGGTGTTGTCTATTTCGTGGATGATGGGTGAGGGTGTGGTGTTACGGTATTGTGTGGGGGTTCTGGTTTGTTTGGGTGTCTGCGTGGTCAGCATCGTCAGCGGTGGGGCCTGGTGATACGGTGCGTAAGTAGGCTCGTGTACTGCTGCTGCGGGCGGTGTACGATAAAGTTCGCGTGGAAGACGTAAGGACTGGGAGGCCCTTTAGGTGTGCAGCGGTCATCTGATGGCGATGGTAAAGTTGGTGTGAGTGGCCGCAGTTCGGTGTGCGGCGTCGGCGGCACTGGAATTTGACAATACGGCGTGTATGTCGTCTGGTGTCTCTCTGCTGCGGAAGAAGCGTGATACGATTCGAGTGGGACGACGCCCGCAGATCTAGTAGGCTTTTTCGGTGTGCAGCGGATGTCAGATGGGGTTGGTAGCGTTGGTATGCGTGGCTGCGGTTTGGTGCTCGACGTCGGCGGTAGTCGGGCTGGCGATGTTGTGAGTGTGTAGGATCGCGTCTTCCTGAAGAAGCAGTTTGGTGAGGCACGCCTGGGTTAACGTCTGGAGATCTATGCCCTTTCGGTGTGTGGCGTTTGTCTGATAGGGTTGGTGTGTGTTGCAGCGGTCTGTTGCTAGCCCCGGCGGCCGTGAGTCTTGTCGCGTTGTGGATGCCGGTTCGCTTCTTTGTACGGGTGGTGTGTGATAAAGTTCGCGTGGGAAGACGTATGGAAAACTAACATGTTGCTTCGGTATACGCCGGTTGTCTGATGGGGATGGTAGGGTGGGTGTGTGGGGTTGCAATTTGGTCTGGCCTGTGATGTAAGTGCGTAGCTGTAGTGCGGCGCGGTTGGTTTAGCGTCTGTTGTGGTTGATCGTGGGGACGTACCTGTCTGAATGGGCTTTTTAGAGTGAAGTTTTTCGTGGAAATGAGTGATACACGTTTCGTGTGCCCTCATTGGCTCAAGTGTGATACAGCGATCGATGGTGTCGGGACCATCGTTCTCCATCGCACCGGGTCAAGGAACGTGAAGTCGTCGCCATCGTCGACGTCGTGCCCCTCGGTTGCCGCCCCACCCAGCAGCGCGCACCTTTCGCCCGTCCACTGCCCAGCTCACGCTGCAGCGTCGGGCCGAGAACCCAGGGTCCTGTTCATCGAAGGCGAGAAAAATCTCCTCCGCGCTTGCCCTCGGCAGTTACCCGGCCGAGGTCAACTGACATGAACTACCGGAGAGAGCGCTTGCGTTGTGTGGTAAACTAATATGTTCGTGTGGTAAGCTGAGTGTGTGCACGTTCGATTGTCGAATGCCGTGTGGACGCTTGGTCCTGTGTGCTGTGGGCGCCGCCCGATCGCACGGGGATTCGGTTGCGACAATAAACCTTGAGGGGAAAAGACTGCGTGTTTACCCCACTCCGGAAAAAGACGGGGGCAGAAACTGGAAGACAGTGGCGCGAAATAAAAAAAGGCACGAAGCATGACACGCGTGTTCACTGCACGGACCTTTCCGACGTTCATTTAGGCCCAGCGAATGAGTTCCCTGCAAGATATTTCGGCAACGAACGGCGAGTATTTCCCACGCGGGCGTGGATTCGATAAAGTCCTGACCTAACCGCTGATCCAGACGCACAGCAAACAAAAAAAAGGATCCCGAAATAAAAACATCGGTAGTCTGATTGTTCCTTCTTGTTGGCGCCGTTTTGCTCGGGACGGCAGATACGCCTGTAGAGCAACGTTTTCCGCGCTTTTTAGAGTTAACGTTCGCTTGAAATTCGGGGGTTTAGGGTCTCCGTGTGACCGTTCGTGAATGGGTTCTCTTAGAGCAAGAAAGGGCTATATGGATACGGGTTGTATATTTGGTGCACGCTGTCGTTATGGGTTATGGTTAGCCATGTCCGGTCGTTGACCAGTGGTTGACGGCAGACTCTATCACACCTGGAACGCGACACTACACGGGAATTTCTTCGGTGCTCACTTTTTATTAGGAGTCGTCTACCCCACGACCTATTTGCTGCATGTGTGGCGGAAACTTGTGCTCCATCGTTTCAGACAACTCTCAACGTTCTTTGGCTTAGTTCGCCAGAGTTCGCCAACGCTCATGTATCTCTGGCGAGCTCGCCGGCGAACCCTGGCGAACCTGCACACAGCCCAGGACCAGGAATACCCAACGGAAATCCCGTCTGTCTTTTTTCGTACTTTTCTCGTACTTTTTTCTGACTCGGTCCGAGTCAGACGGCTGTCTGACTTTTCGTACTTTTTCAAAAAGTACGAAAAAGGCGGCGGACCCCGGAAATCTCGTCTGAGTCAGACCGACTGCGAAGTATGATATTTCCTCCCTTCCATCCGGAGTCGAGTATTTCCGTTTGTCCTCCCTGCGGCAAAAAGAAAAAAAATAGCACAGCACTCATTCCACGAAAACGTGTCATAGATTTTGCTTCCTCATTTCCGCCATGTTTAGGTCAAATTTTGAGCAAAATTCGGATTTTTTTTTTGGGATGGCAAGAGCTATCCACGGCAAGTATCGGCACCCTTTTGGAACTCGATATAGCCAGAAATCTGACCCCCAGATGGCACTTTAGACGTTTTTGGGCCAGTTCTCGGTCCTCAAAAAAAACACTCCTCGGAGCCAAGTACCCCCAGAACCACAAGTGGGCGTGCTACCCGTTAGACCACGGGCGAAAAAAACGCGGGCGATTTCATTTTCTGTATTCGAACGATCCTTCCGGAAGTTCGCGTGACCCATCAGGAAATCTGCGGTTTGGCCCCCGCTGCACCACCACTGTAGCAGAACACGCACTACGAGCTCCAAAACGCTCGACGCCGCGAGGAATCGAACCAGCGACCATTTTGTTGGTTCGCGAGGAAAGAAGAGAAAAATATTTTCGGATTTTTGGCACAAGTAGCATAGCCGCCAGTGCACTCAACCATGACTCTTTTGATCGCCGGTTCGAGTCCCACTTCGGGTGTTTTTTTTTTTGCTTGTGCGCACTTCCTTCAAACCTGTTTTGTTCATCTAACGGGAGTGAGGATAGTACGCTGCCATCGATCTGTTTTTGTTCTTGACAAATTGCATTTGTTAGACACAAAAATTATTCGTCGTTTCCGCCAGGAGGAGGCACAATTTTGGGATTTTCCGCCAATTTTTTGAGGAATCGCGTAGTTCTGTCATGGGACCGTATCGGCACCCCCGTAGAATTCTATGGCGAGTCAAATCTGACTTGTTCCTGCATGCCGAGGAAAAAAAAAAAAAAAGTTGATTTTCAGACATTTTTTGGAGACCCGGCCTCAATTTATGGGGGAGGGGTCGGTCAAAATTTTTACCCGACCAGATATTCGGAAAGCCCTGTCCTCGGCGGATTCAATCGTCGTCGAAATCTTGAAACTGACCATTTTCGCACCTACAGATGGCAAAAATCGGCAGAAAGCCAAAAAAGGTCGTTTTTATGACACTTTTTCGTGGAATGAGTGACAGTGAAAACAAGGCAAGTATCGCAGATATTCGCTTCAGTCAAGAGCCTAGAATTTGTATGCCTTACCGCGTTGCAAAGCAAAGCCAGGAGACACAGATGAGTGAATCGCTCGGCACCGTTTTTTTTTTTTTTTTGCCGTCGAAACCGTGAGCGATAACACGCGAGAAAACGGGGCGCGGGAGAGTGTTGAGGGGGGGGGAATCTTAGTTTGGGCAGATACTGCTCAAACTCTCTCCCTGGGAGGGTATTTGTGTACGTGAGAAGAAAAATGAGTTGCTGGGCTAGGAAAAATGCACTCAGAATGTCCGCAGTGGAAGAGAAAGAAACCCCAACCATCACAGCAGCAACCGAGCGTCACTGCACCGTGCAACAGATGGCCCGACGTCGGTTCGCTAAGTAATTTCACACACGAGTGACGCAAGGCGGCCTCATGCCGAGCGCAACAGCAGCAATGACGTCGACTTCGAGAACAAGAGAAAAAGAGTACGCGTTTTGAAAAAGAGGAGTGCGCACTTGCAGCACCCCACTGAGGGAATTTGTGTACAGAGGAGGTGCGGAAGTGCACGTACGAACAACACAGGTAGTGGGTTGTTTCTCCTAGCTAGCTAGCTTTCAGCCGCACGCAAGAGAGGGAACGAGGTTTGTAGTTAGCGGGGGGGTGGGCAGGGGTTCACATGTGGGGGAGGGGAAGGCTAGAGGGTCCACTGTGGGCGGAAAAAAACTAAGAAGTGGGATTTAGACCGCGTCACCACCTCCCATGTCACGCCTGCCGTAGTTTGGAGCGCCCGGGTATCCGGACTGGGCGGGATATCCAGAAGGGGCGGGGTAGCCAGAAGGGGCACCGTACCCGGATTGGGCGGGATAACCACCAGGAGCTCCGTAGTGCTGCGCAGGGTATCCGCTGGGGGCACCGTAGCTGCCGTGTGGTGCTCCGCTGTACATGGCATGCGACGGCCTCTTCTTCTTGATGACGCCCTTTATGAGGTACAGCTGTGGGGGTTCTTCAAGTCGTTTCAAAGCAACGCGTGAGGTGTTGTGAGGGAAAGGAGTCGGGATGGATGTGTTCCGTTGTCCGCGGAGAGCTCGGTTACAAATACTGTTTTTTTTTCACATAAACATCGACGATCGACGAGACCCTAAGTGGAATCCGCCAGGGTAGAGTCCGCCTGGGGGCAGCCCCTCGTGGTGAGCTGCTTCTCCCGAAGGTTGAACCCCCTCTTGAGCCCATGGCAAGGGTAGGGAGGACAATGCCCACGCTGCTCGGCTGGTAACAAAAACAATTCAGCGCTAAACGAAGACATACTGCCATTCCAGCTGCGGCTGCGCCGATCAAGATCTTTCCAATTCCCCTGTCCTGGGCGCCGACGTTGCTGTTGGTCGGGACCTCCTTCTGGTATTGCGCACCTTCGCCGCCGGCGACCATCGCTTCGTCTCGCGAAATCGGGGTCTCGTTGCCAAACTCATCAACTAGAACGAACTCCTCGCCACCTTGGCTGTACGGGTCGCTACCTGGAGGGGCGAAACCGGGCGGTCCTGGTTGGCTGAATGCGGGCGGATACCCTGGTGCCCCTGTGTTGGCGTAGGGGTTGTCGCCTTGGTTTGCCGCATACGGATTCGACGAGCCCCCCGGGTAGCCCGAGCTGGCGTACGGGTTCGACGGGTAGCCTTGCATTTTGGTGGCGTGTTCCTTTTCTGTTGGTGCGCCTAGTTGCACTGCATCCAAACAGCAATTGAGATATTGCATTGGAACAGCAGGAATGACTTGGATTCCTTCTGGGTATAGCTTTGAGCGCAATCAGAATCGGTTTGTCAGTTTGTTGCACTGTCACAATAGACGGAGCTGCCGCAGATAGGGTACAACCTGGCACTATATGCGGACATTACAAATTCACTTAGAACTCCGCGCTTTTCGACGATACGGAATGCTCGCTTCTCGAAGCTACGCCGAATCCGCGCTTCCCCGTCGCACGTTTCCGTTCCTCAAAAGATAGGGAGATCCATGTCGGTATTGCGTTGGATCGGCGGCAGGACGGAGACTACCAAGCCAGACGGAGCAGGACGGAGACTCGCCACTCAAATGAGTCATTGCAAACGCGGGGAAAACCGGCAAGCACACGGGGCAGCACACGGTCAAAAAGGGGGTGGGGAAGAAGACAATCAAGCGAATCAATCTTCTCTTCAGTCCGCGCTTCCACCGTCGCTGCGACTGTCTTACGAAGGCAAAGCCTTCGTTAAGCTGTCCTTCGGACTAAACTTCTCTTGCACCACATGGCAGATGAGTTCATTCCGCTTAAAATATGCACAGAAGCTGTTTGGTATGTGCCATGCCGTTCTGTCTACGATCAGCCCAAAAATCGTGGCCGTGTTGTCACAGTTGTTTCCCGAGAAACTTTCTTTTGCAAAACATGGACCAATACTTGTCTGGGTGCTTTTCTGGCGTCGGATGCTGGTAGATAAGATCGAGGACACGGCTTTGCAGTTCGTCACGACATTGCTTCATGTACGCCTTCCATTCGTCGGCTTCTTCAGAGTCCTTCGGTTTGTGGAGGAAGCCGGTGAGCGGAAAGCCTTTGTCTCCCGGGTGTTGGAAAGACCGCTGTTTGTGTTCTAGTAGCGACCTTTTAGCTTCGTCGATGGCTTTCCCCTGGCATATTCGGAGGAGCTCATGTACGTAAAGGGTGAGGTAGAGCAGCGTCCTGTCAGCTGCTCCTCGAACTGTATACTGCTGGAAGAACATGTTCGCCTTGAAGAAGTACAAAACCTCGTCGAGCAGGTCTTTTCCATTCAAAGGTCCTTCGTCTGTGAGAGATTTGGGAAATGCTTGCGTCGACAGAGACATAAACTTCAGCTGGGTTAGATGTCTGACAAGACAGTGAGGCAAGTATGTCTGTTGCTCCTCTAAAGAACTCGAAGACTACGCAAAGCACAACATGAAATCGCCGGTGATAAACTGCAATACACGGTGGACCGGTCAAGGGCTGGTGGCGGTCAATGACCGCACCACGCTGACCGCAATAATGTTGACCGGTACCTTGCGGTCATTGACCGGTAGGTCATTGACCGCACCACGAGTATTTGGGTTCACCAGGAGGGCCTTGTTTTTTGTTTTTTTGCTCCAGGATTCGCTTTTTTGCCTGGGGGGGTGGGGGGGGCAGCGCTCTTGTTAAGGATCAGCCACTTTGGCCGGATGGCCGGATAAACCAGACCCCCCCCCCCCCCCCCCCCCGGGTCGAGCTAATTTATTCCTGGGTGAGCTTTTTTCCAGGCTTTTTTTCCGACTAATTTGTTCCGGGAAGTGAAAATTTGTTCCGGGAAGTGAAAATTTGTTCCGGGAAGTGAAAATTTGTTCCGGCAAGTGAAAATTTATTCCGGGAAGTGAAAATTTATTCCGGGAAGTGAAAATTTGTTCCGGAAACTGAAAATTTGGGGTTTGCCAAATTTTCCAGATTTTCACCATTTGTGTGTGATTTTTACAATTTTTGTGTAAGGTACGCATACCCGAACCCCCCCCCGCATACCCGAACCCGCAAACCCGCATACCCGAAAACCCGCGTACCCTAACCCCGCAAACCCTAACCCGCAAACCCCGCAAACCCGCATACCCAAACCCGCATACCCTAACCCGCAAACCCGCATACCCTAACCTCGCAAACCCGCATACCCTAACCTCGCAAACCCGCATACCCGAACCCGCAAACCCGCGTACCCTAACCCCGCAAACCCTAACCCGCAAACCCCGCAAACCCGCATACCCAAACCCGCATACCCTAACCCGCAAACCCGCATACCCTAACCTCGCAAACCCGCATACCCGAACCCGCAACCCCGCGTACCCTAACCCCGCAAACCCCGCATACCCTAACCCGCAAACCCCGCAAACCCTAACCCGCAAACCGCATGCGACAACGTTTTTTTAATACACACAGCAGATCAAAGAAAGGGGGGAAAGGTGGAAAATGCAGATCAAACGGGAGTAGAATGTGCACACTCGCTTATCCGACTCTTGACTTACTATGCCGTGTTCTGAAAGCTGTCGAGGGGCCCCTCCATAGGTTCTCGCATGATTCGTTCGCCTATGTAACACTATCCGTTTGTAGTACGCTTCACAATTGTGTTCTTGCACTCTAGCCGAATGGCGGGTGGCGGATTTCCGCGCTCGGGCGCAAGACACAATTATGCTGCTTTTGCAGTGCAAGCGAACCGGTTCGCGACTTCGGTTGCAGTAAAGTGTTACAAAGTCCTCGGCTTTCAGATCCGGATACGCGTATGCAACAGATAGTTAGAGGTCACTTGAAGGATACCCGTGTGCAGCGTTCGAAAGAGTTTGCGTATCTGGAGTCTTATTTTTTTTTCGGGGGGGTGCCCTTTTGACCCTATGTATTTTAATATTTTTTGAGAAGAGAATTTACGACAGCCTCGAGGATATTCGTCATTTCCTGCGTTCGTCCAGTGTAATTGTCGTCCAAGTTACTGACCGTGGGAAGGGGTTCCAAGTACATGCTGTTAAGTCTGTCTGAGTGCGCGATGCAGTTTACCGATAGCCACCGCGTGCCTTCTGTGCCAGGGGTCGGATACGTTTACTTGCTGACCGGTGCTAACGTTGTAGAAGGCCCACCTATCAGCCTGAGTTCAGCTCCACAAGGTTCGTTTCGTTAAGGCAACTCATGATCACTTCGGTGTGAGGGATTAGTCCTGTTAGAAACTACTTGTGGGCGCCTGCTCCGTTTTGCATGGTCTTCTCTCCGTACCATGCAGGGTCAAAACCTTATGTCTTTTTGCAAAAAAAAAAAATCCGGAAAAAAAATGGGTTTTTTGAATTTTAAAATTTTGGAACAAACTCTGCAGTAATTTTTGAGGAAGTTGAGCAAATTTTTTTTTTTGGGGTCCATCGGCCCCGCGGGAGCGTTTTAAAAAGACACAAGGTTCTGACCCTGCATGGTACAGTGTTCCACATCTGGAAGGTCCTTGCGTTCAGTTCGCGCTTCCTGTGGGCACAAAGACAGTTGATGACTTCAGGAAGGAATCAGCCATTCTTGCGTGATGTAATGTGGAGTGCAGATTCCGTTTGTTGCCACCTTGGGTTGTCAGCCCAGTCCTCCCCAGTTCTGGGTTCGATCCGGGTCCCGTGAAAATATATGTTCCGAAACTGAAAATTTGTTCCGGGAAGTGAAAATTTGTTCCGGAACTGAAAATTTGTTCCGGGAAGCGAAAATTTGTTCCGGGAAGTGAAAATTTGTTCCGGGGTGAGTTCTTTTTCTGGGAGGCTCACTGATCGTGTCAGCCATTTTTAGCCCAGAAATGAAAAAAAACTCACCCAGGAACAAATTAGTCAGAAAAAAAGCCCACCCCGGAACAAATTTTCACTTCCCGGAACAAATTTTCACTTCCCGGAACAAATTTTCACCTCCCGGAACAAATTTTCACCTCCCGGAATAAAAAAGTCGGAAAAAAAGTCGGGAAAAAAGCCCCCCCGGAATAAATTAGCCCCACCCCCCCCCCTCCCCCCTCTACAGTGCAGTTGCCTTGGAGGCTGGGTGGTCCCCTGCGGAAAAAGGCTGGAAGATTCTCTCTGCGTACGCGGGTTTGTAAATCCGAAGAGAGGGTGCGACTGCGAAGCTGTAGGGACTGTGGCAGAGGATACGAACCTCCGGCTAACGGCTGATTGTGTACTGATGCAATTTGGCATCTACACGAGAAATGGTGCTAGACGCCGAAATGACGTTGGGTTACCTCTCCTCTTAGAGCTACCGGGCCACCTACTGCGCCTCGCTGCAGTCGTGGTGCACTTGGGGGAGAGTACGGCTAGTGGGCACTTCGTCACGTACGTTGCGCAAGACTCAGGTTGGATCCTCTTCGACGATCTACGGGTCAGCCTCGTCGAGGACATTCCTTGGGACAATGTTTACCTCGCGGCCTTTGTCCGGGTCCCCCAGATTGCCCACAGCGTGACTGTCCGTGCGCCGTCACCCTCCATGATACTTCCTGCTCAAGATCAGCTACGCGGCTCGTCTACGCCCCCAAATTCTGCCGGTGTTGTGGTGAACCGACAGTCGGAAGAATCACCTAACCTGCTCTACCCTTCTGGTAGTCCATTGCCCTGCCCGCCCTTGCCGGACTCCTTATGCCCGACCCCGCATGGTCAGCTGTTGGAGCAGCAGTGGGCGGGATCCCCTGCGCTGCGGTGTCAACACTGCGCCATCGAGTGTACCAAAGATGGGCAGAAGTTTCAGGGTTTGAAGGGACTCCGTGCACATGAGAGACGTTGCCGCCTCGCGAGTGAAAGACTCTGAACCGTCGTTTGGGCCTCATCGAATTCCTGACTGTTGGCTGGTCTATTTTACGCTCTGCACCCGTTCACCCTGACTAACGGGAAACAACTCGAAGTGTTCTATACGGGTGAATGCGCACTATCATGAGAGGATGAAGGCACGCATATCCCGCCTGGCCCTGTGCTAGGCGTAGTTTTAGGTTGTACTTATTTCCGAACAACCTACCACGAGCTTATCCACCCACACACCCAACTTTTTCCCCTTTCTTCTAAATTCTTTTTTTTTTTTTTTTCCCCCGCTGATGACTAACGGACCGTCGGACCCGTCCCAACGGGGATACTTATGGAAGTTACAATGAAGGCTTAGACCGGTACGGGCTACATGGCAACTCCTGCTCAACATGTAGAACGTGGGGAGCCCTTGGTCACATTCAATACGGGTGTGATCGTGGTGTCGGTCGCAACAGTCGTTTGGTAGCCAAAGAGAGAGATAGAGAGAAAAAGAGCGCCAGAGAGAAAAGAAAAGATAACGTTATCTTCCGGAAAAGAAGGGTTATGCGAACCCCCGAAAAAAAATAATAACAAAAAAACAAAAACCGAAAAAAAAAAAAAACACAAACCGACGAAGACCCCAAAAACCTTTTTCAACCTCTCCAATTCCCTTCAAGCTAGACCATTATACAACGACCCCCCCCCCCAAGGGTACCTGTAAATCCAGGGTCTCCGGGGCCCGGGCCCCGGGCCC
The DNA here is from genome assembly GCA_030068145.1 of Diplonema papillatum. Taxonomy (NCBI): domain Eukaryota; phylum Euglenozoa; class Diplonemea; order Diplonemida; family Diplonemidae; genus Diplonema; species Diplonema papillatum. The sequence continues at coordinate 234,263 of JAPJBO010000187.1, read as the reverse complement.
CGGGTTAGCGCTAGGGTCCAGATAGGGTCCAGGCCCACGGTAATCACGCCATCCAAGGATGGAATCGTCAATATTGCAGCTTCCACAACAAGCGGAGAGCAAGACGAGAAAAAATCAAGAAATAAACTTGATAAAATTTGATAAAAAAAGCTCACAGTCGTGCATTTACCATAGGGGCTGAGCGGGCGGAGGCTCTAAGGTGAAATGGTCAAAATGCCCTGGGAAAAATGTGGGACAAAAACTTTCCGAAATGCGAGTTTTTAGGGATTCCGGCCCAAAAAAAAAATTTTTTTTTTCAACACCCACCTTGCCACCTGTGACCTTGGGTGACTGAGCCGTGGTACCCTTTAGACAGCCAGCTAGACCTGCCAGAACCTGAAAACCTCCTTCAGGTTTCGTGGCTGTGTCGAAAAATACATTCCGAGGACGTTTTTGAACGCTTTTGAATCCGTTGAGCTCAAGGACAGTCTGGGGCCCTGGAATGGAATTGTAAACGAATTGCATCTCGCACCAGAGAGTTTTTCCTTTGGTAATCGTTCAGGGCCAAAACCCTGGAAAATTTTCCAGGGCCCGGGCCCCGAGTTACAGGTACCCCTGCCCCCCCCCCCCTCTACAGTGCAGTTGCCTTGGAGGCTGGGTGGTCAAATTCTCTAAGGTGAAATGGTCAAAATTCCCTGCCAAAAGTGGGCCCACAAAAATTTTCCAAAGTGTGGTATTTGGGGTATTTGGGGCAAAAAAAAATTTTTTTTTCTGACCGCCCACCGTGGTGACCACCTTAGAGTGTGACAGGTAGCGTCTCCCCCCTCCACAGTGAAAATAGCCTGGGGGGGGGGGTCAGCCGGCTGATGGATGGATGGATGGTTCTTAACAAGATGCCTGGGGGGGGGGCAAGGGTACCTGTAAATCCAGGGTCTCCGGGGCCCGGGCCCCGGGCCCCGGGTTAGCGCTAGGGTCCAGATAGGGTCCAGGCCCACGGTAATCACGCCATCCAAGGATGGAATCTTCAATATTGCAGCTTCCACAACAAGCGGAGAGCAAGACAAGAAAAAATCAAGAAATAAACTTGATAAAATTTGATTAAAGAAGCTCACAGTCGTGCATTTACCATAGGGGCTGAGCGGGCGGAGGCTCTAAGGTGAAATGGTCAAAATGCCCTGGGAAAAATGTGGGACAAAACTTTCCGAAATGCGGGTTTTTAGGGTTCCGGCCCAAAAAAAAAAAAAACTTTTTTTTCAACACCCACCTTGCCACCTGAGACCTTGGGTGACTGAGCCGTGGTCAGCCAGCTAGACCTGCCAGAACCTGAAAACCTCCTTCAGGTTTCGTGGCTGTGTCGAAAAATACATTCCGAGGACGTTTTTGAACGCTTTTGAATCCGTTGAGCTCAAGGACAGTCTGGGGCCCTGGAATGGAATTGTAAACGAATTGCATATCGTACCAGAGATTTTTTCCTTTGGTAATCGTTCAGGGCCAAAACCCTGGTAATTTTCCAGGGCCCGGGCCCCGAGTTACAGGTACACATGCGTATGACATGCGCATGTCAGAACTTCTGGAACTGGTGGAATAGGCGGCGGACGGACGGAGAGGTTTCAGTTGAAAATCAACATGTTTGGTCTGGAGTTCGAAGGATAGCATGTCGCGTCGAATGTTTGTCGGGAAGTGTGGGATGCCCATCGCTTCCCATGTCGCGGACTTCTTGTTCTCGTTTTTGTCTTGTCCAGGTGTGCGGGTTTGCGCTTATGGTGAGGGGCGTGTGGTTGTTGCTTATCTTGGCAATGGTGATGTCTGCAAGCAGGGTTTGGTTGGCCGGACACGGCAGTTGATCTGTCTGTGTCCAATTCCTTTCTTCCATTTCGCACCGCAGAACATAGCCATCTCGCGCAAACTCCTTTGGGACCCAGGTGCAGGGACTGGGAGAGCTTTCCGTCTTTGTTTCTTCTGTCACAGAGCTTGATCCGTCAGTTGTCGCTCGAATTAATACCGTTTGCGAGTATTGGGTTGTATACCATACTTTTCTCAGCCAATTGTATGCGAGAGTAGAGTAATTCCTTCACAAAACTTGTCATTTGACGAGTAGGTACTTGTCATATGAAAAGTATGTACTTGTCATATGACAAGTATGTACTTGTCATACACGGTGGACCGGTCATGGTCATGACCGCATGTTTGACCGGTCAGTTTTTGACCGGTCATCTGAGAAAGTTATGCGGTCATTGACCGCATACCTTGCGGTCAATGACCGCACCCTTGCGGTCAATGACCGCAACATTGCGGTCAATGACCGCAACATTGCGGTCATTGACCGCAGCCTGTGGTAAGATCCACAAGTTTCCTGACTGTTTCGGGTTCGTTGTTCAACGAAATCACCCTGTCTCGGGTTCTCTCTTTTCTGGTTAATGTGCTTCTGCATTTCGGGGGTCGAAAAGACTCGTTGGAGAAAAGGTATGCTGTTGAGTCTGGGGCTTTCGTATTACGGTATTATACATTATAATCGTAAACATAGCGCTCTACTGCAGTAGGTCACGATTTCGATACCGGGATTTCGTTGTTGATTCTCACATTTGGACATCATTTTGGGTTTTTGTTGCGTCATTTCTGAGCATTTGGATAGTGTTAGAACGTGTACACGCGGACAGAAGCCACAACCAGGACGTGCAAGTTTCTGCCCGGAACCATTCACAGACAGCAGGTCCTGACACAAAGAAGAAGCATAAGAAGAAAGCCTGCGAAAAGAAGTGCTTTAAATGCACCTTCAACACCAGTTCAAAAGAAGGCTAAAGCAGATGACGACTCGCCGCAACAAGAGGAGTACACTGTGTTGGATCAAGCAGTTGACTTCGCGAGAGTCTTTCTCATGGAGAAGGACAACGACGAGTTGCTAAACTCGTCTCTGACGAGCTGTTTCCTGCGAGTCATCAACCGCGGAAAAGCAGCTGACTGCTCGAACGTCATGAGCAGAGCCATCGGTCTCGCTTTCTCCGGGAAGTGGGGAGGTCGTCTGACCAAAGACAAGGTCGCAGCAGCAGTAAAGGAGGGGACTTCGGTATACGCGTTGCGGGTGGCGAGCAACAGAGACACCCTCTTCTATGGGGTGTCGCTGCGGGCGAGGCTTACAACCAAGCAGAAGGAACACCCCGCCTTTCTGAGGTTATCGAAGGTGGGCGACACAGCCCTGCTCCTCTCCGACATGCGAAAAGTAGCAGAGAGTGACGCCAGCGTGACGAGACTATCCGACCCCACCAAAGTCATAAAAGTAACGTATGCCCCCATCTTACCACTTGGAATCATTCGACGGACTGGACCGCATGATGAGGAACAGATGCTATTTCGCGTTGTGTTTGACGCAGGGATTTCCGGTGTGCTCGTGGGGGAACCTGCTCTAGAGGGCCGAGTCCTGACATGCACGGTCAAGAAGGAGCCAATTGGCTGTAAATCAGCAAGGAGAGCAGCGGATATTCCGTACGATACACCTTTTACAAGGTCATATCAACTGCCGCAAGAACACAACATCGACGCCAACCTTTTGCCCGAAGTGGTCGAGGATCGAGGGGCCATAATTTGTGACATACCCCTCGTTCCCATGTGCAGGAAGGTGTCTCGTCCGAGGAAAACAGATGCGACGTGGGCGAGCTTGACGGGAGTGAACTACACCGAGTGCGCTACCGACAATGAAGCTGACTGTGTCGCTGACATCGATTTAGATGCTGAAAACTCTGATGATGACTCGGTGCAACCAATTGGTGCCGGGTTTCAGTTCGCTGAAGTTTGATGGTCATTCGGAGACCCGGAAAGAAACACCTCACTCCCCAAAACACGGATCGAAAACCTTCTCTACCCCTCTTAAACGGTTCAGGTTTCTGGCATCACATCAGGCTCATATCATTGTTTGTTCGGCACTAGTTTTAGCAAATTCAGTAAAACTTGTTTTCTTTCTGGTCGCTCCTACCCTGACATCTCCTGACCCTGACAGCACAACGGCTCTTTTGATTGCTTTATGCTTTTTTTTCAGACTGGTTGATATCTTTTGCGGCGAAAGCAGAGCACAGGCTGGTAGTCGAATCCTTCATTCAGGTCAACGGGTTCGGTGTTTGGTCGGCAGATACAACAGAAGAAAACATGAAGAGACGACGAACAAGCTCGGAAGATGCACAGCGGGATCGGATCATAGGCGATGGGATGCGCGAGAGTCGGTACACATCAGGGACTTCGAGCAGGGCACTAGCTAGAACAGGGACCACAGCCAACGGAACCTGAAGCGGCATGGCTTCTCGCAGGCCATATTTGGCACCTCACGCGGCACCACCGCAAAGAAAGAAAGGCCATTGAGAGAGGAAGCTGAAGAGCTGGTCTCCAACTTGCCCGCAGTAGCATTGAAAGTGCTGAGGTACCTTCCAGCAGGAATTTTTGAAGACGTGGGGCATGTCAGGCAAAACCCTGTTCTGGGTATAATTTGCATGGATGGGTATGCACTAGGAAATGCATTTCGCAAGGCAAGCGCAAGGGTGCGAATGTCCATTGCATTCCAGAGTGGGAAGTATGCCGCCCGTCCCCTCACCTTCGTAGACAAGTCCAAGAGCGGTTTCGGGGAGTTCTGGTTCTTCCACTTGAGGGACCAAATGAAGCAGCTGCAAGATCAACGAATCGAGGCAGGGGGAATACGTTTCCAGGTCACTTTGAGTAGAATTTCTGGAGATCACAGAGAGCTCTGGGGGCTCTTTCAGGGGGTAGGAGGGAAGTTTCGTAGTGCGTTCTGTCTTGATAGTTGCGAAGGATGGTTAAGCCAGATGCATCGCTGCGGAAGAAAGTCTGTGCAAGAACTGCATCAACACGGATTTCAGTGTTTCCTTGCGGGCGCGCTGAGAACGCCGACATTTTGTGTCACACCGGGACTGCACGACTTTAAGGGTGTCATACAGCACTTGCTGAAAATCCTGCCCGCTGGCAGGGAGGTGATGAAAAAGAAATTCGGTGCTGAGAACGTCGAAAACATCACTGGGGCTCAAGCATGCGAGATGCTAGGCATGTTGAAGCGTGCCTCGGCTACGCAACCTGAAAGACTGGTGTGCCTCTGCATGGAAATGCTTGTCATGTTCCGGAAGTGTGACGTGAACGTGCGCTTCTATTGCAACGCGACGCACGCGAACGAGTTTCTGCTTGCATTTGCGTCGTATCACCTCCTCATCTTTCTCGAGTGGATGCTCCCTGGGTCAACTTGGCACAAAAGGGGAACATATTTCCACAGCATGTCGCACTGGTTTGACGTAGAGGATGCCATCTTGTACTCCCTGTCAGACGAAGCATTTGAGCGGGAGAACGGCGAGCGCAAGGCAAGAGCTCGATCAACGTCTCACCTAGCACGAGAGCGTGATTTGATGCTTTTCGAACTGGCCAACTACAAGGGTTCGGTCGTAATCGATGTTCCAGTTTCGGAGTGTCAGCTTATGCAGAAATGCAACGCCATAATGTTCTGCAGCAAGTATCCACTGTATTCCTTGCAAGACATGGCGACAAAGTGCCCACTTTTTCACTCCACGAATACAGAATGCGTCCTCCACCGACTTTCCGCGAGGGACCTGAAGGCACTGCACCGGCTGCTGGCGAGTGGAGACAGGATCACAGGTGATGCACCGTGCTGTACTCGTCACTGTGTTCTCCAAGCACGACTCGAAAAGCCGCCGATCCGGAGAAGCCTCCCCCGCTTCGTCTGGCCCTAAGGAGCCGTCCGTCTTGTCCAGAATTGCAGTCAACGCTTCGTGTGCGTCGTGCTGTCGTGCAGAACATCGGGAGCATAGCAAGAATCGCTTGAGTCCCTATCTTTCGGCTATCCTGGCTAAGCTGGCTCCTTCCCGAGCGAGAGCTTATCAGCAAGACGAAATCCGTCAGAAACTCCTTCAGGAACCCCCGGAAGTTCTGTGCAAGACCATAGAACATCTCCCTGATCGGTTCAACACGCAACAGTAGTTGCAGTACCGCATTCAGAAAGCATGTATTGCCATGGTTTGGGAGGCCGGCGGGTTCAAACGGTGATGGGTCGAACATGCGGGAAGGTTGCTGGAAACAGATGGCAGATCGGCGGCAGACAACAGGTGAAGATTCCAGTACGTCAGGCATTGTGCAGGACTCGTCGCAGCGTCGTTTTGGTCCAGGCTGAGCAGTTTCGTCGGCCTTACGCTTGCGGCTTCCTTTTGTCGTATCGTCTTGGGGTGCAGGGTTGCGACGCTGCTTCGGAACCGTGGTGAAAGGTTGATCGGGTGTATCTTGCTCTGTTTGCGTCCCAGGTCTAGGACGGCTCTTGTACCTCACGAAGGCCTCATCAGCGAGTAGTTTCTCGACCGCCTGGTCGATGGAGTCCAGGTCGGGTGTCTGCAGAATGCGCTCCACTTCATGTATGAGCCGCACGAAATGCGCACGGACCTTCTCGCAGTGGTCGCCGAACTTCGCCTCCGGGTAAGTGTCCAGCAACCACTTGCGGAAACCAGCTTTCAGGACACTCTTGCGGTACCCCCGTCTCATGAGCTGCAGCACCGTGTTGTTCATCTCGGTTTTGAAGTCGTGGAGGTTGTTCGCTATCCTGCCACTGCGCACAAGCGCTCCGATGAGAATGCTCGACCCAAAATTCGACGGGGCCGTAGAGAGCACAGACGTGTACGCCAGGGGCCGGCACCGGTACGCCTTCGCCCTGTCCAGGACTGACAAACGCATGTACCTCTTCCGGACGTCTCGGAGACTTCGTGTCGAATCCGTAAACCAAGGAAAGTGGCGTCCCCCACCTCAGCGTTTGTCTGTTTGTACTTCATGTTGTACACAGACTCCGGTGGGGGCTTTGTGCCGAAACACAACAAGTCGTCGATGAAGCGTCGGCCAAAATTTAGGCCTCAGGGGGGGGGGGGGGGGGGTAAATGACAACGAATTATACTGATCCAATATTTTTCCGAAGACGGTAAGCAGTTTTCTGAAACATTGCTGGTCATATAAGCACTTTACGCCATTTTCAAAATGGCCCTTATAATAATTCGTCACTGCGACTTTTCTCATTCTAAAGCTTTGAGGTCACCAACCAAGCAACCAACCACTCCCTGGTTCAAAACACGTGGCCATCGCCGACTAAACTTCGGACGCGATAACAGCCGGAAACTTTCACGATCGCGGATTTGAGTGTGGTGAGGAAAACTCGCGGGCAGTCGTGGAAGGATCTAAGAACTACCCGGTGTTCAGCCGGTGGCATGTAGTGGGGGAAAGAAGTGCGTAGTTATGTTTTCTTCTGCAAGGACACGGTGGATTTTTGCCGTTCTTCACGGAGGGTGTACAGGGAGGAAGAGGGATGCGCGCCATTCGAAGCAAACGCCGCCAGCTGAGAGGCAGAAATATGCCATTCAGAGAGAGAAACGGCAGAACGAGGTAGTGCAGAACTGTGCGGTTGTGGGGGGAGGGATCCCTAATTTGAGGGAAGAGAACGAAAGGAAGGGGAGCTGTGCGCATCCCTAATGAATCGCCACCCAGGACGGAGATCCATGCCGTAGCGTTGTCGCAGCACCGCAGATCGGCGGGCGGCCGGAGAAAGCGGGAGTGCGAGACGGGAGATAACGCGAAGCACCACAACCGCTCGGCCGTCAGCGACCAAAACAGTTGAAAAGGTGGAGGAGATGGAGGGGGCCTGCGTAAGCGACATACCGCTTTGTTCCGCCGGTCCTTTGAACTTCGTGCGCAGCGGGTAAACGCCACAGCCACAGAGCTCCTTGGTTGCCTTCACATCGTTGAGCTCCGAATGGTACGGACCATTGTTCGGGAGTGTAGCCATATCCGGCTCCTGTCCCCCTTCCTCGTTTTTAGGGTTTCCTGTTCAGTCAGGGAAGTAGTATCCTATATACGACTTCGGTTGCGGTAAAGTGTTACAAAGTCTTCGGCTTTCAGATCCGGATACGCCTTATGCAACATGATAGTTATGAGGTCACTTGAAGGATACCCGTGTGCAGCGTTCGAAAGAGTTTGCGTATCTGGAGTCTTTTTTTTTGGGGGGGGGGGAAGGCCCTTTTGACCCTGTATTTTTTGAGAAGATTTTTGAAACAGCCCGAAGATATCCGTCGATTCCTGATATTCGTCCAGCGTAATTGTTGTCCAGATTACTGACCGGACATGCTGTCAATTCTGTCTGAGTGCGCAACGCAGTTTACTGATAGCCTTCTGTGCCAGGGGTCGGATACATTTACTTGCTGACCGGTGCTAATGTTGTAAAGGCCCACCTATCAGGACGTGCGTTCAGCTCCACAAGGTTCGTTTTGTTAAGGCAACTCATGATCACTTCGGTGTGAGGGATTAGTCCTGCTAGAAACTACTTCTGGCCGCAGCTCCGTTGCGTGGTCTTCTCTCTGTACCATGCAGGGTCAGAACCTTGTGTCTTTTTAAAACGCTCCCGCGGGGCCGATGGACAGGGGGTTATGCACCTGTACAGTTGGGTGAGGTAAAAAACCGAAAAAAAAAAAAAAAAAGGAAATCGGGGGCGGGCTTGGGGAGGGGTACACTACCTCGGATTGGGTTTTGGCAGGTCTATACTGGGTCTGCCTCAGTAGAGCTACGGACAGAGGCCTGTCGTGGCTGCAGGGCAGCCGTAGTCGCAGGATGGGCTTTTGTCGCAGGATGGGCCTTTGTCGCAGGATAGGCCTTTGTCGCAGGATGGGCCTTTGCAGGGTTTTGCCAACACCCCGAAAAAGAGAAACCAACTTTTGGAGAAACCCCCGGACAACCCGATTCTTGCTAGAAAATCCCTCACACACATTGGAAAAACAATCGGCTTTCGGACTCTGGCAGCATTTTCATACTCAACCAGGAATACCCGAAAGAAAGAGCAAGCAATGAAAAAATGAACGCACTCTTTGGGGGATGCTCGCGAAAACCTGGAGTTACAGGTCCAGGAGGCCAGATTCCATCCCTGGCCTACCACACAGAGTATGAGCTATGGACCGCAGCGGACTTCAAGACCATTCCTGTGGTGCATCGCTCGTACCCCAAACCATGGCCTGGAAAGAATACCCTCTTCTCCGTCAAGCCCGCAAAAGTCGGCACTGAAGTTGCAGACGTGAAGGAGTTCTTGAGCCTTCAACTTCTAGTTCGTGGGTTTTCCAGTTCCCAGAACTTCCCTCAGCCCAAGAAGGTGTGGTTGCTGAAGAAGGCGGACGAGCTTGCTTCAAGTGATACCGGCGGCAAAAAGACATGGGTGCAACTTGTGGGAGAGACGGGGAAAGCCTGGGTGGCTGAGGAGAAAAGGATTGCGGCGGAGAAGAAGGAAGCGGTTGAAGCTGCAGCAAGAGCAAAGGCGGCGCAAGAAGAGCTGGAAAAGCAGATGGCCGCAGAAGTAACTGCACGTAGGCTGTCAGAGGGAGAGGTACAAACAGCCATGGAAGTCGAAGCCGAAACACCGAACGCTGTATCTACTCAGGCAGCTCTTCCTAGCTTCCCCACAAGTGGACCTCAGGAACCAAAGAACCTGTACCTGAGTGATGCCTACCTCCGTCAGCTGGTGCTTCTGGTAAAGGAGCAGTTCACCCGTGAAACCCTGGAAGAGAGGATAGCGCTGCGTGAGATACTGGCGAGCAGGTCGGCTGGAAAGCGCAAGCAGGCAACGAAGCCCCGGGAGTACAAGCGCATTGCAGGTCCTGCGCCATATGTGTCGTTGCTGGACTACGAAGTAAGCGCCTTCTTACGGTCCAAGTACGGACTAGACGATGGTGCTTGTGTTCCGCAATTTGGTGGTACTGGCTCGATGTTTCCCACTGACTTCGAGCTTTTGTGCATCCCTCCCGACTTGTTCTCCAACAAGCGTTTCCGAGGGGTCTTGAAAGCGAATCCGTGGATTCTGTGCACAAGTCAAGGAATGTATTGTCGATGCTGTCGTAGACAGACAGCGGGTAAGAAAAAGCGTGCCTTCATTAATCTGTGCATTCCTTTTGAAGTCTTCAAAAAGGGGCTCCTACCACAGTACATCGAAAAGCACCGGAAGAAGACCGTGGGTCATAACAAGGCCTGGAGTTCATTTCTGAACTTGTTGGAAGATCAGATGCGTCTTCCGTCTTCTTGCCAGCTGCCTTCCACTTTGGAAGACCTCAAACAGCGCCTTATGAACACACAACACCTGGTCTTCGTCATCCAGACAATTGTTGATACCATCAAGCGCGACCTGCCCATGTCCAGCATTCGTGACACGTTCAGTCTGGTATCCCTGTTTGACGATTCAATTCGTTCGTTCTGCAAGACGCGTTTGAATATGTCGTCACCGTACTTCCTAGAAGTAATTGTGGATTCTTTGTACTCGTGGTGCAAATCCCATGTGCTGGAGAAAATTCAAGCGTCAGAGTTCACGAGCATCATGTTTGACGAAGCAGAGGACGTAAAGCGCTCAAAACAACATGCACTGTTTTTCAAAATACTGTCGGAAGAGGGGGTTGAAGAAGTCTTTTGGGACATACTTCCTTTGCGCAAATCAGCGACTGGGGAAAACGTCGCAGCTCACATTGCGGGCATGGCAGATAATGTTCAAACGTGGACAACAACTATGGGCATCGCAACTGATGGCTGCAGTACAATGAAAGGCGACTACAAGGGTGTACAGACACGCCTGCGCGAACAGTTGGTACCATTTGCCATTTGGATTTGGTGCTTGGGGCACAAACTCAACCTCGCCTGCATTGAGGCGTGTCGTAGTGCTCCGCAGATACAGGCATCAGTCACTGCAACTGAAGAAATCTTTTCGTTGTTTCGGAAAGGACAGGGTGATATTTCGTACAAGACACGAAAGTTTAAAGAGTGTAAGGAAGCCTGTTCTGTGACCGACAACTTCTTTGTCTTCCGAGATTTGGAACTTGTGGAACCTGGCGACACAAGATGGGTTTCCCATGAACGCGCCGCTCAAACAATAGCAGAGTGCATCAAGCCCATTCTGCTTGCGATTGCCCGGCTTTGCGAAGAGAAAGACATACCACAAGCCCTGCATCTTCGCGAGAAACTGAATCACACTGTTTGCTTATCGTTCAGCCTGCTCGCACAAGCAACTCCCATTCTTTCGAAACTGAGCCAATCCCTGCAAAGGTCGGACACGTGTTGGACAGAAGTGCTGAAGCTAAAGGAGTATTACCTGAGCTGGCTTCGGCGTCTGCGTGATATTCCTCTGACGGACGAGCAGATAGCGGAAGATCCTGAAGAAAGACTGCACTTTGTTGAGTACATAACCTTCTGGGAAAAACTCAAGGATGCAGTGCCACCTTCCTGGAATCGCCAGCCTCTAGATTACGCCTTTTTTGTCGCTTTCCATCGCGAGTTTGCGACGCCGTTCTTGGATCGGCTCATTTCGTTGGTTGAAGAGAGACTCGGGGATCTACCTGTGCTGTCATCTTTGGGTGTGTACGATCCAAACGGCCCCTTAGTGGAAAGCCTTTTCCATGATGTGGATCTGACGTGCGGAACTCCGAGTGATGTTGCATCGCGATTGTTGCCACAGAGGCTTGACCCGCTGCTCAAGAAACTCAACCCGTTTTTTGCCCACTTTTGCTGTACCAGGAAAGAGAAGAAGACCGTGCACCCAACAGGCGCGACCACGTGGACCGTTCAGCCTCCTTTTTACAGCCAGGCCTTTGAGGCAACGGTGCGTGAGCAGTTGCCTGAAGCACTGGTGCGCATGAAGCAAATGACGAATGTGAACAAGAAATGTTCATTCACAGAGAACACCCTTGATTTCCTTCGCGACACCCACTGCCAGCTCCGATTCCCGGAGACATGCCAAGTCTTGAAAATGGCACTGGTCTTCCCACTTGGAAGTGCTGGCGTTGAGCGGCTTTTCTCCAGAGTAAAGCTGATCAGAACCTACCTCAGGAAAGGCATGAGCGAAACAACATTGCGCAAGCTGTTGTTTATTGCTCTCAACATGCCATCTACTGGGGAAGGGAATACGGTTCCTTCTGCTGTGATGGAACACGTGTTAACAACCTTTGTCGTGGACGGGGTTTCTGTTCGAGCCAGAAAGCAGCTGACACGGCCAGGGAATCCTGACGATGAGGGCGACTCTGATGACGACTCGGCTGGCCTTGCTGGTGAGTTTGAAGATGCAAAAGCTTCCAGTGACACCGATTCAAGTACGGGGTCTGAAGACGAGCGTTCCGTTCTACTTCACTCTGACAATCGCAAGCTGAAGTACGCGTCCTATCCTTTTTACACAGAGGCCAAAGACATCATTTCGTCTTGGCGAAGGGCTTTTTCCTCCAATCCTTCTCTCTACTTCAATCCGACGGAGGCCCAAGAACACGTGACAAGCGCACGCAACGTGCGCCAGCGTGTTCGATGAGCGTTCTTTGAGTGTTCAGAAATACTTGTGCTTTCATTTATTTCTTGTTTTCGATTTTGTTTTGAGTAATTTTCTTTTAGCGCCTGCGCGACCAGTTGGTACCATTTGCCATTTGGATTTGGTGCTTGGGGCACAAACTCAACTTCGCCTGCATTGAGGCGTGTCGTAGTGCTCCGCAGATACAGGCATCTGTCACTGCACGGCTCAAAACGGACTAGTGACGTAAATCTGCGTCGGTGCTCGCGCCCCCCAGGCAGGCTCTTGGTGGAACCCCAAACGGGGGGGTTCTCCCGTTGAACAAGCGTGGCGCAAAGAACGCATGTCTGCATAATGACCTGATCGCCGATGGACCCCAAAAAAAAAAAATTGGCAAAAAAAAAAAAATTGCTCAACTTCCGCAAAAATTACCGCAGAGTTTGTTCCAAAATTTTAAAATTCAAAAAACCCATTTTTTCCTGGAAATAAAATTTTGGCCATTTCCAAAAAGACACAAGGTTCTGACCCTGCATGGTACAGTGTTCGACGTCCTTCCAGAATTGGGACCCAATTTCTGGATCCAAATTCTGGAACCAAATTCTGGATCCAAATTCTGGATCCAAATTCTGGATCCAAATTCTGGATCCAAATTCTGGATCCAAATTCTGGATCCAAATTCTGGATCCAAATTCTGGATCCAAATTCTGGATCCAAATTCTGGATCCAAATTCTGGATCCAAATTCTGGATCCAAATTCTGGATCCAAATTCTGGATCCAAATTCTGGATCCAAAATTTTGGACCCAATTTTTGGACCCAAATTTTTGGACCCAAATTTTTGGACCCAAATTTTTGGACCCAAATTTTTGGACCCAAATTTTTGGACCCAAATTTTTGGACCCAAATTTTGGACCCAAATTTTGGACCCAAATTTTGGACCCAAATTTTGGACCCAAATTTTGGACCCAAATTTTGGGTCCAAAACTGCGCGTGGGAAAGCATGGATTGCTGAAGCAAGCAGTGTCCCACACAGTAGTGTCATACGTTAGCACAGTGTCGACCACAGTGCTACCACTAAAACCAAATGCGGTGAGCGACATCTCTTTTAGTTTCAAAATCCTTTCAGGCCTTTGAGCTTCAGGATAGCAAACGATCCTCCAGTGACTGATTACTGGGTGTGATGGAAAACACAATCTGGCTGCTGCTTCTCCACTTTGTTGTAGTCTTCACTTGTCAGTCCCAGTGGGCACTACGGCATGATGGCCTCAACGCCTTTCAACGAATCGAGGCAGGGCGAAGCTGCTCACGACAGGCGCCCCCCAACACGCTAATCCCAACGCCCCTCATGCCCCATAGATATTTCTGGACCACATCGCTGGCAAGCTGTGTACACACAAAACAGCAACTACGACTCCAGGATCTGAGCCTGTAGCCTGGGTCCCTTGCCAAAAAGTTTTCACCAGAAATTCCCATGGTTAAAAAATCTTTTTTCACCGGCCTGTTTTCAGAATTTTTTTTTTTTGGTGAAAAAAAGTTTTTTAACCATACAGGATAATCCCTGGGGGGGGGTGTTGCAGCGCTCTTGTTAAGGATCAGCCACTTTGGCCGGATGGCCGGATAAACCAGACCCCCCCCCCCCTCTACAGTGCAGTTGCCTTGGAGGCTGGGTGGTCAAATTCTCTAAGGTGAAATGGTCAAAATTCCCTGCCAAAAGTGGGCCCACAAAAATTTTCCAAAGTGTGGTATTTGGGGTATTTGGGGCAAAAAAAAAATTTTTTTTTTCTGACCGCCCACCGTGGTGACCACCTTAGAGTGTGACAGGTAGCGTCTCCCCCCTCCACAGTGAAAATAGCCTGAGAGGGGGGGGGGGGTCAGCCGGCTGATGGATGGATGGATGGTTCTTAACAAGATGCCTGGGGTGTTGGGCAACCCCCAAAACGATGGCGAATTATCCAAAATAAAAGATTTCCTGGAAAATGGCGATGGCGAATTCGCCATGCAGTGAATTTCCTGTGTGGCTAAAAAATATGTGTTCGCCTAAGGAGTCGAAGCATGCCTGAGTGAACTCATGAAGAAGTACGTTAAAATTGACGAAGTGCGAGACCAGGTGGAGGAAGGCGTTCGTACAAACACTCACTAAAACCCTGGATGGACGAGCTGGTCAAGAAGAGCTGGGAATAGCAGAGATTCGACGGCTTGGTCAAGAGTTGCCACGGTTGCGCGGCCGAGGGCATCCTGCAGGAGAAGCCACAGCTGGGAAGCGCAAGCCTGCAGCTAGTGTTCGAGGATGAGTCCAGACGCGTAAGCGTATCAGTTCGGAAAACAGCAACAAAGTAGAAAAAGATGAGCAGCAAAAAAAACCTCAGAGTTGAGTCGGAGGGATACACGTCGATAATCGTTGAGTGGGCATACAAAGCGTGATTGCGGAAAAGGATGAGAAAAAGAGCATGCGATGTTACCACCAGAACTAACAGCCTTCTCGAGGAGCGCAACACTTGACAACATCCTGCAGTCAATGAAGAGGATGTGAATTCCGCAAGTGACGTCGACAGCATCGTGCAAAAGAGGGAGAAGGCGTCGGCCGCAGCTGCCGTGGTGACAACGTCAACGCATTAGAGATTGCTGACACAGCGTAGCGGGCCGTTCGAGGTTGCTGACAACCATTTCCGACATGAAAGGCCATGAACCAGCGGAATCAGGCCGCCGAAGTCAATTTCTACACAAGAAATAGACGTTTCAAACGTTACGGTCCACAAGTACACGATCGTTTTTTGAAAACGATAAAAAACGATGATATTGCACTTTGGGAAACGATCGTTTTTTTTAACTACCGTTTTCAGTGTGCGCGCTATCTGCCGGCTTAATTTCGCAGCGGTTTTTTTCCACCCTTTTTTTCCAGTGGAAATTTGCTGTTACCCCTGGTGTGGTGTAACGAAGCCCCGTGGTGTTGCTTGCCCTTCCCATCGCACTTGGACGGTTCATCCTCGTTAGTTACCCAGCTCAAAGTGGTGAAAGGGTTGGGAAGGTGGAACGGCTGGGTTGTTCGTGCAAAGTTAGTTAGGTAGGCCGCTGCCCCCAGCGGCTGACTGGTCTGATCGGCAGACCTTCTAAAAAATCTGCCGGCCGATTATCGGCTGGTCAGTGTTTCAGTCCGTCTCCGGCCGCATTTTTCTTTGCGCGAACACTGACCGTTTTCATTCCGTGATATCCAGAGCAAAAAAGCAGCAAAAACTTTGAACAGTGCAGGTGATGTGACAGTCACTGGCTGCTACTGGCCACCGACAATAGTGTAAATTTGTTGCATTAGTGTGTGGGCCTTTGAAACGTGGATGATGCCTCTCGCGCTGCTCCCCTTGAGGTTCCTGGCTCATGCCAAAGCGCCGCCGCCCGGGTTAAGGGGTTGCGGCATCAGGCGTGGGCCAGGGCCAGGGAGACTGTTCGGAGGGGTCACCACCCACCGTTCGCGGGCTTCGTTACTTCACTGCCCCCGGCTCTCCCCGGCCTTCGTCATCCCGGGGGAGGGTTCCACGGCCATCTCCCCCCGCGTGGGGAATGGACTGGTGCTGTGCCGCGGGTCCTTCCGTGCGTCCTCGCGACGTCGCCGCTGTCGATGTCACTGCCGCTGTTGCTGCCGCTGCAGCCGCTGTCGGGCGGTTGGTTGACGATCCCGGTCTGCACCCCGCCCGTTGCGCGTCGGCTTTCTTCTTCTCGGCGTTCGCTAGGACGTCCCAAAGGTGGCGGCTGCCGCCGCCGCGTGCGCGACGGTGCGTCGCCCGGTCGTGTCTTGCCCGTGCCTTCCACTTCTCGCCGCTGTGTTGCCACCCCCGTGGGTAATGGGCCTGGGGTCGGAAGCTGCCGGTCAGGACACCCGCCTTCTCCCAGTGGCCGCCCTGGTCGCCCCGTCCTTTGTTCGCCATCTTTTTGGGCACGTGCCGTACGGCGGCGACTTCGAACGCCCGCATCACCGCTTCGAAGGCCTCCCGGTTGTTGATCTGCGGCCGTTTGTTGAGGCCATGGAGGATGGGTCCCCCGAGGCTGGTGAGGTGGTTGACGCGCATCTCGAGGGCCGGGTGGACGGCTTTCACGCGCGCAATCTTGCCCAACCTGCTCAGCGCGGTCCTCATCGCCCACCCTTTCGCGGTCGCCGAGTCGCTGTAGGCCTGTGCCGCCTGTCGCTGTGCGGTGTCCATGGCGCGGTTCGACAGTTCGTCCGCATCCTTGTTGAGCTCGCGAGGAATGTGCACCGGCTCGATCGTCGTCCGTCGGTCGTGCAGCTTCGCCAACAGGTTCTGCGCCTGGTCGTAGTATCGCCGGAGTGTTTCGTTGCACCTCTTCGTGCCCTTTATCTGACCAATGACCAGTTCGCTGTCGCCCTTGACGACGATGGTGCGGGGTGTCGGCGGCACGGGGTCCCGCAGCAACCTCGCCAACACGCTGACGAACCCGACGTATTCCGCCACGTTGTTCGTCGCTCTCCCGGCAATGGGCTTCTCAACTTCCCACTGCTTGACGCCTTTGTCGTAGAAGACCGCCCCGGCTCCCGCGACCGCGCCGTTGGTCCCGTTCCCCCGACTGCCGCCGTCGAAGAACGCCGCCGTCTCCTCTCCCGGCAGCGTGTCCGCCACGGTCCAGCGCTCCTTCGGCTGCCGCTGCGCGATGTTCTCCTGCCTCCGCTGTGTGCCGGCCGGCGTGAGGGTCAGGCCGCTGTGCAGCTCAAAATCGACAGCGAGCTCGAAATACGAGATGGAGGCCTCCTTGCCGGTTTCGGACCACCGCTTCGTCGAGCACCATTCTGCCAGCGCCAGGAGCATCTCGTGGGTGTCCTTCCATGCGTTGCGGTCCGGCCGCGCACCGTCGACGTTGATGGTCTGGCTGGCCGTCGGCCGTTGCGGCTCCCACCCCCACGGATATGTCGACACCTTGAGCTCCTTGCGCCGGCAGTCCTGCTCGAGGATGCCGTCGGCCCGCTGCCTCCCGAGCAGGATCTCGACGCACATCAGCTGCATCCCGGCCGCCAGCTCCCTGCATTCGTCGAAGTCGAGTCCCATCGCGTCCTTGGGCATGACGCCGCATAGAGCCATGCACGGCTTCATCTCGGGCCGCCGAGCGAGCACATTCGGATACGCGCCGCGCACGTCGCTCCACTTGACGCAGTCCCACCACATGTGTTGTTCGTCCTCCGGGACACCCGCGTCGCAGAATCTGCAGGTTGCTTGCTCCCATCGCTTGCCGGTGTGTACCGCGTTGGCAATGACAGCTCTGACCAGGCCCTGCTGGTAGCCGGTGATGGCGCCCTTCTCCAGCAGGTCTCGCGTGGCACCCCCGTCGATGCCGTCCTCGATGCCGAGGAGGGATGCCCTCGTCTTGACCACGTCCTTGTAGCGCATCGTCCGCCCGGCCTCCCGCAGCTCGTGCTGGAAGTTGTGCCGAGCGGTCTGCGCCCGCTGCCTCTCCTCTTTCGTCAGCGGCTCGACGTTCTGCACCACCGTCCATTCGCGCCGCCGGCCCGTTCCTTCCTGCAGGGTGTCGAACCTGGGCCACGTCCATCCGATGTCTGCGATCGCTCGCTCGAGCAGGAACACTGGCCCCTCCTTGCTTCGCCCCGGTGCCTCTGGAGCGCCGGGGGGGCGGTCCCGCCTTGCTTGTCGAGCTGCTCGGATGGCAACAACCAGCGGCGCCAAGTGCGACTGCTTCACCATCTGCTGCGAAAATGTGTTTACCCGCCGATGAATCGCGGCGACACGCGGGTCCAATCTGTGCCCCCGACACAGCGTGTTCAGCACGACGGCATCGCACCTTCTGTTGCCGCCGGTCCACAGCCCCGCCAATTTGTTGCATTAGTGTGATCGTCAGGCCTTCGACTACCCTGAGCAACGCACACTGCACACTCCGTGTCTACGTCACAGCAGATGGAACGCGTCTGTTGCGTCGCCGCGGAGGCGGCCTACGAGTGGGTGTCGTTGTGGCCTCCCGGCCGGAGCCATCGTTGGATGACCCTTCGCTCGTTCCTTCGCGTTTGCGTCGGTTCGCGCGTCGGATGGATGCAGCCGGGGGCTGCGCATTGGGCGGCGTTCGTCGGGCGGGGATGTTGGCCCGGAGTTGCGGCGTTGGCAGTTGAGTGCGTCGGCGCCGCCGCGCTGGGGGGGTGCGTGGGACGGAAGGGTCCTCCGCAGTACGCCGCCGCAGCGGCGCCGCGCGATCGATCGTTGGTGAGTCTCCCTGGCCGGAGCCGGAGGATTCCTCGCTCGTCTCCCCGCGTTTGCGTCGGAGCCCGCGTCGGGGCGCTGCCGGTGCCGGTTGCGGTCCCGCCGGAGGTGCAGGTGCCTCGTTCTCGTCGTCGGCGTCGTCTGGCCGGTCTCCCGCCCGGTGGTGGCCACTCCGGCAGCACACAGAGGCATTGGCGCAGCCGCCGCAACGCGTCAGGTGGTGCGCTCCGCAGCATTGCGTGGTGGTCCCGGCAACACTGCTCCGGCGTGCGCTGTGAGCTCGAGGCGCACAACGGACACTTCTTCTTCGCGCACCGACAATATGTACCGACAGGAGTCGCACCGCCCTCCTGGTGGGGCCCACACTGGACCCACTGCGGGACCCACGACGGCCAGATTATAAGGTCAAGAAGAGAAGGAAACCCACAGAAATTGCGCAAAACGAACGACCGCATGGTGAAGAAGACTTGCCGGGAGGCAAAGCTTTTGACCTGCGGGCAGGGTAAGAACGGAGGAAGTGTAATACTTTCGTTAGCACAGCGCAGTGCAGGGATGCGCGGCAGTCTACGTGGCCCGGGCAGGGTCAACTCGGGTGGGATACGTGGGTCTTCGAGAAAAAGAGAAACCGACCGAGAAAGAGCGCAGGGACGATGTCCCCAAACTCCGGCTTCACGGTTTACCGAGCATCCGCTTGACGCAATGGGGACAGCGTCGTTGTGAAGAAACACTTCGGAGGTGCTCATTCCGATGGCTAGAAGGAGGCGATGCATCTACGAGTGGTATCCCACGCCAAACCCAAAGTTGCCTGGGTAGAGTGAAAGTTCGCCTGAGAACTTTGAATTTGCGCTTCGGGCTCTTAGTTAGGGTGGTGTGTGGTACTGCGACGAGCAACTAGCGCGAGTGTTCGTGCCATCCGAAGAAGACAATCTGCAGATAGGAAAGAAGAAGAACATATAATGTATTCGCTCCGGCAAGAGCGTAACGGTCAACCGCAGCGTGGAAGCTTGAGTCGGAGTTAGCGCAGTGTCACAACCCCGTCCGCTCTGTTCTGTGGCTAACCGCCTCTACATACTTGCGTTAAGACTAGGAGGCGAAGCGGCTGGTCCCAAGGTACGTTACCCCCTGATGCTGACGCAAATTCGGCACGAGTGTGTCCACTGGAGGTGGGCTTGGGGCTCGTGGCGAACCTTGAGCTTCGTTTCGCGGTTTGCTATTCCGCCGAACTATTTCGGATGTATTGTGTCGCACTCCTGCGGCACTTGCCCGTGGCCTGCAGGCACAACGTGCATGCTTCCTCCGTTCGATGAAGAACGTTGGCAGGACAAAAAGCTGTTTAGATTTCGCTCATCATTTGGGACGCCCTCTCGTGAGGGACTCCTCACTCTCTCAGGCGTTAGGGAGCCCTCCTTCGGAAGAAAACGTCGTCACTTCCGCCAATTCAAAACGTGCACGGCGGCGCTTCGGGCAGTCGGAAGCTGGAGAGGAACCGCGTGGTGAGGTCGCGACCGGAAGGATACCGGCGGAGGGAATGACAAAACAGGGCCGGCGACAGGGTGTGCGAAGTGGGTGTTGCTTTGGCGGTTCGGCCGGCAGACGGGTGGCGGCGTTCTGCAGGCCTTCCCGTCCTGTGGCTCGACGCGGTGTTGCTCCTGCGCGGGGTCCGAGGGGCTGAAGAGGGTTGGGTCCGGGTTTGAGGTTGCGGTGGCCGTTGCTGTTCGGCCCAAGCCGCCAGTCGTTCGAACTTGGCCTGCCAAGCGTCCGTCTCCAGCTGCTGCTTCTTCAGCTCCGCCTGCAAGCAGCTGATTTGGAGCCGCAGCTGCCGGCACGACGCCCGCGAGCCGTCGCCGATGGCCACCGGCGAGTTCTCGGCGCCCCACGCTCTCACGAACCCCTCGTCTTCTTCGTCTCCTTCTCCTCCGCGTCCTTCTTCCTCTTCTTCTTCTTCCTCACTGCTTCCGGTCGCGCTTTCCTCGGCGCTGTCGTCGTCGGGAATCGGACGGGCGCGATCCATAGCGCGACCGACCCTCGGTCGGGCCGTCGGCACTTCTTCCGGCACGAGGCGCAAAGCGCGCGCCGCCGCCCAGTCGATGAGGTACACCGTCGCCACGACCAGAGGCCGGCCCTTCGCTGCCTTCCAATTGACGCCGCCGCCGTTTGCGTGGTCGTTGTTGTCGAGGTCCTGCCTGCCTTTCCCTTTGCCCTTCGCGCCGTCGGCGGCGGGGACCGCTCGGTGGAACCGCACCTCGACAGAGCCAAGGTGCCGCGCCCAGTGCGCGCCGCCCGACGCGGCGACGAAGGGCAGCACGCTTTCGAACGCCAGCTCGCCTCCGCCTCCTCCTCCTCCTCCTCCGCCTCCTCCTCCACTCGCACGCCCTTCTTCGCGCAGCGACCGCTGCGACCGCGGGGCGAGGTGGAGGTGGTACGGGCCGCCCCGCGCCGCCGGCGGCGCGCCGCCGGCGACGCGGACCCGCGCAGCCACCGGCTCCGCGCTGTTGTTGGCGAGCCGGACCGAGTAGCCGCGCCCGGCGTCGACGACCGCCACCGGCTGCGCGTCGCCGTCGCCGGCGACGTCCTCCCAGCACACGGGCACCAGCCGCCCGCCCTGCGTCACGTCGACGCTGAAGTCCGCCTCGTCGTCGCTGTTGTCCGGCTCCGAGTACATCTCCGGCGCTTCCCTCCCCCCGACGGTACCCTTATTTGTATCGTGTTGCTGCGGCACCATCAAGATCCCAGTGTTTCCGGGTTCGTGTCGGCTTTGTGCCTGGTTCTTGCCGGGTGCCGAGTTCTAACCGGATTCTGTGAGTGGGTGAGCGGATCACACCGGTTTAGTCATATTTAGCTTGACGCTCGCTTGAGGATGCGGGGCGTTGAAGTCTCCGGGTGCCCCATCGTCGAAAGGAGTTTTGACCGAACGTTTTGCGCATCGTTCGAGGCGAGCGACAGCCTCCAAGGTCAGGACCGTACGATAGAAAAAGAGTCCTGGAGCCGTCCATTTAGGACGGATAGCTCCCTGTTCCTGCGGTGCTACGGGTATCAGCGAATGCGATGGAAGACTTCTGGCAACAGAATCGACGAGGCGTTCACAATTTTGCTGGCTCATGCCCTTGTGACACGCACAGGCCAAAAAAGCTCTCACTGTTCAACAAGGCATCGGACGCTCGCTCGTGAACGGAGAAGCAAGGAACGCTGATGGGGTTTTGGGTTGTCTTTCGTATTGAACATCGAGGGAAGAACGCACAGGAAAAGACAGCGGGGAGAGAAGGAAAACACGGGAGCAAAGGGGATCCAAATGTGTCGCTGCGCACAGGAAGGACCGGGGGACACTCGCACTTTGCCTGTTGTCCTACCGTGATGTCTTAGAGTGGACGGGCTGGGAAAAAATGTACAACCGGAAAAAAAGCGGTTCTCCCCTCGCCGTATTTCCGTCGCGGGAGCAGCATATACCCTCTGCATGCGCATGAGCTGGAAAGGACGCGTTGTTTCCACCGGGGGGTCCAGTCATTCGACCGGAACTCCGGGTAGTAGTAGTAGTGTTGTCGTTGCGCATCCCCACACCTTTCGGAAGAGCCAACAAATTATGGCGCTTTCGTTTGTTAGTGCGGACGAGGTACGCTGCATGCCGTACGCTGCCAACGACTAATTGTTCAGAGTTGTAGTTCGCTTGAGAATTTTTAGTTGCAACAACATGACGCTTTAGTTGCAACAAAACGCGCGCGCGAGCGCTTGTTCGGCAGGATGGCAGAATTGGAAACGGAGAGAACGAGCCCAAAAAAAGGGTTAGAAAACCCCTCTCCGACCGGCTTTTCTCGTCGTCGTGCACCCGGAACCCTCGTCGTCGTGCACCCGGAACCCCCTCTTTATGCCGGCATCGTCAATCTGCAAACTCAGAAGCACCTCGTCGCAAGGTTGCGAATTCGGCAAAGACGCAGAAGGTTTGCACCGCTGGCATTCCTTCTAAGGAGTCGTGAAGAGACATGGGACGAATGGAGAGCGAGAGAAGAGAGGAGAGAGCTCAAGGGGGCAGTTTGCCACGCCCGTACCATCTTCCACCGCACCGCCCGCGCTGTAGCTTTCCAGAGGGAGAGGGAGAGCGCGAGACTGAGAAAAAAGAAGAAAGACGCCGCAGCATCAACAACAACAACAACAACATCAACAACAAAATACCCGGATCGTCAGCGTTTTTTCGCGATGTTCGGAAGGGTGGTCGGGTGCGTGGACGTGCCCTGGAGCATGCGGAGCATCTCGGTGTAGTCGACACGGGCCAGGTGCGAGGGGAAGAGGCGGTCGCACAGGCACCGGAGCGGGGCGCTGTCGAAGGCGAGCGAGAGCCGCTTGTTGATCGCGTTGCAGAACTCGAGAGCGCCAAGCTTGCCGTCCGGCGAGTTGTCGGCCTCGTGCCGAAACGCGTTGTGGAACAGAGCGCGCCGCGAGGTGTACCTGTCGAGGATGAACTTCGCCGTGTGCGCCGCGGTGGTCTCGTTGTGGCTCGCGAACGAGTCGAGCTCCGTCTTCTGCATCGTCGACTCGAGCCGGTCGCCGTGCTGCGACCTGCCGTAGATCGTCTCCCACGGCAGGTCGATCTCGTTCTCCCCGCCTTCGGGCAGCGCCCGGTGCAACAGCTCCGCGAACGTGACGCTGCCGTCGCGGTTCTCGTCGAGGTAACGGAGCACCGTCAATATCTCGTGCTCCGACACATCGAGGTTCAGCGACTGGAAGAGGTCGTTGAGCTCCTTGTAGTCAATGTGCTGGTCCCCGTTTCGGTCTGCCTCTCGGATGGCCTTCGCGAGGTTGGTATGCGACGACTGGAGCATGGCCTTCAGCTTCGCCATGACGTCATTGATGCTGCTCTTGTCGTAGCTCTCCGACCGCTGCTCCATGTGGTTCAGCGACTTCTCGTCGGTCGCAAAGAGGGCGAACTTGTGGTTGTTGATTTCGATCTTCGCGCCGATGTACAGGTCCGCGGCCTTCAGGCTCTCGCCGGTGTCGCTCCTCTTCACCTTCATGCGCTGCAGGAACTTGCCGCCAATGATCCCCGAATTTCGCTGCACCGGCTCGAAAATGGACGCCGTGTCGTCAGCCAGGTAGTACGTCAGAACGAACCTCCTCACCTCGTTGGCCGGGTCCGTGTCGTACATGCGCATCGAGAACTTGAGCATCAGCGAGCTGTTCTCAATGTACTGCTTCAGGTTCTTCTTGGGCGGCTTGAGCACGAGGTTCTTCCAGCTGCCCAGGCTGTCTTGCTCGTCGCCGAAACCGTTGTATGGGGGCGGGACTGGCTTCGGGTGCTGCTTCGGCGGCGGGTCGGTGTGGATCGTCTTCGCCGGGGGGCGGCCGTGGGTTTCCTGCAGGTACTTGTCCGTCGCCGCGTCGCACGAGACGAGGAAGAACCGGCGCCCGAACACGTCGACCGTCGCGCCGACGGACAGGTCCGCGTCGGTGTAGTGTTCCTGCGGGTCGTTTCGGAACGAAAGCGACGCCTTCGGGTTGTCCGCCCGCTTGCCCGTCGGCAGGGCAACCTTCCGGCGCCGGATGAACGAAGGGAACGGGTCGCGCCCGGCGTTCACCGGCAGGTCTTCGGTCACTTCGATGGTGTCGTCCGCGAGGAAGTAGTACAGCGTGAACTTCCGCCTGTCGCCGTACAGCGCCGCCGAGTCGTCCCACCGGGCGCCGAACTTGAGCACCTTCCGGTCGTTGAGCAGGAACTGCTGCGTGGCCCGCAGCTCCTCCGGCGCGAGGACGGTGCGCTTGCCGCTGTAGTTGTACTCCATCACCGCGACCAGGTGCCGGTCCTCCGCGTCCCTCGGCCGCCGGGCCATCGTCTTGGCCCGCACCGTCTGGTACTCGTCCCTGGGGAAGGTCTCCCCCTCGGCCACCTCGACCCCGATGCCGGTCAAGAACGACCGGGTGAACGGGTCGCAGTCGCAGAGGTGGAAGCACTTTCCGTAGAAGAACACGTTTTCCCCGACGGTCAGCTGCTCGAAGGTGTAGAAGCCGCCGTCGTCGGGCCGCGGGACCTGGTGCCGCTTCAGCAGGCAGCCCTGCGGCATCCCCGAGTTGTCTTCCCTCGGCTCCGACACGGAGATGGTGTCGTCCTCCAGGTAGTAGTACACGACGCACCTCCTCAGCCGCTCCGACTCGACACGGGACTCGTGGACGCCTTCTTTGAAGTATCCGGTGAATCGGAGCACTTTCCGGTCGAGGGTGTTCTGCGTGTCGTCGGCGGTCGGCGAGCCGGGCGTCGTGCCCGCCATCGTCGCTTCGCGCGCTTTGTTCTCGGCACTCATTTTGATCGCCTCGAAGTCGACCGGGATCCGGTCGACGTCCAACGGCTTCGGCCCCGTCTCGAGCTGCATCATCTGCCGCTTCCTGTAGCTCTTTCGAGCCATCTCCTCTTGGAAGCTGTTCCCGGGCAGCTTCGGGAGCTTGAACGTGTCACGCATCACGTTGCTGCTCATCGCCATCCTTGGCTAGTCTTTCCGCTGTGAGACCCCAACGTCTCCTGCTCTTTCTCTCTCACTCTCTCACACCCACACGGACCCAATTTCTGGGGTCCGTGGGAGGTCGGTCAGCCGCCTACCTTTCTGGTGACGCCCCTCTTCTTGTCCTCCGCCGCCTGGTTTGGGGGGTTTTCTCTCTTGCCTGTGAGAAGTTGCTTCTGTGTGCACGTCGCGGAAAGCTGTTCGGGCGACAGAACCGTCATTTTAACTCGAAAACTTGTGTAGTACACACAGACACAGACACAGGCACAGACACAGAGGTGTTGCCTTTTCGGTGCGGACACGGAAGGGTGTCGTCTTGCAAGTAGCAGTGCTTGAAAAACACGCGCAACCCCTCCTCAAGAGTTCTGACTCTACGCGAGACTCGTGGACGTCTCTTTTTGCAGTACCCCTCCAGCAGAAGTACGCGTGCCTGGCTAGGAGTCTAGGCAACGTGTGCATCAGTCAAGGCCTCCACATCACAGAATACGCATAGTAGGGTTGCGCAACGGTCCATTCGGCAGATACCGGCGCTGTGACATCACTTGAAGAACGGAAACGCAAGTCAACGTGACACCAGTGCCTGACTAGCACGTGGCCCTGACGCGAAAGAGAAGAAAAAGTGAGCTACGGAGCGGAAGACGCAAAGGGGAAGCGAGTCGCGCAATGCCGAGCCAGCTCTTACCAGGCCTGCTCTTCCGGAGCGGCGGTGGCGTCCGCGGCGGGTGCCTCGCCAGCCGGGGCATCCTCTCTGTGGGAATGGTTGTGTTGTTGAAGGTCATGACTTAAAGATGGCACAGTCTGCAGAGAAGTTGATAGCACTTGTCCGATTCTGACTGGTCGGCGGTCAAATGACGATGACCTGTGTGAGGGGGGGAAGAAGCCTGCACAGTCAACGACATACCTGCGGCCACGGCCGAAGCCTCCCGGTCGGCGCTCCCTGCCCTCTCTGCCTTCGCCTTCACCTCTCCACTGCCTGCGGCGGCCGTCGGCCTCAACGGTGCCGACAGAGCGGGCGGTCTTCTTCAAAGTGGCCGGCACAATGTCAGACGGGATGTGGAGCACCTCTCTCAGGTGGTTGATACCGTCGGTGGTGAGGTACCAGTAGAAGTGCCTCCAGGCGTACTGCTTCTTCACGTAGCCCTTCGACTGTGGTGAGGGAATTTGGTCGTGAGGTTGCGAAGGCAATTATGATGATCAACGATGACAATAAGTAGCCAGCAAACTGGCACGCCGGTGTGGCTCAGATTTTGATCGGTTCTCCGTATGAGTTGCTTTGCTCGACAGGGTCCGTATCGCTCGAATGTTCAGTGACCAGATTCTGGCCGATTGTTGAGTGAGAGTTACCGTCATTCCTGGTTCGGAACTCTCCGACACTTGCTCGTGGAGTTGGAACCAAAAATCAACCGTGGGCTACGGTCTTGGGAACTAGCGGCATGGTATACGACAAGAAGAGAGCATACCGCAAAGCCACGCATAAGCTGGATGACCTCGAGGTTGGTCACGGGAAGGCTTCCGTGCACCTTCTGGTTTTTCTGCGAGGGCGTTTATTTAGAGATTCGGCACATAAACGGTGGTCCGCCCTTCTGGGTCACAAGTGTACCAACCCGCATCCTTGATGGAAGGGCAGCTCCTGGCCACGATGGGGCACGACGGGACCCAAGCCGCAACAACTTCACCGCCTGGGAAGGGGGGTCCTTCAAGTGTCGTGTCCTCATGAGCTTCTGACATGCGGACATGTTCATGTCGTCAATTCTAAAAGGATGTGTAAACTCTGCAGATTCGATGCCGCATCACTTCAGTGCAGGAGTGGTCAGGCGACACAGGAATCAAGCGGCTCCCTTCAGGGAAAATCGTGGACTGAAAACGATAGCAGCACCAGACTTGTGCCGCAGCGCAGCTGGGAAGAGTTGGTCATTTGGTTAATTATACGAACAGGATCATTAGCTAAAGAAGCTTGAGGAATCCATGATGGAATCATTTCAACCCAAGGAGGTACAGGAATCAAGCGGCTCCCTTCAGGGAAAATCGTGGACTGAAAACGATAGCAGCACCAGACTTGTGCCGCAGCGCAGCTGGGAAGAGTTGGTCATTTGGTTAATTATACGAACAGGATCATTAGCTAAAGAAGCTTGAGGAATCCATGATGGAATCATTTCAACCCAAGGAGGTACAGGAATCAAGCGGCTCCCTTCAGGGAAATCATGGAATGAAAACGAAAGCAGCACCAGACTTGTGCTGCAGCACAGTTGGTCATTTGGTTAATTATACGAACAGGATCATTAGCTGAAGAAGCTTGAGGAATCCATGTTGGAATCATTTCAACCCAAGGTGGTACAGGAATCAAGCGGCCCCCGTTTGAGGGAAATCGTGGACTGAAAACGATAGCAGCACCAGACTTGTGCCGCAGCACAGCTGGGAGTTTGTCATTTGGTTAATTATACGAACAGGATCATTAGCTAAAGAAGCTTGAGGAATCCATGATGGAATCATTTCAACCCAAGGTGGTACAGGAATCAAGCGGCTCCCTTTAGGGAATCGTGGAATGAAAACGAAAGCAGCACCAGACTTGTGCCGCAGCGCAGCTGGGAAGAGTTGGTCATTTGGTTAATTATACGAACAGGATCATTAGCTAAAGAAGCTTGAGGAATCCATGATGGAATCATTTCAACCCAAGGTGGCACAGGAATCAAGCGGCCCCGTTTGAGGAAAATCGTGGACTGAAAACGATAGCAGCATCAGACTTGTGCCGCAGCGCAGCTGGGAAGAGTTGGTCATTTGGTTAATTATACGAACAGGATCATTAGCTAAAGAAGCTTGAGGAATCCATGATGGAATCATTTCAACCCAAGGTGGCACAAGAATCAAGCGGCTCCCTTCAGGGAAATCGTGGAATGAAAACGAAAGCAGCACCAGACTTGTGCCGCAGCGCAGCTGGGAAGAGTTGGTCATTTGGTTAATTATACGAACAGGATCATTAGCTGAAGAAGCTTGAGGAATCCATGTTGGAATCATTTCAACCCAAGGTGGTACAGGAATCAAGCGGCCCCGTTTGAGGAAAATCGTGGACTGAAAACGATAGCAGCATCAGACTTGTACCGCAGCGCAGCTGGGAAGAGTTGGTCATTTGGTTAATTATACGAACAGGATCATTAGCTAAAGAAGCTTGAGGAATCCATGATGGAATCATTTCAACCCAAGGTGGCACAAGAATCAAGCGGCTCCCTTCAGGGAAATCGTGGAATGAAAACGAAAGCAGCACCAGACTTGTGCCGCAGCGCAGCTGGGAAGAGTTGGTCATTTGGTTAATTATACGAACAGGATCATTAGCTAAAGAAGCTTGAGGAATCCATGATGGAATCATTTCAACCCAAGGTGGCACAGGAATCAAGCGGCCCCGTTTGAGGAAAATCGTGGACTGAAAACGATAGCAGCACCAGACTTGTACCGCAGCGCAGCTGGGAAGAGTTGGTCATTTGGTTAATTATACGAACAGGATCATTAGCTAAAGAAGCTTGAGGAATCCATGATGGAATCATTTCAACCCAAGGTGGCACAGGAATCAAGCGGCCCCCTTCAAGGGAAATCGTAGACTGAAAATGAGCACCTTGTGCCGCGGCACAGCTGGGAAGTTGTATGCGGTTAAGTATACGAACTGCGCCCGACATACCCTGAGGAGAAGACGATAATAGATTGATTGTCGGGACGGGTGTTTTGTTTGTGTGTACGTGTGTAAACCCTGTTTTGAGTGATTTAACACAGCACGCTGCCATCCGACACTTTTTGATATGGTACGATGCCAAAAGGGGGGAAAATCTTAGTTTCGTGTTCAGGCGCTACTTGCCTCTAAGTGTTTGATGCTAGCATCAAGTCTTCTTCGCGGAATGCAGAGTCTTTTTTTCTTCTTTTTTCTTTTTTTCCCGTTTTCTGTTTTTTCTGTTCTTTCTTTCGTTGTCGACAATTTCTTTTTTCTCCTTTTACTTCTAATTTTAACTTTAATTTTCTTTACCATGGTATTTTTGGACTTTCTGGTGCCGTAGAGTAGTTCTTCTTTCTCTATGCCGCCCACGTCGATGTTCGTTTAGCAGCGGCTGCCGAATCATGCCGTGGCACCGTCCTTTTGTGCGTCTGCCTTGCTGAAGAAGTGTGGGAAAGGAGTCCAGGACTCCGTGGTTTGAAACCATGTGCTATGGCTTCACTTCCTCCTCCCTTCGTCCGTTTTTCTTTAAAAAAAGGGGGTTTACAAATTGGGTTGTGGCTCGAAACCAACCGCCACGGGGCACTACTTCCACCAGGTGAAAGTGTTTACGCTTTCTCGAGAGAGATGACGTAGCCATTGGTTGTGAATCTCCTGGCACATTCCTCCCATGAGAGTACGGATACTTGCTGGTCGTCGTAGCATACCCATTCATCGTCTTCCTTTAACACGGTATAGTAATGACCTGCCGTTGCTCTTCCGGTGTGGATAATGGGGGGGGGGTTTGGGCGGATGTTTTATGGCATAGTAAGATACCATGCAGGGTCAGAACCTTGTGTCTTTTTGGAAATGGCCAAAATTTTATTTCCAGAAAAAAAATGGGGTTTTTGAATTTTAAAAGTTTGGAACAAACTCTGTGGTAATTTTTGCGGAAGTTGAGCAAAATTTTTTTTGCCAAAATTTTTTTTTGGGTTCCATCGGCCCCGCGGGAGCGTTTTAAAAAGACACAAGGTTTGGACCCTGCATGATACTGGGCATGTGGGGTATGGGACCCATATCCCCCCAGAAACCATTTTTTCGGGCCGGTTTTGGGGCCAAATGCCCTCGGAGAGCCTTCTTCTGAGCGCAAAACTCTGTTTCGGTGGGTTTCGAGGCCCCGCACGGTGCACTCCAGCATCGTGTGGGGGTGTTAACTGTGCGGCCAAAGTGTCGGGCGTGGGCACACCTGCTAGATCCAGCGTGCCACACCCGCAAATCCAGCGTGAAATCCACTGACACCCAAAAATCCAGTGCGGAATCCAGTGTGACACCCGCAAATCCAGTGTGAAACCCACTGTACACCAGCTAAAACAGTTCCCCAAGTTGGATCGAGTCACCTGTCGTCCAACGCAAATCAATCATCAAGGAGGCGAGGCCCCTGGTTGTTAAAAAAGCTGACCCCAGGTTCTTCTGGCAGTATTGGCAACTTTTATTGGCAGAAATCGGCTTGTCGGATCGAAAGAAGTGAGTTTGCTGCTGGTAACCTCACGAAGGCGATGGCTAATCGTGTTCCCTTCTGCAGGTGTCGCACACGTCCGGCCAGGTGTTCGAACCGGGCACCACGTAGCTGGCGGTACGTGGTGTACGACACCTTTGCCGTTAGTTGGCCTTCTTCGTCCACCAGCCTGTGCTAGAAGGATTTGTGCGACGAACGTCTTGTGCACGACAGCTTTTCCGTGACCCACGACGTCGGTGGTTGCCTCCACGAGATCGTCGAATGCCTGCTGCCTCATGGGTCACCTTTGTCGGTCGCCCTCTGTACAGAGACCCCGGGCGCAATCGGGTCAAGTCCTGCAGCTTTCATCAGAAAGGCTCTCGTCGCTCTAAAGTGTCTCCGCATGGAGCCCTGTGACCTATCGGACTTCGTGTGCGTCTTGCCTTGCAAATTTTTGAGCCAATTCTTCGAACGAAACGCATTTACGAGTCACGCATTCTGAGAACAGAGTTAAGTTCCTGTTCTGGGTGGGTGCTGCCGCCGTAGCCATTGTACAGTCGTAACCCCACCTGGGGCCTCAAAGTCCACAACAACTGAGTTTTGCGCTCAGAAAAAGGTTCTCCGAGGGCATTGGACCCCAAAATCGGCCCGAAAACATGGTTTCTGGGGGGGTATGGGTCCTATACCCCGCATGCCCAGTATCTGACTATACCAGAAAACATCTGCCCAAACCCCCCCCCCCCCTTTTGGCATCGTCTCATATAGACAAGCAAGCTTGTTACCATAAAAAAGAAATGAAAGCGGGCATACGTTCTCGGCAACAATCACGCCCTCTCTGAAGAGGTACTGCATGATTTCCTCGCGGTTCTTGGTGGCGATCAACATTTTCGAAGAGGGTTCTTCACTTTCCCCTGGGGACGATTTTTGAGGTTGCCTCCGCTTTGCCGAAGAATATTGTTTTCTAGTTCGGGGCAAGTGTGATGAGCCTTTCTCCGGAGGATTCCACACTCTGAAAAGTCGACCTCGCCGCACCAAGAGCAAGTGTGATACGCCTTGCACCCTTACAATCGGGATCAACAACTGCGATGCTTCCATGACGATTACGTACAACCGACTTGGTCCATGGTCTTTGATGAGCCTTTTGTGGCGTCTCTTCATATTGAAACAGGTCAAGCAACCACGAAGCTGTTGCTTTTACATCTCCCGTTGTCCGCTGCCTGGTGACCTCCGTGCCGCTAAGTAGAAATCTAGAGCTACTTGGGTTTCGGAAGTTGGTGCGAGATCAAGCAAACAACCCCTGCGAGCTTGTTTCTGAAGTCCAACATGCAGACCAGTTCCCCCTCCCAGTAGTAGTAGTAGTAGTAGTAGTAGTAGTACGTGTCGTCGTATGCCGTAGCAGCCGGAGACAGTAGGCGCAGGGGGCACATTTCTTCATGGAGACCCGCGCCCGGCAATCCCAACTGTCCAATCACGGTCGAGAAAGGTTTGTGCCCTATAGCGATGAGGTGGTTGACCAGGCCCTCACGAAACGTTATACACAACACGGCTACAATACGAGGATGCAGCCCTGCTTAGGTGTGCACTCAGCCATCACAGGTCCCCAGATCTCGCTACTTGACCTGACACAGCTGCCACCCAGAAGGCCGCAGCAGTAACCTTCACAATGAAGGCACGCGCAGCTGAGTGTATGTAGGCGACCCATACAACAGCTGCATCAGACGCAGCTTGATCCGAGAGCTCGCTAGGGGAGGTGGCGCTGCTCACCTGCCAGTCTCACAACTGACTGCTGCCCCGAGGAGACATCACTGTCATTTTGCGGCAATTACTACCAAGGCGACTTTTTCCGAGCGGGAGATCAAGAAGAAGAAAACGAGGGAAGAGTGACCCCCATACTGGACCGGTGGCACGCCTTCTACCACGCGTCGTGTGCCTTTTTTTCTTTTTCTTCTGAATCGTTCTGATCCTTCTTTTTCGCTGCGCCCGTTCTCTTTGCCCACGCCACTGTACATGCATGCCCTCTGAGGTGGAAGAAAAAGAGGCGCCGCTGCGGTATTCTTAAAAAACATCTCCCTCCGTCGGGGCTGAGGCTGGCCGACAGGTGCGCTCCAGTGCGTGTCGCCCTGTCAGACGAGTACCCGGCGGTGCTCCCTTGTTGGAACGGAAGAAAAATGGGAAGCAAAAAGAAAAAGAAAAGAGCGCAGATGACGGGGGGCCAACGAGCCCAGTGCCACCCCACCGGCGCGGGGTTCGATATTTCTCCTTCTTGGTGTTTTTTTGTGTGCGCATTTAAACGAGCACTTGCGCGATTTGTTCTGCGCGCCTTCTTCTTATGTTTTCATGGTCGCTTCTTTTTCTTTCAACGTGCTTTGATCAAAAAAAAAAGTGCGAACGGACGCTGCTGAGCGCCGGGACAGCGGGCAACGCTGCTTTCCGCGTCCCGGCCGCTGCTAGTAGTAGTAGTAGACGTTCGCACTGCACGTATTTTTCTGCTGAGAGAAGAGTGTCCCTCGAGAGGTTCCGCCGTGCAGGAATACCGGGCAACTCTGACACGTATCCTTCGCGCGACTGCGGGTCGCCTGTCCACGCCCCATCCCCCCGCTGCCGCCGCCGCCGCCTGATGCGAGATGACGAGGATGTAGAGCGGCGCGCGCAAAGGGGCGGGGGACGACGGGCGGCGGTTGCGATCCATCGGGAGGAAGCGGGTGCAAGTAGCAGTGGAAGAAGACTGTCTGTCAGGGGTGGTGGCGGTGGTGGTGGTGGCGGGCGCCCGCGCCGTCGTCGCTTTCTTTCTACCAGGCCTGTTCTTCCGGGGCGGCGGTGGCGTCCGCCGCCGGTGCCTCTCCGGCCGGCGCATCCTCTCTGTGGTAGCGTTATTTGCGGATGAGAAGGAAGAACGTTTCAGCGTTCATTGTGGTTTGGAGGTTCGGTGTTTTTTAGTGCGGCTTGTGTTCCGTTGGGCACTGTGTGTACGAAACGGCGGTTCGCATGAAAGACAAGGCTGAACGTTTGCTCGCTACAGGATGATCTCCAATACCGATCCTTGATGTGTGAATGCATGGTCTAACGATACTCTGGTCTCGCTTCATGTGCGAGGGATGAAGCCGCAAGTGACAGAAAACCACGTCGATGGACATGCGAGTATCGCGATTTTCCGGCCGACAATGCAGCAACGATCAAATGACGATGATCGGCCCGCTGTGTGTACGGGACGCTGTACGCTGTGTAAGGGAGGAACGGAAAACAAACAGCATACCTGCGGCCACGGCCGAAGCCTCCCGGTCGGCGCTCCCTGCCCTCTCTGCCTTCGCCTTCACCTCTCCACTGCCTGCGGCGGCCGTCGGCCTCAACGGTGCCGACAGAGCGGGCGGTCTTCTTCAAAGTGGCCGGCACAATGTCAGACGGGATGTGGAGCACCTCTCTCAGGTGGTTGATACCGTCGGTGGTGAGGTACCAGTAGAAGTGCCTCCAGGCGTACTGCTTCTTCACGTAGCCCTTCGACTGTGGTGAGGGAATCAGGGAAGGTACTCGCGAGAGGTAGCAATGGCAGTAGACTTTAAGCAACCAACAAACTGGCACGCAGGTATGGCTAAGAGCCCTTCGTTCTGCAGAGGAGCTTTGCTCGACAGGTCCGTGATGCAACTGACTAGGCTTTGGTCGATTGCGTGCAGTACAGGCTACACGTACGATGCGAGTGCTGCACCCGTACCTGCCTGGCAACACGCCAACACGTCAAAAATCCTGGTGAAGGCATACCGCGTATCCACGCATGAGCTGAATAACTTCGAGGTTCGTCACGGAGAGGACTGCGTGCGTCTTCTGGTTCTTCTGTATGGAGAAAGAGAGAGGGTGCCAAATTTGAAAAATCAAGCAGACAGCTTGACAAACAGGTAAGTATGCGTTGGTGCGCAATGAAGGGTGCTCTCCCCCCCCATTTCCGTGGTTCGGTGTTTTAGGGCTTGTGATCCGTCTGCGTCGGTCTTTTTAACACTTACTCTGTCGCGAGCGCAAATGGGTGCTGCACGTGTTCGACGGTTCTGCAGGACCGGGGTTTCCGGGCTCGACGCGTGGCGCAGACGCCCGAGAACCTCCATCCGCAGCAGAGAGGACAGAGCTGTGACCCTGTGCGAAGACGTGCCGCAATAGCCCGATACCTCACCACCCGGCTCGCAGCGAAAAAGGAGGGAGAGGACGACGGCAGATACGCGGCTGTTGCGGAAGAAATGTGAAAACGGGTTTTTGCCCAGAGGCTTTTCGTGTTATTCATTGAAAAAAGGGACGCATACGTTTTCGGCCACGATGACACCCTCCCTGAAAAGATACTGGAGGATCTCCTCCCTGTTCTTCGTCGCGATCAACATATTGCCTTTGTCTTCTCTTCTCTGTGATAGCTGGTGAAAGGGTGAAATACTGACAGAGGGCGACACTCCTAGATCCTTCTTAAATCCTCGGTTATCAAAACGCTGCTGGGACTGCTCGCTGTTGGGACTGAAGCTGAAGAGGTGGTGCAATATATCACCCATTCCACGAAAAAGTGTCACAGATTTTCCGTCTGAAAAGCAGCCCGTTTTGGGTCAAAATTTTGGTATTTTTGGGAAACTTTTTTTGGGATGGAAAGAGCTATCCCTGGCGATTATGGGCAAGCAATCAGCTCGCGTGGCGACAAAAATCTGGCGTGCAGATGGACAAAAGGTCGGTTTTGGGGCTGTTTCAAAAACCCAAAAAAACGATTTCCGGCGGGAATCGAACCACCGACCCTCAAACCCCTGTGTGGGTGTGGTAACCTCTGGACCATGGGCTAAAAAAACGGCGGAATTTTTTTTTGTTCACTACCGAGTGAGAATTCTTGGACTCATTTTGAGTTCTTCGCAAACCGGGCGAAATAAGCTCTGAGAGAGCAGAAATACCGTCCTGGGACACTGGAAACGAGTAAATGACGATCTCGCACTTTCCGATAAGAATTCCAACTGAGCAGGCGCTAAAAGCGAATTTTGGCCCGAGGTTTGGCAACATAGCCTAACGGTTACCGCACCCTCCTGGGCCCCTGTAGGCCATGGTTCGATTCCCCCGGTCCGATTTTTTTTTTTTGCGATTTTTCGGTGTGAAAAGCAGCCGTCTGGAAATTATTTTCGAGGTCTTTTTGGGAAATCTTTTGGTTTTCGAGTAGTTCTGGGATGCGCGATTATGGGCAAGCTGCCAGCTAGCCCAGCGATCAAAATCTGACCCCCTCCTGGATGCAGAGAGAAAAAAAACCGATCTCCAGGACCCCATTTTTTCGGGTGCCGACCTCCATTTCCGGGGGGGGGGTCGGTCAAAAATTTTATCCGACCAAATATTCGGAAAGCCCTGTTCTCAACGGATTCAAACGTGTCCTCAAAATCTCGAAACCGACCATTTTCGGACCTGCAGATGGAAATTTTCGGCAGAAATCCGAAAAAGGCCGAAATCTGTGACACTTTTTGTGTGGAATGGGTGATATTTCGAATGGCACCGCGCAAGCCGAGCCAGCACGCGGGCGAAACCTCACGTGTTCGGCGGAGCCAACGGACATGCAAATGGGCCGAGAAGCTTACCAGCTAAGCCTACCACCAAGCCTACCAGCTAAGCCTACCAGCTACGCCTACCAGCTAAGCTTACCAACTTCTCGCCGCACCCGACAGCACTCAACGGTGCCAGCACCACACAAGGGCGAGGTCGGTCGATGGATACACGAAGAGAACGAGCCGAGAAAGGAAACAGTATTGTATCAGAACTGGAACATGAGTACAGACAGTTTATGAACACGTTTTTATTCTCCTTTTTCCCCCGTCGTTTCCTGACCCCGGGCAAAAGCCTGACGAAAAACAACGACGCGGTGCCGGAAATTGCATTTTTTGCTTGAGGGGGGCTAGACAGAAAATGGTGAAGAAGAACTGACACAATTGTCGCACACGGAATGGGTGCACACAGTTGTAGGCGATAGGGGGTGTCGTAGTTGCTAGTTACAATTGGGACGCCCCCGCACTGAAACCCGCCGAGAGAGGATGCGGTGTAGCGAGGCGATCTTGCGCGGCAGCGGCGCGCTGCGCGGCGGCAGCGGTGCACCACGACCGAACCAGCGAGGCGGGCTGCGTGACAGCCGCGGTCTTTACGTCTTCTTTTCGGCAATCCAAACGTTATTTTCGCTTCCTACTTTCGTTCATCCTCCCACTTTTTACTGGCGCGCACGGAAAGGACGCGCGGTAGGCGGCACACTCAGGTCTTCAGCACCGGAAGCTCTGCATTCCGCAGCATTGGTACCCACTGAACCAGCCTGAGCCGCTCCAGTGAAGTACTGTCGTTCAGTGCCGGACTCATCTTGGTGCGATCCGGCTGCTTCAAACGGGGCGGATGCGGCGCGATTGCTTTTGAAACGAGGCCTCCTTCAGCGAGTTGGCAACGTGGACGGCGGCGGCGTTGGGCGGCGACGGGCTGGCACTCGCACTGGTGCCCGTCCGCATGTGGCTGCAGCCGCCATCGATGGTGGCTACCCGCTTCAACACCTCCATAGCCGGTTGCGAAAAGGTCCCCGGCGCTACGCCGGCCGGGCACGCCCGTTTTACCCGCGGTGCGCTGACGACCACTTGCTGTATTTGTTGTGTATTGGTGCGTACGTACAAACAGCACAAAAGGCAGGACGCCCCCGACTCGCCAGGCCGCACTCGTTTGACTTCATTGACGGCGGCGAGCTGCACAGCGCCAGTACTTCCTTCAAGTACAGAGTGCGAGGATGTAATCCTGGGAGTTGCAGTTTACAATGGGTGGGTGATAACCCCGTGGGTCAAACCTGTTGGGGTCGCCGTTCGAAGGATGTGTGACCGCTGGTGTAGACAGGGACCGGACTGCTGCGGTTGGGGCTTGCGCTCGGCGTTTGGTAGTGGACAGCAGTGGCCCAGCGGCAGAAAGTGCTCGCCGTGGGGCTCGT
Source organism: Diplonema papillatum (assembly GCA_030068145.1). Taxonomy (NCBI): domain Eukaryota; phylum Euglenozoa; class Diplonemea; order Diplonemida; family Diplonemidae; genus Diplonema; species Diplonema papillatum. The sequence goes on along the minus strand of JAPJBO010000187.1, from coordinate 197,167 downwards.
GAGGCGCGGGCTGGGGCTGGCAGAGGTGCTTGCCTGCCGTTCTGTGTGCTCGCTCCCACTCCGGTGCGCCCGTCCTAACGAGCCGGAGGCAGGCGACACTTGGCCGTCCCACTGCACGTTGCTACCGGACCGCCTCTGCGAGTCCATCTTGAGCACGGACGAGAGCCCCTTTGCGGTGGTGTTTCCATTGGTCGCCAACACGGGTGCACGGCGGTCTCTGCTGGCGCTTCTGGCGTGCCCGCGACCAACACAAGCTTGACTAGCTTGCTCGGCGCGCCGCTTCGCGGCAGCAGCCGACTTGTCCCTGTAGACACCCAGCGGTGTCAACGCCTCTGCATACTTGCTTTGCGTAGCACGCACTCGGTCGCCGGCTTCTTTGCTCTTCTGCCTGTGTCGCATCTCTCTCTGGACGCCGGCCAGGCGCGCGAGCTGTTCCGACCGCTCACGAGACCCTTCCAGCAGTGCGATACGCCGACCCGTTTCATCAACGTCGAGGAGACTGCTCCGGAACCATTGTAGGCGTCCTGTGGTTCAATTTGGGCTGTTTTCACTGGATTTCGGCTACTAACAAGGACGTGCTGCACGAAGACGGATATGAACCGATGCAGACGATTGGCGGCGCGATCATTGCCAAGGAAATCCAGACGATCTGCGCCCCCAGCGTTTCGTTCAAAGCCAGTCGCAGTATGCAAAGAAAAGGAAGCGATGTGACCTTTTCTTCGAAGGCGAGACGGGAGGACACTGTCTACTGGGGGGAGCTAAATACAACTGTGCACAATTGTATTCCAAAGCACGCACGCCAATACCTGCCCCGGCAGAACTTGACAGTTGTCGAATGGAATTGTCTTGGAATACAATTGTTTCTACAGAAGTCGCCTTGACGCGCACCGTCACGCGGCCAAGACGGAGACGTCCAGGCAACACGTAGCTGCACGAGCCGATTTCGTCCCCAAGTACCCACCAATGCGCCACCTACAAACGCTCCGCCACCTACACTACGGGCCGTTCCAAAATCACTCTAGTTCTCCACTGATTTTGCGGGAAAATCTTCTACAGCCGGAAGACCGCAGCAGTAATCTCGAGAATAGTCGCGGACACCATAGCACTGGGCCCTTCGCCACCGCCACCACTTCACGACAAATCACGTCCCTGCGTCGTCTTGTTGCGTTAGTGGGGAGTCATTTGCATGCAAATGAGTACCACACTAACGTCCCTGCTGGGTCATCACGGTACTTTTAGTACGCTTACGCAGTCTTCCAGGCTCGAAATAGCCCACAAAGCCGGGTAGTTTCACAACAAACACTGACAATCCAGACCTGTTGTGGAGGGTCCACGATTAGAAACCGTGTGCACAATTGTACGCACTAAGAACAACTGCATTCCAACACAATTCTATTCAGCTGGACGGACTCTGAAACCGGCCAAAAAAAAGACAACGGTATTCAAAGGACACAATTGTATTCCAAGACAACTGTATTTAGCCCCCCCTGTAGGCACATGCGATACACAACAGCCAGGACCGCGCATTCGCACGCGGCCAGTGCGAGAAGAGGGGAGGTCGAGGCAGCGGAAACGGCGGCTGAGACGCAAGCACACAAGCAACGTGACGAGGGCTGCGAAGACCAAAACAGTCCGGGGAGGCAGCGACAAGATACGCCGATGCTAGACGGTGAGAAGCTGTGTCGGCCGGAGACGCGGTTCAAGTATCCTGACCGAAATTAACGTCCCTGGGACAGGTGACAATCAGCCCGTTCTCCTATGTACAAACTTGCCTCCACCAGGCGGACAAAGAGAGTGGGACGAGACGCAACACACAGAGAGCTAGTTTTTCCGTCTCTATCAGACAGGATGTAGGTAGCGTGCTGGGGAGAAAATCGGAGACGCAGATACAAACGCATGCTCAGCACGGAAACGGGGGGAAATGCGATACCGGACGACAACCTATCGGTCTGGTCTACTAGCTTACCGGCAGCCTCTCGGAAGATTTCCTTCTCCTATCCCTGCCGGCAACTCTGTCAGTCAGACAGAGCTGCTCCGTATGAACGGACCCGTAGCTTGATAGAAAGATAAGACTCTGCTATGATTCTGCTATGATACTGGCAGCCCCGCAGTGAGCCGATATATGGACAATGCCGTCGGACTTCGCACTAAGATAATGGTAGCAAGTTGCAACGAGTGTGGTTGCACACGAATTTCACTACGAACCCGAAAAAAAATGCGGGTTAAACCGGGGCACTGCTCGTTATTTTCATGAGCGCGAGGAGGGGATTTCACGTTGCACCCAGTGCTCCCGCTAAGGAAAAAGCCGGTCACTTCCGACACCAAAAAATAATTTCCGAAAAACAGCCGGCAAAAAAGGTCGGTCTTTTTTTGCCCAAAGAAGACCGGCTAGCCGGCCTTCCTTGGGCAAAAAAAAACCGGCTGGTGCTGTGGGTCGTGGTATTGAGTTGTAGTGCAGTGGGCTAATTGTCTATGTTTACTAAGGGAATTCTGCAAGCAGAGTTGGGTCCCTAACTCACCGTGAGCCCAGGTTTGGGTGGTGGTGGTGGTGGTGGTGGGTTTGACATCTTCTTTTTGCCTGCCCGTCCTTCCTTCCCCCTGGCGGCTTGCTGCATAACATGCAAGCACCGCGATGCCCCCCAGTTCAACAGGAAAGAGGGACCCTCGTGAACGATATGCCTGTACAAAAGCGCAGTTGTCAGGACAATGAGGACAAAGCGAAGGGAAAGCTGTGAGACGACACTCTTCGACGCAGTTCCCCATACAGAGACGATTGACAGCCTCCCGCGGGTGGATGCTGCGGGCCTTCAGGAACGCCAAGTTCAAACGCGATTCGGATCGTCAACGTCATATGAAAGCGTCGCACAAAGACGAAAGCTCTGGCTGCGGTGTTGCAAAGCGAGCAGGCTACCTTGATCCCCCTGTTCGGTGAGGATGACCAATGTGACCATTCTCAACCAACACAACTGGCAGCTCCGCCAGGAGCAGCTGCAACCGTTGCTCCTGCCCGGCATTCATTACCACGGCGCGCCAGTCTTGGTGTGTTCAATCCGAGCGGTACAGCTCTTCCCCTGTGAACCACATAGGAGAAAAACCCCAGCCACGGCCCAGCGGAGCCATTTCAAAAAAAGACCGGGTCATCGGCCTTAGCGGGAACACTGCCTGCACCGCAAAAAAATGCAAAGTCGTCGGAGTTTCGCAAAAGGGGATTTCGGAGCCTCTGACTAAACGATCCTCTACGAAGTCCCACACGACAACCAGATCTGAGTCGTTGCGGTTGAGAACTTCAGCACCACAGGGTTCACCTTCAGCAAGATACTGGCGTCGTCACTGTGGTTACTTGAGCCTCCAGACTAATGACTCTTGAAGATTCTCAAGACTCGCGATCCGCTTTGCATCGGTAATAACGTGGGACACACACTACACACTGCGACTGTGCGGAGTGACGAGAACCATGGCCTCACGTTCTTTGTTGAGTTCGAAGAAGAGTGTGGGCATCATCACGATATGGGCTCCTGAACAACCGAACGACCACCATCTTCCCATCGATCAGGACAGCACGCTAGGCAAAATAATTGCGTGTCACGATGATGTTGGCCCGTTCTAAGGTACTCGGCTGTTCCTTGATGGCCGAAGGTGCGCCTACCATCTCGGTATCGTCGACAAAGTCCTCCCACGTGCCCCAAGCCCCAAGTTCGGTTCAAGGGAGGGCGTACCCGCGGACCGGCGATGCAAATGCTTGCCACAGATTCTTTGCATTCTAACTCAAACAATAACTGTCGAAAACAGTCGTAGATTGCATCGTGTGGGTAGACCGGTTTTCGACTTCTGTGCCTGTCCCTCCTTGCTCAATCTGATGCCACCTCCGTCTAATTTGTACGTTTCTGTTCTCTCTGCCCAGGTTGGGGGTGCCACTTCGTCCGCTGAGTTGGGGATTCCACTTCGGTGCACATAGGCTCAGCAGAAGGATGATTTCCACGCCTTGACGCGCCAAATGCGCTGCAGGTCTCAGCAGGAGGAGCTTGCCAAGACCCTGGCGCTGGTTCTGGCTATCTTCCACCCAAAGGGTACCCAGAAAACCCCCGACGGGATGTTACGGGGGGCCACGGGGGGTGAAAATCTCCCGTTTCCTCCCCCGTGAAGTGCCCCGTCGGGGACCGTCGGGGCTTACATGTATGTTAAATAGTGGTTGAATGGTGGCTAAATAATGGCTGCATAGTACGAGTCCCTTGCCACCCTGGGAGGATGTACTTTTCACTTCTTCCGGAGAATTCCAGATTTTTCCACCTAAATGATACGAGTGCTTGCACAGCTCTTCCACAGCCGTCTGACAACGTGGCATCTAAAGCGCTGCAAATTCGAACCCCCGTGTCCCCCGCTGCACCCCCGTCGGGGGATTTTTACAACAGGACTTGTGGTGGAAATCCCCTGTGACCCCCCCCGTAGGGGCTGAGCCCAGCACCCCCTGTCGTTTTTGCAATCCCCCGTCGGGGGTTGCGTGTATGATTTAGCTAAAGCCCCCCCCCCTCCTCGTACTATTTAGGTGAAAATCATCAGATATTTTCTGAAAAAGCTAAAAGTACACCCCCCAAAGTTTCAGTGACTCGTACTATTTAGCCACTATTTAACCACCATTTTAGAACCGAGAGAATCGGGGCTCGGCGTCATTTAGAGTGAGGTCTCACTCTAAGTGATGCTGAATGCTCACTCTAAGTGACACTGAAATCACATTTTTCTCGGTTCAGTGTCACTAAAGGTTAGCTTTCTGGGTATCTGCCGAAATCTTCCGTTTTTCTAATTCTTCTAAGTGATACTGAAACCACATTTTTCAGTCACAGTGGACAAAAATGCATGAGTGTCACTTAGAGTGAGCCTCACTCTAAGTGGCGCACATGCCCAACTGTCTAATGGGCTCAGAAGGACTAAACACACACTGCTCGCAGCAGCTCTCGCATTGCTGATCCAGTAGAGGTGGTGAACCTTGACGAATCGTGGACGCGCTCTCTGTGCTGGATCTGCATGCTGATACCTGTCCTTCACCTGCATCGAAGAGAAAACGGGGAAGGGACGAGCGTGAGCTCTTAGCCGGAACTAAAACTTAAAAGTCGTTGCGGCGGGGGGCACCACTTAAACCTTTTAAAAAACAACTCTCGTACTATTTACCTAATATAGTACGACTGCCTAAATAGTACGAGGGGGATTGCAAGAACGTGCTTGAAATAGATATGTGCTCAACACCGCACTGGTCCCGTCTGCGCCGTGTTTCGGTCCTTTAAGCCACGGACACATAAGGCGGACCATCATCAGCGTGGAACCTGAGTGTCTGCAGACAGGACTGCCGTGTGAGTCTGGTTTGGCAGGCGGCTGTTCGTAGCTCGTCACAGCCAGGACCACCCGTGCTACTAGAGCACAGGCGAATCCGTCACGGGGGGAAGGCCCCTACAACCGTGTCTGAGCAATCAGTTAAAAACTCAGGGCACTCGCCCTGATTGTGACTGCGACTCGAGGCAGCACTGACTTGTCTTCTTTTTACGGTGGCAATCTGCGAAGTAAACTCCGCATAGCACAGTGGACATGGGGTTGCCGTGTGCAGCACCAATGGTTGAAGTACCAAAAGGGAAAAGTAAATAGTACGAGGGGGGGGGGTTTTACCAACTAACTAGTGACCCATACTTCTACTACATGTCTCATGTCTAACAAGCTAACCCCACCAGCCCAACACAAATAAAATGCCTTAGCTCGCAGCAGCTCTCTGTAGTCCTGCCACCCACACCCCCGAGAGGAGACATGATGCTGCAGAGAACAAACATGCAGTAGAGGTGGTGACCTTGACAACCCAGTAATGAGGATGGACCAAGACGCGCCCTGACATCTGCCCTTCGCCTGCATGAAAGAGAAAACGGGGACGGGACCTGTTCGGCGAGCGTGAGCTTTTGGACATGACGGTCATTCTCATCGAGGGCATTGAAGACGTCTCTGACCCCCGATAGCGACTCGTGCGGGTCTATGAAACGCAAGATGCGCCGGAACATGACACCGTGCCCTCTAAGAGGTAGTCACGGAAGACAGCAGATGCAGATTATCGCCTCAGATTATTTGCATTCTAAAGATGCGCCCGATCGACCTCGATGCCATAGAGGACGATGAAGACGACCGCAGAACCACAGGACAAGCTCGCCTTCAGCCCCACCGGAACTACGCCGCGGCTGGAGGCGCCTCTCAAAACGTTACATGAACTTCCCAAGAACTTCCCGAGTACACCGCTTGTACACTCAAGTAAGGCCACCTAATCACACCAACACTCGTAATAGTTACCTACATAGTGCGAGGGGGGAAAATCTTATTCTTAGTTAGGGAGCACCTGGCATTCAAGGTGATGGGGGGGCTTCATTAGAGTTAAAGATCGCTTGAATTTCCGTGTATATTTAGTGTACACTTTCGTTAAGGGTTATGGCTAACCATGTCCGGGACTCCTCTGACGTCCGCAGTCGGTCATCTCAGGCGAGGACGACAGCAACCGGGTAACCTGCAGTTGTCAGCAATTTCGGCGGCACAAAACATTTTGATGCACGAAGGCAGGCATCCTGTGAGCAGCTGGCTCCAGGAGTTCGGAAATATATTTTCAGGTGTCCGAACGACAACCACGGTGAAGGGCGGACTCCTTTAACCGTCAACAGGGTGGAATGTGCACTCTCGCTCCAGTGGAAATGCATGCAGCGCTGCTGACGGATGCCCGACTGCTTTCGAAGTTGCTGGTCACTGACACGTTTGTGCGTCAGATTGAAGAGCGACGTTTCCTCGGTCACGCGGCACAGTTCGGTTATGCGGATGACATAAGACTTTGGAAATCATCCTTGGCGATAACGTCGTCGACAAGACGGACCCCAGAGCCAGCGACGTCGATCAGAGGCAAACAAAAGAAGTGTGAACGCCCTGTATTGAAGACCTAGAAAGGCGCCCGATCATCAACAGAGCGCGCTGAAAAAGGATGGCGCGAGGACGTGGCATAGACCAAGACGAGCGGGCCACTGCGTGACACCAACAGCGACGACGGTAAACCCCCCGCAAATATAATATTCTGTTTTCTTGATGCCGATTCCGATGACCATGCTTACAGCTCAGCTTCGACCGCGAAGAGGTGCGCAAAAAAAAAAAGGATGGGAGGAACGCTGCAATGGCGACCCCACACAGCGGTTGGGCGGTGGCCCCCCGTATCCTAGCTCGGAGACTAGCGGATGAAAATGCCATGGAAATATATCGTCAGGAAGTCCAACGGAGGGGGTGGTCACTTCTGATGGAGACCATGTTCTGTTGATACGACAGCTTCTTCGCGCAGAACGCGGACGAGAAGGACTGAGCAAGGGGCGGGGCTGGCGTGCCACGACTGAAAAATAAAAGTTGCGTAGAAGGAAGATGCGAAAGTGAGTGGTGAGGGAACGGATGCAACGGGTGCAGAGGGCAAGGCACTGCAAGGTAAATATGGAGAGGTGGGTACCTATTAGGAAGAGGAGGTCGAGGGAAGGGGGGAGACGGGCTGACGCCAGGAAGCGGTACGCTCGCAGCGAACGCGTTCATCGCCGAAGCAGCAGGTAGGGGTGGTGGCTGCGACCTCGAAGAAACGGAGGAACGGGGAGTGCCGCCTGCGGAATCAAGAGCATCGACAGCTTGCAAGCAGCAGGGTGGAAGCAGACAGCACACTGTCGGGAAATTGAAGCAGTTTGCGTGTCACGAGAAAGGAAGCATCTGTCGAGGAAATGAAACACTCGAACAAAACTTCTGCGTCGCGACACACAAGAGGTCGGAGGCTGGGGAAACGAATGGGGGTGGGTTTGGGAGAGGGAACGGGCAATGTCAGGAGGTGATAAGCCGCGCCGGGGGAGACATAGTGAACAGGAGGAAGACAGCCAAGCAAAGGGAAGAGGGGGTTAGAACGGGGTCGGGGGATTGCAAAAACGTGCTTGAAATGGATGTGTGCTCAGCAGATGGGAGGACTGCCAAGCAAAGGAGGGGGAGGGGCAAGGCGGGAGGTGGAACGGGGAGAGGTTGCAAAGAGCGTGCTTGGAATGGATCAGGAGAAAAAATCTTAGCTGGTAGGTGGAAAGGGGGTGGCGGTGGGGGGGGATGGCACGCACCTGTGGACAGCACCATCTGCTCGGTCTCGACGGCTTCCCGCTTTTCTTGCTCGCGGCGCACGATGACGTCGCGGCGCTTGAGCCAGTCCTTTTCGGCGACCATCAGTCGGCACGCGCGGACGGTGGCGAGGTACTCTGCGTTCTCGGCGCGCTGCATCTGGGCGCGGATGGTGGCTTCGAGGTGGAGGAACGGGGCCCAGTCGAAGGGCTCCGCGCTGCCGCAGTCGGTCTGGACGGCCGCGGCGCTGCTGCCGGCGAGCGACCTGCGCTCGACGGTTTGCAGCGCGACGTCGGCGGTGAGCCGCAGGTTGAAGTGCGACGGCGACGACGGCGAGTTCGGCTGGCTCGACTCCCGCGGCGGGCTCCCGCCGGACTTCGGCGACGTGAGCGTCTTCCGCCGCGCGGCGATTGACGTCCGCACCGGCGACCGCGGCGTCAGGGGCGGCGACGGCGGCGACAGCGCGTCGCGGGCGCACGCGATCAGCGCCGCGGCCAGCACGACGAGCACGGCGGCGATCGTCTCCCGGTTCCGCGGCGGCGACACCGGCGGCAGCGACGGGCGCCGGCCGACGACGCTCGGGCTGCCGAGCGTCGTCGGGCTGCCGACAGGGAACGAGCTCTGCTTGCTGAAGCTGCTGTCGCGTTCGAACTGGTCGCTGAGGTTGTCCAGCAGCACGCGCTCCCTCCCCGCGTACCTCGCCAGCTCCCTGGGCAGTGCGCCCATGCTCTGCGGCAGGTACCGCGCGTACAGCTCGACGATGCAGTTGATGGCGTTCGACATGTCGGGTTTACCGTATCGATCGACCTCGCCCTGGTAGAACAGGATGACCGCCTGCTCCCCCGTCTGGTGAGGCGGCGGGTTGTGGAACGCGTGCGTCAGCGTCTTGTCGATGTTGGTGATGTCGATGCCGTTGATGGTGTACAGCGTCACCATCTTCGGCAGCCACTCCTTCAGTGTCGCTTGCAGCACGTCGCTTTGCCCGTCCTGCGGCGGGGGCTTCGGCCTGAAAGGCGGTGAATCGGCATCTACGTCGAAAACGCCGGTTGTCGATGCGAAGGAAGACGAGCGGTCCGACGCGAGAGAGAACGTGGTCTTCTCCCTGCTCAGCTGGATCATGTCGTCCGGCGCGCTCCAGTTCGAAGTCCTCCTGCCTGTCCTGCCGACGGCCGCCGGTTTTTCCGGCTCCTCGATGACGATGGCTTCCATGTCGGTCTCGTCTTCGTCGGTAGCCATCGTCGGGTAGTGGAAGCCGTAGTACTCATTGAGCCAGCCCATCAACTCGGGTTCCTTGCCTTTGAAGATTTCGAGGTGCGTTGTGTAGTGGCTCTTGTTGAGCACGCCTTGGTCGTGTGTCATGTAGAACTCGTGGATGGCTTTGACCCACGAGCCTTTCTCCGCGAGACTCGTTACTTGGTACGACGTTTCAGGCAGTTCCTGCTCCGTCAGAACCGACCAGTTGTTGCAGAGCTCTTCGAACTCCGCCTTCGACTTGACGGGCAGCACGTTGGGCGGCATGCCGCTGTCCTGGTACTTCTTCTGCAAGCGGACCCCGTGCGTCGTCCAGTACTCCTGCGAATCCCTCCGGATCTGCTCGATCGAGTCCTGCTTCAGGTCAACCTTCTTGCTGACCCTCGGAGCCTTCTGCACGTGCTTGGTGGGCGGGGCGATCACCTTCTTCAACGTGCGCGACGCCAGCTTCTCCTCGTAGCCCAGCTCGTACACGGAGTCCAGCAGCTTGAACAGTGTTTCCTCGCTGCCTTTGAAGTAGTCGAGGTACGCCGTGTTTTCGCCGCGTTCCAGCACCGACGACTGGTGGACCTGGTAGAACATCTGCACAGCCTTCCGCCACGACCCGTTGCCGGCGAAGAGGACGACTTGGTCCGACAGCGCCGGCTGCTCGGCCTCCTTCGACGCGCCGAAGGCGTGGCAGAGCTTCCCGAAGTCGGCCCGCGTGTCGCACCGCGCCGGGACGCTCACCGGCAGCGACTCGAACCGGCCCTTGAACTTCCGCTTCAGCCGCGCGGCCTCGCCGTCCCAGAACGCCTTCGCATTCTCGTTGATGCGGTCTTCGACGGCGACCTCGACGACGACTTCCTCCGGCGTCAGCCGGACCGCGGGCGGCGGCTTGTCCGCGGTGCGCGACGCGGAGTTCTCCTTCACCGTCCCCCACACGGGGTCGATGTTCGACGCCGAGATGAAGCCCTCCCTCCCCTTCGACGTCGGCCGGTACTCCGACGGCCGCCGGGGCCGGGTGAAGGAGCTCGCACTCGCGAAGATCGAGCGCTTCTCCTCCGACTTCAAGGCCTCGACGATGCGCCGGTGCTCGGCGGCCGCTGCGCGCAGCTCGAACGCCTCGCGCGGCGACTTGAGCGAGATCGAGTACCGGCGCGACGGCGTCAGCACCGACGACGGCGACGGGCAGAAGCTCATGTTGCGGGGAGACAAGCCGCCCATGGGGGCCGGCGGCGACCCGAGCCCGCCGAGCGCGCCGTTGACCGGCGTCGACGGCGCCGCCAGCGACGCGTTGCGCGGCGTCGACGCGTCGCGGCGGCGCGTCGACCCTGCCTGGTCCCGCTGGTTCTTCGAACGCGTGTTGCTCTCCTGCCGCTCCTGGTACGCCTGCGACAGGCCCTTCTCGGCCTCGACGCCCTCCTGCAGCTGCTTGTGCAGCTCGGGCAGCCTCCCGTCGAACTGCCGCATCAGCATCGGCAAGTCGGCGAAGTCCTCCCCCGTTTTGCGGTACGCCTCGGATATCCGATCCTTCCACATGTCGTCGTTGAGGCGCGACGTGGCCTCGTCGTCGTCTGACTTCGACGCGCTGTCCGAGTCGCTGTTCGACCGCGAGATGACGATCCCGAAGTCGTCGGGGCTCGGCGGCCGTATGACGGGGTCCCCCGCCGTCAGCGGCGGCCGCTGCTTGAAGCTGTCCCCCGGCGACCGGCTCTGCGTGTGGTCCAACGCCACGTCCGACCCGACCATGACCGTCGCCTCCCGGTGCAGGATCGGAGACCCGCTCGGCGAGGCGCAGCTCTGCTCCTCCTCCTGCCGCTGCTGCTGCTGCAGCTGCAGCTGCCGGCCGGCCGGCAGCACCATCGTCGGCAGCGAGCACGACTCGTCGGGCATGGCGTGGTGCACGCGCTCACCGCTCTCGGCGGAGTGCGGCGAGACCGGCACGTACGGCTTCGGCGTCGCCATCGGCCCCGGCGACCCCGACTCGGTGTCGTCGAGGACGTCGTGCTTCTTCGCCGACGACGCGGCCTCCGACAGCCGGTCGCCGTCGGTCGGCGTCGACGCCTCCATCGTCAGCGCGAGCGACTTCCGCTTCGCGTCGTTGTCGACGGGCATCGTGTGCTGCGTGTCGGCGGGGCTCGTCGCCGTCGAGGCGCGCTGCTTCGTCGGCGACGGCGCGTTGTTCAGCGCCCCGGCCGAGTCGCCGTCGGCGTCGTCGCGGCGCCGGATCAAGTCGGGGGACACTCCTTCAGAGCACGACAGGCCGTCTTCCCACAGCACGTCGTAGGTGCCGTTGTCCCGGGACCGCATGATGCTCGCCTTGTACCACGCATCCTCGCACTCCCAGTACGCCTCGACGCCCTCCCCGTCCGCGAACCCGGGGCCGGCCCCGCAGCGCGCGCTCGCCAGCAGCGGTCCCCCTTCCCCCTCTTGCGGCTGCTGCTGCTGCTGCTGCTGCTGCAGCGACGGCGGCTGCGGGCCGTTGTCCTCGTCCCAGCTCCCGTCGGAGATGATGCTCGCCCTCAACAACCGCTGCCGCATCGCGGCGGGCGCATTCCCTGCCTCCACCTCGCCAGCCGCCAGCTCCCCGCTGGGTGTGTGTGGGTGTGCGGGTGTGTGCCCTGCGAGTTGAAGTTCGTGGCTTGAAGTGTGTAAGCGTCTGAAGCAACGTGGAAAGCCAACTCATCACTTTCATTTGTCGGTTTTGAGGTTCCGGCACGCGTCGGAGGTTGTCAGCTTCTCCATTCGGCTCAAAACTTCTGTTTCCATCATGCGGCGCGTTGGTTGCAAGAGGGGGTCCGGCCCTGTGCAACAGCCGAACGTCTAACGTGTGTAAAGACGGCGAGGATTTTGGCAAGCCCTCTCTCTCTGTGCAACGAGCTAGTAGCGCCACCGCTCCTGGTGCAAGCACCTGTCATGGTCACGCTGCCAACTTTCTTTTTGTTTTGCGCCGCGCGTTCACACGGCGTGGTGCGTTGTGGTTCCAAAAACAACAAAAAGAAGAAAACGGCTCTTGTTGTCGACGAGTTGAAGTTCAGAGGAGACGAAGTCCTCGCATGCGGGGAGGTGGGGGAAGAAAACGAAACGTTGCGCGACGTTCGTGGACCCCCCGTCCCGCCGCGGAAGGGGGAAGAAAGTATAGTTCGGTAGTAGTGGTATGAAGGCGGCTACGCCTCGCGCGTGGGCGCGGGAAGAGCGGCCAAGATGCGCCAACGGGTTGCTTCGCTGAACCCCGCCGTGCGGTTCGTGGTTCAGGCCCTGTGCTGAGCCCTGTGCTGCATCTGCCCGCCACCTCCCCGCGCTCTCGTGCTGCTAGAAAGTGCGTGAGCAAGGCTCCTGAAAAGCCACGCAGCGGCATCGAGGATAGAAAAGGCAGTCGAGTCCGAGCCAGAAGAGAATTCGATTTTCTGGTCTTAACGTGCATTGGGTATGGGTCAGTTACAGTCAACCGAAAGTCGCGCGTGTCGAGCAGTAAGACAAAAGTCGAACCGACTTTGGGGGTCCCAACTCACTTCCGTCGGATTGACGCCGGAGGCGGAACGGAGCAGTTGCACTTTGCTCGGTACAACTACGAAAGCAGGCGCGCATTCGAAAAAGAGAGAAGAGGCAAAAAAGATCAGCCGCCCACGGGGCAGCGGCAGCGCCTCCCCCGCGGCGCGGGGTTGTGCCCAGTAGGCGTACTCGTGTCATCAGCTTGCACAGAGCACGTGCCCTGCCATTTGTACACAACCGCCCGTCGGCGCGTCCAGATTGGAGAGAGGGGGAAAGCTCGCTTCCCGGCGACACGACAAGTTTTCCCGATCACAACATCGCCGCGCAGCGCTATCATCGACGACCATCCACGTGAACGAGTGGAGAGAGGGGGGAAAGCTCGCTTCCCGGCGACACGACAAGTTTTCCCGATCACAACATCGCCGCGCAGCGCTATCATCGACGACCATCCACGTGAACGAGTGGAGAGAGGGGGGAAAGCTCGCTTCCCGGCGACACGACAAGTTTTCCCGATCACAACATCGCCGCGCAGCGCTATCATCGACGACCATCCACGTGAACGAGTGGAGAGAGGGGGGAAAGCTCGCTTCCCGGCGACACGACAAGTTTTCCCGATCACAACATCGCCGCGCAGCGCTATCATCGACGACCATCCACGTGAACGAGTGGAGAGAGGGGGGAAAGCTCGCTTCCCGGCGACACGACAAGTTTTCCCGATCACAACATCGCCGCGCAGCGCTATCATCGACGACCATCCACGTGAACGAGTGGAGAGAGGGGGGAAAGCTCGCTTCCCGGCGACACGACAAGTTTTCCCGATCACAACATCGCCGCGCAGCGCTATCATCGACGACCATCCACGTGAACGAGTGGAGAGAGGGGGAAAGCTCGCTTCCCGGCGACACGACAAGTTTTCCCGATCACAACATCGCCGCGCAGCGCTATCATCGACGACCATCCACGTGAACGAGTGGAGAGAGGGGGGAAAGCTCGCTTCTCGGCGACACGACAAACTTTTCCCGATCACAGCTTCGCCGCGGCGCTGTCGTCGACGATCCACGTGACGGCGCGGGCAGCCTCGGCGACGACGCGGGCGGGCGTGTCGCGCGGGTCTTCGCCTGCCTGCGGTTTGACGGCGCGGCGGAGCGGCTCCGCCTTCTCGGCGCCGGCGCACACGAAGCAGACCCGCCGCGCCTGCGCGCAGACGGGCAGGGTCAGCGTCACCCTCGCCGGCGGCGGCTTCGGCGAGTCTTCCAGCGACGCCACCGACACCCCCGCCTCGCCCAGCAACGCGTGCTTGGGGAACAGGGACAGCGTGTGCCCATCCGGGCCCATGCCCAGCAGGAGGAGCGAGAAGCCGGCCGACCCGACGACTTGGTCGACCTGCTCGGCGTAGTCCTTCGCCGCGGCTTCGCGGTCGAGGTCGGTCTTGACGGCGTGGATGTTGGCCTCCGGGATCGGAACCTTCGAAAACAGCGCCTTCTTGCAGGCGAGGTAGTTGCTGTCCGCGTGGTCCAGCGGCACCAGCCGCTCGTCCGCGAAGAAGACGTGCCACCTGCCCCACTGCATGTCGCCCTTCGCCGACAGCCCCGCCTCGAGCACCGCCGGCAGCGAGCCCCCGGACAGCGCGACCGTGAAGTTCTCCCCCTCCTTCAGGTCCCGCATCGATTCTTCCACGACCTTCGCCAGCGCGCCGCCCATCGCGTCCTTCGTTCCCACGTTTTGCACCGTCATTGTTTTTCTTTCCTTTTTTCTTCTTTTTCTGGTCGAGACACAGTCGGTGTGCTTTTGAAGGAAGCAGCAGTCTGAGCAGTGTGAGATACAGGCCAGCAGCAACAGTCTTGAACGAACCGGAGCTTCTCCGGCGATTCCCGGCGTCGTCGCGGCGCCGGATCAAGTCGGGGGACACTCCTTCAGAGCACGACAGGCCGTCTTCCCACAGCACGTCGTAGGTGCCGTTGTCCCGGGACCGCATGATGCTCGCCTTGTACCACGCATCCTCGCACTCCCAGTACGCCTCGACGCCCTCCCCGTCCACGAACCCGGGGCCGGCCCCGCCAGCAGCGGTCCCCCTTCCCCTTCCCCCTCTTGCTGCTGCTGCTGCTGCTGCTGCTGCTGCAGCAGGACACAGTCGGTGTGCTTTTGGAGGAAGCAGCAGTCTGAGCAGTGTGAGATACAGGCCAGCAGCAACAGTCTTGAACGAACCGGAGCTTCTCCGGCGATTCGCGGCGGTTGCTCCACAACATTGCACAGTTGTATAGTGGCTGGCGCGTCAGGAAGCTACTCCCTGATATCGCCACCGCATAGCAAATTATTGCACGAGGTGCGCCAATCTCACGCAGTGGAGCCCAGCCTCAGATATGAGGGCCTTCCGGTTGAAAGGAACAATGCTCGCTTGTGTGCGTCTGCGCTCGGCATTGCCGTCGTTCTCCGCAGACCCTCTTTCGCCGCGACACTTCTCTTCTACGATAGGCGAGGATACAAGTAAATGCGAACAAAAAAAAAAAGGAGGAACCCACTGACACGACAATACTTCCGCGCTGCGGTCTACTAGGACAAGGGGGGAGGAAGGAGGGCTAGCAAGAGGCGTTGCACTTCGGTGCTGGTTTTGAAAGGCGCGTGCAGGCCCGAGGATCCTCCGGTCTCTCCATGGATGCTTTGATGCACTGGTGACAAAAATCATCATTTCTCGAGGGAGGGCGGGGAGAAAATCTGGGGTTTCGACACGAGTCTGGTTCTTCTTGTGTTTCCGACGATCGCGTGGGGGACGCACACTTTTGCTGCTCCGCCGGGGGTTTGCGGTTGGTTCGCCCCCGACATCCCACATTCGAGTGACAAAGACCTCCCCTGAACAAGCCCTTTTTTTCTGACCCAATGCGGGTCGAGAACGGGACAACTATGTCGCCGGACCTGAAGGAGGGGGGAGAGTGGGGGTAGATCCGTCGAGATTTGGAGCTCTTTTCAGACCTTTAAGGAGAGTCCAGTGTATTTGGATGTCTACGGTATGCCTGCGGTATGCCTACGGTCGACAGTAGAGGCGGGTTGGGGTTCCTTGGTATGGTGGCTGGTGCCTGTTAGTTCGGGCTGAGTTTTTCTTCCGCCGGCACCGTATCGTCCCATAGACAGAATCGGCGGAGGGAACGAGCCGTGCGCGAAATCACGCGTTGTTGTTTTGTAGGCGGACAGTTTGGCACGAAAATGCCGAGTCCTGCGGGGGGGTGGTTTGCGCGGAGTCGATATGCGGGGGGGTGGCCGGCAGCGACAGTCGGGCGTACTCGCAGGCAGGCGAATGGCTGCTGCAGTGCTAGGCGGGAAACGAGTCCCAGCGGGGAAGGCTTCGCGCGGAGCCGCCGAAGCGCGGGCAGGCCGTCGATCCTCATCATCTATAACGGGATGGTCAGGACACGGTGCGCTGCCATCGATCGTTTTCTTGTCTCGTGGACAAAACTTGCACTTGGCAAGACACAAGAAAGGAAAGAAGGCAATCAGGCGTTCTTGTAGGCTGGCACATGGCTCGCGACGCCGGGCGAGAAGGAGTCCTGCAGGTTGCGCGGTGTGGGCCCGTCGGAGGGCCGCGGCGTCCACATGGACAGCAGCCTGGCGCTGTGGCAGCCGCGGGCCGACACCGGGACTTCGATGGAGCGTTCGCGGAGCGCGGTGAGGCGCGAGGTCGACGTGCAGAAGGTGAGGTTGTGGTGCGTCTCGTCGTTGCTGGTGTAGCGCGGGCTGAACGCGCCGGATGCGCTGAAGGCAGTGCTCGCCTTGCCCGACGACACGCCGTGCTTGAGGCTGAGGTAGTCCCTCCGCAGCTCGAGGCCCCCGACGATGATCTCGTCGAGCGACTTCGACACGGGCTCCGTCTGCAGCTCGAGCCGCGTCTCGCGCTCCCTCTCCACCCGCGCCGCGAACTGCTCGTGCAACTTCCGGTTCGCCACCTTCAGCGACTTGATGCGTTCGACCCCCTTCGCGTGGTCGATGCCGCACAGCCGGAGGCGCTCGTTCTCGATCGTCTTCTCGGTCAGCATCTTCTGCAGCTGCGCGACGCGGATGGTGAGGTCGATGCCGCCGCCTTCGACTTGGACCGTCACCGGCGCCTCCGCCGCGTCGCCGCCCGCCGCGACGGCGGCGAAGCTGGCCGAGGAAGACGTCAGTTGCGGCTGCGGGGCGGCCTCCTTCGGCTGCGACGACGTCTCGGCCGCCGTCCGCAGCGGCGGGGCGGCGCCGGCCGCCGCCGCCTCGGCGGCGAGGGCGTCGATGCGGGCGCGCAGTTCGTCGGCGGCGCGCTGCTGCTCTTCGGCGAGCTGCCGCGCCTGCTCCAGCTCGCGGCGGAGACGCTCGATCTCCTTCGCCGCCTTCGCGTTCTCGCGCATCTCCTGCGTCAGCCGCTCCTCGCGGTCGGCAGCCTGCTCGGCGAGCTGCGCGTAGTCCTTCTGGTTCTTCTGCAGGTTCCGCACCTTCTGCTTCTCCGCGTGCAGCTCCGTCCGCAGGATCTCGAGCTCGTCCTCCTTGTGCGCCCACTCCATCTCCTTCACCCGCGCTCCTGTCGGCGGTGTTGTCGTTTTCGTGTCTCCCCGACGGGGCTTCTTTTTTGCGATCGCCAGTAGCTACCTCCTCTCCTTCGCCAGTAGCTACCTCCTCTCCTTCGCCAGTAGCTACCTCCTCTCC
Organism: Diplonema papillatum; assembly: GCA_030068145.1. Lineage (NCBI taxonomy): Eukaryota > Euglenozoa > Diplonemea > Diplonemida > Diplonemidae > Diplonema > Diplonema papillatum. Next base: position 179,647 of record JAPJBO010000187.1, on the reverse strand, counting down.
TTCGCCAGTAGCTACCTCCTCTCCTTCGCCAGTAGCTACCTCCTCTCCTTCGCCAGTAGCTACCTCCTCAGAGAGGAGGTAGCTACTGGCGAAGGAGAGGCACACTTGTTACAGTTCAGAAGGAGGGAACGTTGGCAGTGGTTTAACCTGAACGCGTACATCAGGTCAAATCGAACAAACAAGGAGGTGTGCTTCCGGCGATAATCGCTCGGTCAGTTGACTGTGGAAGCGCACTTTTGATCGTTGTTAGATTCGTTTGCATGGATCCACTCCCGTGGGACGAGGTCGCCAGTTGCCAGCACCTCGGAAGGAAGGATCTGGTAGATCTGGGGTTGAGTGTCGGGAGCGAGCGTTCAAGGTCACGTTTTCTTCTAAACCGTTGGAGCGCTGGGTACCGATGCATGGGGGTAGTAGCGGACAGGGCTTGCTTCGGGAGGGGAGGATAGGGAAAGCTGGCTTGCATACTCTCCACGTCCGCTTCGAGCTCGGCAATGCGGTTGTAATTCGAGTTCAGATCGTGACGGACCATCGAGACGCTGAACCTGCGGCAATCATTTGTTTGGGTTCGTGAAAAGCGCTTAGTTTGGCCTCGTCCAAAAACCGCTGATGCCAAACAACCCTACATATGCGAAGCAACAATACTCGTGTGTCAGCTACAAACGCTACGATGATTTCTCGGATTACCGATAGTAGCGGGCTTCACAGTTCGTCCTCGTCGGAAAAGGATCAATCTTCTTCAGATCTTCGATATTTTCGACAAAAAAAGGAGGCAACTGGTCAAGGAGAACAGGGACTCTGCCCCGTGGGGGATTGTAGAAAAACTGACTCACACCTTCCCTCGTTCAGTGGCGACCGCGGTGTGGCCACAGGCGACAGGGACGGCAGGCTGCTCTTCTTGTCGGTTTTCATCAGAAGCTCCTCTTGCATTGTAGCTTTCTCCTGCAGTGGGTTGGTGTGGGTGTGCAGTGAAAGCTAGCTTGTCTGCAGCGGCGAGCGTCTGGGGAAATCTTAGTTTCGTGATTCGCACAGAACACTGCTCATACATGATTGAATCAGCCTTCTTCGAAAGAAGGTTGACGTATGGCTACAGATAAAGTGATGTCACCTGACGTATGGCTACAGATAAAGTGATGTCACCTGACGTATGGCTACAGATAAGGTGGTGTCACCTGACGTATGGCTACAGATAAAGTGGTGTCACCTGAGGTGAGGGGTAATCTCAGGGCTGATAAAGCCTTATCCTTATCCTGCGCATCCTCATTTTTCGTCTCGGGCTTCGCTCGTGGGGAAGGAGGCAGAAGTGCTGAAATACACGAAATACATACGACGAGAAGTTTCTTGACCTGCGTTTCGCTCTCGGCGATCCTGGTGGCAAGGCGGGCGATGTACTCTTCGTAGTCGGCGGCCGACTTGCCGATGAAGTGCTCGCGCTGGAGCTGCGCCGTGCGGGGCGTGTTCGGATCGTAGACCTTCACCGGGACTTCGGGGGTGCGCGGCGAGAACTTCAAGTCGTTGAGCGATATGTTCAGGCGCTTGAGCGACGAGTCGAAGATGGCCGTGAGCGCCATCTGCTGCTGGATCATCAGCTTGTCGTTGATGGCTCGCCTGAGCTCTTGGTCGAGGGGCGACAGGTCCTGGCTGATCACCAGCAGGCACAGGATCTCGCGGACGGCCTGCAGCTCCTGCTGCTTCTCCGCTTCGCCTGTGTACGCCGGGTCCCACCCGAACACGATCTCGCTAAGCTCCTTCGCGTCCTTCCTTGCTCCAGGAAGGAGCTTTTCCAGTGCGTCGATCGTCTCTGAGAGGTTCGCCTTCATCAACGCCTGGGTCGTTGTTATTGGTGCTGGTTTCGAGGAAAAACTAAAGCCTTCTGGGGAAGGGTAAACCCCTTTGAAATATGCCTCTACAGTGCACGAGAGAGTGGTAGTGTTTTCTTTCGTTTGTGCGCTGGAACTGATCCTGTTTTGGTACGGATCACCCAGACGCTGCCGGGTATGTTCGGTGCACTGTGTTCGTGTGTCGTGTTGTTCGTGTGTCGTGTTCTTCGCGGGTTCTTGGAAAGAATGTGGACCACAACACCCGTCCTTTTTCGTTGTCGTCCGAGGTAATGAATAGTTTGAGGTTTAGTTCAGGTCCGTGTTTTTTCCACTTGTTGTTTGCCTTTCCTTGTCGACAGGAACGGGGAGTTAATGCGAGGCATACGATGTTGGTCGTGTTCGGCGTCAGGCGGAGCATGTCGATGGGACGCGACGCGTGCATGTAGTTGAACATTTCGGCCAGGAGGACGCCGTCGACGAAGTCGGCCAAGTCGGCCGGCTCCCGACTCAGCGGAAACGTTTTCGCCCAGTGCAGGAGCGCATCGTCCCGGTGCAATCCGTTCATCGACATGCTGCTGAGCATCGCGCCGCCGCCGCCCCCCGCCGCCGCCGGCTCCGCGGTCGAAAGAACGGCCTAACCGACGGTGGGATTGAAGGCCGCACTGCAAGTCAGGAGGAACGAATGCCTGGTAACTCCCGCCACAGAGACAGAGTGAGTTGAGTCACGCCCCCTCCGAACCAGAGATGGGCCCGCTTCCTCTTCACCCCCCCTGCTAAATAGTGTCGGATTGCACTGTAACCGTGGCAGAGCAGAAGGAAGCGCCGAGCTTCAACTGCAAGTCGTGTGCGTGTCAGTTAGTATACCCAGTTGCGGTAAGGCAGGATTCTCAAACTGAGCGACTCGTCCTACCACAAATTGCACCGACACAGCTCGCCGAGGGAATACGGGACTTCCACGCTCTGTGGAAACCCATTCCACGAGACTTACCACGACGCCAGCTTAATCGTTCAAGGACCTTCGCCGGGCACCTGGTAAGGTAAGGGATATCCGCCGACACGTCAAGTCAATTTCTTCCGGTGGTGCACCGGGTTTGTGCGGCATCATTATTTGTGCGGTGTTTCCAATCACGTGGCACAACGGACTTACTCATAGGACAGACCACAACCACACGGGATAGACTACTGCTACCACGCACTGACTTCTTCTCCTTTTGCTTTCGATTCGTATGGCGTCTGAAACGGAAAGAAGCGAGGCGCAGTTTCTCTTTTTTTTTTTTTCAAGCCAAGTTCTGCTCAAAGGCGTGATGCAACGTCAAAGAAAGAAGAACGAAAAAGAAAAAAAGGCGAAGAAACAAAGAGGGGCAAAGGAAACAACCCTCCGCGCCTTTTGCCCCACGCTTTGCATTCTACGGTGCCTCTTTTCTTGATGATCGACGAGACGAGTAACGGAGAAAAGGAACAAAAATGTGCGGCTGCGGTGCTTACTCGCAAGCTCATGCCTTCTGCTGCTGCTCCTTGACGATGTCCTTCTTGCGCAGGCCCATGAACTTGGCGCGCTCGGTCTGCGTCTGGAAGTGGCCGTGGCCCTGCTTCGACGAGGTGTCGATGAACTTCAGCGTGATTTGCTCGGCGGCAGCCCTGCGTGGGAAGGCGGTGGAAGAGTTTCGGTTTAAAAACTTGTAACAGCATCCAAGATTGCTGAAGTATGGCTAAAGGTATCATCGTGGTGGCGCCTGAAGCATGGGTGTGAGAGAAAGAGCCTAGTCTCGCCATCTGCGAGTTGTGGCTATGTGTCGTGTCCTTCGACAGAGTTTCCCTAGGCCCACGAAGCTATCGCCGTGGACGCCAGCATCTGCGGTGAGTACCAGCAGACACGAAAGTACATGAGTAATAACCATCTGTGGTGAACCCCTCGTCACAACCACGCAACGATTAGGACACGCCCCTGGCAGGGGTCGGCATGACGCAGCCACGACATGCAGTCAGGGGCAGTAAGCTGTCAGGGCGTGCGAGGAACGAGATGCGAAGACAAACCTGTGGGTCTGCGGGGCGATCGGGCGGCGGAGCGTCAGAACACGCTTGGACGGTCCCGGGACGGATCCCTGTTTGTTGGTTTGGTTGCATTAGTTGCTTGACTGACATGACATGGCCATCACAACACGTTAAAAGCATAAGCCTTCACCGTGACAGTGGCCTAGACAGACATACACAGCGGCATCAATGTTCAGTTCCCTTGGAACGGTATGTCTCAAGTCGTTCGAATGAATGAAATCAGTGAGTGAGGTACCCGCAGGGTACGGGAACCCTGCAACAGGATTCGAAAAGTGATTGCGGGCGCACCTTGACCATGACGTACTCGTTGTTGACAACACCGTAACGGACGAAGCCACCCAGGGGGGTGATGTGCTTGCTGGTGATGTCGAGCGGGGTGGTGGCGTTACCCTTGCCCTTCTCGCACTTCGCGGCCTCAGTTCCGATTTTGTAGATCTTCTTGTTGAGCTCGGTACGGTGATGGAAACCGTTCTGACCAGGACGGGCCACAGTGTAAGCAACACGCGACGGATGCCACGCTCCAATGCAAGCAACCTTTCTGAGACCTCTGTGCGACTTACGCGGCAGCCTCGACACACCCCATCTGTGCACAACACCCTCGAAACCGTGACCCCTGGTGACACCGATGATGTCGCAGTTCTCGGACTCCTTGAACACCTGGCCGACGGTGAACTGGTTCTCCAGCAGGCCCTTCGCGAACTTCAACTTGTCCTCCATCGATCCACCGTTCACCTGGATCTCCGCAATGTGTGCCTTCTTCTGGCCCAGCTTCAACTTGTTCGGCTGCGTGTGGCAGATCACACGGAGAACAGTCGCGTTCTTCACAAGGCGCGCGAACTTTGCGTCCCTTGCCTCAGTCGCTGCCTTCTCCTGGTACGTCGCAATGTGCTTCGTGAACGCCTTCTTCTTCGCCGCGTACCAGCTGCGGTAGTACCGACGGAGCACAGACTCCGACAGCTGCTGGGTCCACACAGTGCACACAGTCCGCATTCCACGGGCACTCGGCTTGTATCCGACGATACCGACAACAGCCATCGCGGGGCAGTCCAAGATCGACACAGGCTCGCACACTTCCTTCTTGTGCATCTTCGATCCCGGTCGGTCCAAGTCACGCACAATGTGCGTCATACCCGCCTTGTACGCCCTGTCATATGTTGGTTCGTGGTAACACAGGTGGCAGACTTGCTGGGCACGCCTTAGCTGTGCTCTAGGCAATCATGTTTCTGCACGGCAACATGTTCAGATAAACGTCGTCTGTTGATGATGCACCACTCGAACACAAATGGTAACACATACAAGAAGGCGGTCAGGTGCGGCTCCTGGCTCGGCTGGTCGATGGGGAACGATCGGACGCGGCCTCTGATGTGTCGGCACCTCTTTCTCGGGAGGTATCCCAAGTGCCCGTGACGCGGCTGCTCGAACTTACGGTGAGACATTTTCTTTTTCTGTTAGTGCCTTTCTTTTACCTGAATGCTCACAGTTCCACAATTGACAGTAATACATTTCGTGAGAACGTAGTCAGTAAACCCTGGAGAACGGACTGGTGCAAGGTTGCCACGGCGAGTCCCTTGAACACGAAGCGAGACCAAGGATCGCAGGCCATGCTAACAGCACAGAGATTCGGAACTGTAGATCGGGGTTCAGCAAGCTCTGTGTTCGTAAGCGATGTTTCTGTCCCCGGGGTGAAGCGACGGGTAAACGAAAACGGGGTGAGCGTGAAGCAGACTTGGGGAGGAGAATTCCGCTGGTTCGAAAAGGAGCGGGTGACTAGACAGGGCATCGTCCCCGCTTTTGTGACGTTGCACTGATGACTTCTGACGGGGTTGGCGGAACTCACTCCAGATCAGAGATAGAACGTCGGTGATATGGCTCAGCAAGCAGACTCTGTTTGTGCTCAGCCGCAGGTACACACTTCGCACGGGCTTCAATGCGTGTATCCGCTAGGTAACTCTGCAAGGGCTTCAATGTGAATCCGCTAGGTATCTCTGCAAGGGCTTCAATGTGAATCCGCTAGGTATCTCTGCAAGGGCTTCAATGTGAATCCGCTAGGTATCTCTGCAAGGGCTTGTTTCCTGGCAGTTCCTCGGACGAAAGTGCACGAGTACCTGACAAGTACCTGGCACCGACTTTCCAAAAGATGCTGATTCGGCTCTCCTTTCTCTGGGCAGACTCCCCCGCTGAAGATCTCCTCTCCTTTTTTTTCGATTCGACGATTCCGGAGAACCTTCTGGTTTGCACTGATATGGCGGGTTTTTAGCTTCGCCGCAGACTGATTGCTTGGGCTGGAGTGTCTCGCCGCCAGAAAGACCGTCACACGAGAACAGGTGCACCGCCCACCGAGTTGTCGAGAGGGTTCGTTCGTTCTCGGCAATTTTCCCTCGAGCGCGGGCTTTGCTCGCCGGCTCATGCCTTCTGCTGCTGCTCCTTGACGATGTCCTTCTTGCGCAGGCCCATGAACTTGGCGCGCTCGGTCTGCGTCTGGAAGTGGCCGTGGCCCTGCTTCGACGAGGTGTCGATGAACTTCAGCGTGATTTGCTCGGCGGCAGCCCTGCGTGGGAAGGCGGTGGAAGAGTTTCGGTTTAAAAACTTGCAAAAGCATCCAAGATTGCTGAAGTATGGCTAAAGGTAACATCGTGGTGGCGCCTGATGCATGTGTGTGAGAGAAAGAGTCGAGTCTCACCCTCTGCGAGTTGTGGCTATGTGTCGTCCTTCGACAGAGTTTCCCTAGGCCCACGAAGCTATCGCCGTGGACGCCAGCATCTTCGGTGAGTACCAGCAGACACGAAAGTACATGAGTAATAACCATCTGTGGTGAACCCCTCGTCACAACCACGCAACGATTTGGACACGCCCCTGGCAGGGGTCGGCATGACGCAGCCACGACATGCAGTCAGGGGCAGTAAGCTGTCAGGGCGTGCGAGGAACGAGATGCGAAGACAAACCTGTGGGTCTGCGGGGCGATCGGGCGGCGGAGCGTCAGAACACGCTTGGACGGTCCCGGGACGGATCCCTGTTTGGTGGTTTGGTTGCATTAGTTGCTTGACTACGGTACGTGTAACACGTTCCGAGCATCTACTGAAGAGAGCGCGTTGCCTTCACCGTGACAGTGACAGTGATGGAAGCCAGGTCCAGACGTTTACAGCGGCGACGATGTCCTGTTCCTTTTTTGGAATGATGTCCCTAAGATTTCAAAATGACGAACGGTACCCGCGAGGGCACGGGAGCACCTGCAAAAGGATTTGAAGTCTCGGCTGAAAAGTGATTGCGGGCGCACCTTGACCATGACGTACTCGTTGTTGACAACACCGTAACGGACGAAGCCACCCAGGGGGGTGATGTGCTTGCTGGTGATGTCGAGCGGGGTGGTGGCGTTACCCTTGCCCTTCTCGCACTTCGCGGCCTCAGTTCCGATTTTGTAGATCTTCTTGTTGAGCTCGGTACGGTGATGGAAACCGTTCTGACCAGGACGGGCCACAGTGTAAGCAACACGCGACGGATGCCACGCTCCAATGCAAGCAACCTTTCTGAGACCTCTGTGCGACTTACGCGGCAGCCTCGACACACCCCATCTGTGCACAACACCCTCGAAACCGTGACCCCTGGTGACACCGATGATGTCGCAGTTCTCGGACTCCTTGAACACCTGGCCGACGGTGAACTGGTTCTCCAGCAGGCCCTTCGCGAACTTCAACTTGTCCTCCATCGATCCACCGTTCACCTGGATCTCCGCAATGTGTGCCTTCTTCTGGCCCAGCTTCAACTTGTTCGGCTGCGTGTGGCAGATCACACGGAGAACAGTCGCGTTCTTCACAAGGCGCGCGAACTTTGCGTCCCTTGCCTCAGTCGCTGCCTTCTCCTGGTACGTCGCAATGTGCTTCGTAAACGCCTTCTTCTTCGCCGCGTACCAGCTGCGGTAGTACCGACGGAGCACAGACTCCGACAGCTGCTGGGTCCACACAGTGCACACAGTCCGCATTCCACGGGCACTCGGCTTGTATCCGACGATACCGACAACAGCCATCGCGGGGCAGTCCAAGATCGACACAGGCTCGCACACTTCCTTCTTGTGCATCTTCGATCCCGGTCGGTCCAAGTCACGCACAATGTGCGTCATACCCGCCTTGTACGCCCTGTCATATGTTGGTTCGTGGTAACACAGGTGGCAGAATTGCTGGACACGCCTTAGCTGTGCTCTAGGCAATCATGTTTCTGCACAGCAACATGTTCAGATAAACGTCGTCTGTTGATGATGCACCACTCGAACACAAATGTTAACACATACAAGAAGGCGGTCAGGTGCGGCTCCTGGCTCGGCTGGTCGATGGGGAACGATCGGACGCGGCCTCTGATGTGTCGGCACCTCTTTCTCGGGAGGTATCCCAAGTGCCCGTGACGCGGCTGCTCGAACTTACGGTGAGACATTTTTCTTTTTTCTGTCGCGGCCTGTTCGTTTTCCTGGACGGCGACGATTCCGCGCTCGACAAAATGAACGAGATGGAAGGGTACCAGAGGGCGCTACCTGCCGGTCAAGTGCGAGACGCCCAAAACACACGTGTGGACACCCAAGCCACGGCTGGCCGAGTTTGTGACGAATGCGACCGACACCAAGTCACTTTCACTTCGTTCACACGAAGTTTTTGGATATCCCTGCAGCGCTGGTTTTGGAAAAGAGAGAAAAGGAAAAACGTGCGAACAGCAACAAGCAGCCGAAGGCTGCGCTGGCTATCGAAGATGACGAAGGAAAAAGGAAACGGAGTCCGCGAAGCGGATCGTTCGAAAAAACTGTCCCCCCCCGTGCGGAAGGGAAGAAGAAGTAAAAAAGAACGGAAAAGGGCCTCGAGCCGGGAAGGCGGCGTTTTGATTGCATCTTTCCGGGCGAATTGCGTTCCTTTTGTTCAAAATTCGCGCGCTCACGTACCTTGTTTGTTTTCCCTCTTTTCCTGGGCGGGTCGAAGGACCGCGAACAAAAAATGGAAAATAAACGAGACATTGGAGGCTCTTAGGCCTTCTGCTGCTGCTCCTTGACGATGTCCTTCTTGCGCAGGCCCATGAACTTGGCGCGCTCGGTCTGCGTCTGGAAGTGGCCGTGGCCCTGCTTCGACGAGGTGTCGATGAACTTCAGCGTGATTTGCTCGGCGGCAGCCCTGCGTGGGAAGGTGGTGGAAGAGTTTTAAATGAGTTGTAGGAGCACCGAAAAAAGAATGCGAGAGAGAGGGCAGCACGGCGCACGTGTTCGCATTGCCGCCGCTACCGCGCCCGACCGTTTCTACGAGAGAATAGCCCAGCAAGACCATCTCTCGCGGAGCGTCCGGTCACGCGAAACAGTGGTAGTGGCAAACGCACGTTGGATCGAATGTGTGCGAGGATCGTGCAGGGCTGAAGAGTTTCTGGCCACACACACTACGGGTTCAAGTCATTTCGTCAGAGGTGCGGCTCTGGTGCGGTAGCTACCCCTTACGATGTCCTGTAAATAAGTCCAAATAGCTGGTGTACTCCGTCTGCATCTGGAAGCTCTATTCCTGCTAAACGACGGCTTCGCTCTGGCGGCGCATGGTGCGACTGTAGCAGAAGCTCATAGTTAAAACTATATAAAGGGTTTCGTCGGTGGAGGAAACAACTGGGTGCGGACCTCGAGTCTCCACTGTGCCGCTGCGAGAGGAGGCCTAACTCGCGTTCATCAAACCGACAAAACTCGCTGAAGAGTGCTAGCCTTCGTTACACAGGCACCACCCTCAGAGAGGCCAGGCTGAATCGTGAACTTGCTCGGCACCTTCGGAGTACGTATGATAGATGTACGCCTATACAGGCAATTTCTGTGAATATACAGGCACGGGAAATAATACATACGGGCTAATACGGGCAAAGTACGGGCTCATTCAAAATAATCAACAGATAATTGGTGTGATCCACCCTGGAGTTTTTCCGGGTTTGTGCCGGGTTTGTACCGGGGGGGGGGGTTGCTTGAAATGGATACGTGCTGAACACCGCACTGGTCCCGTCTGCGCCGTGTTTCGGTCCTTTAAGCCACGGACACATAAGGCGGACCATCATCAGCGCGGAACCTGAGTGTCTGCAGACAGGACTGAGGTGTGAGTCTGGTTTGTCAGGCGGCTGTTCGTAGCTCGTCACAGCCAGGACCACCCGTGCTACCAGAGCACAGGCGAATCCGTCACGGGGAGAAGGCCCCTACAACCGTGTCTGAGCAATCAGTTAAAAAACTCAGGGCACTCGCCCTGATTGCGACTGCGACTCGCTAGGCAGCACTGACTTGTCTTCTTTTTACGGTGGCAATCTGCGAAGTAAACTCCGCAGAGCACAGTGGACATGGGGTTGCCGTGTGCAGCACCAATGGTTAAAGTACCAAAAGGGAAAAGAGTGCGAGGAAGTTATCCTGCGTGCTGAGGGCAGCAAGTCGCGTTACGCGAAGTACCCTACTGGAATGGGGGGATTGTACCGGGGGGGGGGGAAATCTTAGTTTCGTGTTCAGGCGCTACTTGCCTCTAAGTGTTTGATGCTAGCATCAAGTCTTTTTCGCGGAATGCAGAGTCTTTTTTTCTTCTTTTTTTCCCGTTTTCTGTTTTTTCTGTTCATTCTTTCGTTGTCGGCAATTTCTTTTTTCTTCTTTCACTTTTAATTTTAATTTTAATTCTTTACCATGGTATTTTTGGACTTTCTGGTGCCGTAGAGTAGTTCTTCTTTCTCTATGCCGCCCACGTCGATGTTCGTTTAGCAGCGGCTGCCGAATCATGCCGTGGCACCGTCCTTTTGTGCGTCTGCCTTGCTGAAGAAGTGTGGGAAAGGAGTCCAGGACTCCGTGGTTTGAAACCATGTGCTATGGCTTCACTTCCTCCTCCCTTCGTCCGTTTTTCTTTAAAAAAAGGGGGTTTACAAATTGGGTTGTGGCTCGTAACCAACCGCCACGGGGCACTACTTCCACCAGGTGAAAGTGTTTACGCTTTCTCGAGAGAGATGACGTAGCCATTGGTTGTGAATCTCCTGGCACATTCCTCCCATGAGAGTACGGATACTTGCTGGTCGTCGTAGCATACCCATTCATCGTCTTCCTTTAACACGGTATAGTAATGACCTGCCGTTGCTCTTCCGGTGTGGATAATGAAGCCTTTTACCGTGTAGGAGTCTTCACCGATCAGTATGGTTTGGGCCTGGTATTTTTATTTCTTCGCGTGTTTTTTTCGATAGCTGTGCTCGTTGCAGTGTTACATCCATTTGCTTTGGAAATGTGTAATATTCCTTCGTAGATCCAACGGTCCTTTTGTTACAGGTGCTACAGGGGAAGTCGTCCACTTTGGTTGCTCTCTTGTTTTGCACTTTCTTTATCAGATCCTCAACTGACTCGGTGTAGGGCTTCTCCCTGTTTTTGAGTTCAAGCATCAGGAACGGTTCTGACGCCGGCGATGCTCGTGAAGACTCTTTGCATATTGTGCACGTTGTCAAACGGGAGTATGTCACCGTAGCTTGGTCGTCGTCGTCGCCCGTCACGCAGGAGCGTATCCACGTCAGCAGTTCGTGCACGTCCCGATGCGCGGAGTCGTCTGCCGTCGTGTTGAACACGAGGCTCCGGAGTGTGGCCATTGTACCGTGGATGTTTTGGCCTGCGTCGAAATCCGTGAACAGCCTCTGCACCATCTGCTGGTTGGTGTCCAGGTGCGTTAGGTTTGCGAGTTGTAGTCGGAAGGACGTCCTTCGCGCCAGGAACTGCACGCTGGCGGCGAAGAAACATGAGTTGCGAATGTTCGTTATGCCGTTGCGTCCAGGTGGGTTTGTTGGTTTCGTCGCAGGGTGCGTAGTGCTGGTGGGTTCGGATTTGTGCGGCGACGTAGACTGCGGCGAGGTTCTCCCGGGTGGATGTTTCGGTGAGCCGTCGGGCGGTTGCGGCGTGCGGATGCTGATGTACGGTTTCTCCTCGTTGGTCGGGCGACCTTCGTCATAGGCCTTTCCGACGAAGTGGTGAAACCGTGACAGCACTCGCGCATCTAATTCGTACTTTCCGTACGTTTGTGCCACGAACGTGTCGAACGTGCGCCGGAGTTCCCGTCCAGAGAATCCTCGGTTCCGAAGTCTGTAGTACACCTTCATGACCTCGACCTTCAGATCTGGCATGTTGTTGCAGATGCGCGCTGCTCGGATCAGTGCGCCTTTGAAGATCGAGGTTCCGGTGTTTCGTGGTACCGTGGATTCGACGTGGGTGTACTTTATCGGATTCCAGGGGAATTCCTCACCCTTGTCCAGGACAGACATCCGAATGAAGTCCGTCTTGTCATTCCTCTCCATCCGGATCCGCATCCCCAAAAAGACTACGTCGTCGACACCTTTCGACGTTTCACCATACTCCATGCCGTAGATATCTTCCGGCGGTGGTCGAACACCCCAGGTCAGGAAGTCGTCAATGAATCTGACGCTGTCGGCGTGATTCCTGGCCTCTTCTTGCAATCCTTTCGCGACCAGGCCGTCGATGTACTGCTTTTCGCACCAGTAGCAGTATAAGTTGGCGAGGTCTGGGCTTGCATTGCCGCCCATGGGGATTCCGGATACCTGCTGGTAGCATGTTCCACCGTTGGTGACGAAGGTGTTACCAACAATGAAGCTGACCAGTGCTCGAATCTCTTCGACATTGTAGGAGGTCGTGTTCGATTCGTCTGGTTTCCCAAATTCGAAGCGGTGTTTGGCGCGCTGGGCTTCTACGTTCGCTCCTTTTTCGGACTTCATGTACTCGAAAGCCTCTGCAACCGCAGACATAACATAGTCAACAATCTGCTTCTGCGGAATCTTCGTGTACATCTCTTTGAAGTCGAAGGTTCGTGGCGCTTTTTTGCGCAGTCGAGCGTAGTTCGTCTTTATGTGTACTGCTACGTCATCGACCGACTCCACGACGAAGAAACGACGTATCCCCGTTTGCGAAAACGCCGCTTCGTCCTTGCTTCGGAGCGTTGCTAGCACCAGCTTCAGCAAACCGGAGGCTTCTTGGTGTGCAGGGGTTGTGGATGCACGTGTCTTCATTCGTTTCTTGTCGCGGCCTTTTTCGTCTCGGTCCTTCTGTTCGTCTTTCTTCTCAACGTTTCCTTTCTCCGACACGCCGGCAATGTACCGCATCCGTGGTTCGGGTTTGTGGAGCTTCGGGATGCCGTAAAGGTACGGTAGGTTGTCGGCGTGTACGAACTTGTGTGACTTGTTGAAGTCACGGTGTCGTTCGAGCACGTCATCAATCGACTCGCCAACTTCCTGGTACGTTGAGCTCTGTTGTAATTCGTCCCGTAAGAGCTCCTTGTATTTTTCCTTGCAGATAAACCCGAAGTCATGGGACGTCTTATCTACAGGGAGAAACACGAGGTGCTCCTGGAGCTTCTTCAGGGTGCGTAAGGCGTCTCGGAGTTGAGGTTCGTCGGTGTGCGCGTTGAGAGTTCCAAGGACGGCGTCGAACTCTTCGACCAGAGTCGTTGAAAATCTGGTCTTCTCGTCCTCGCTCGCCTTCGGGAAATTCGAGTTCACGAATTCTTCGACGTCGTGTCTTATCGAGTCGTACATAGTCATCGGACTACTCGCGACCCGGTATTTTCGTCCTTTTCGAAAAAGTGAAAGGAGGGCTTCGTCAGTCTTCAGATCCGTTGCAAGTCCTAAAGCGTGTCCACCAAGATCCGGGCGGTGTGGTGTCATATGCTGCATGCATGGACAAACCGAACCTGAGCTAGTCGGTTGATTCGCTTCGTAACTTACTTCGGTGACGTTGCTGACGAGGGTTACCAAAGGTGGCTTCAGGCGGTTGCTCACCATGAGGTTTTTGAGGACGGCCGGGTTGGGGCACGTTTCGCGAACCCGTGCGCGTGACAGGACGCCGGCTATTGCTGTCCGGTCTTGTGCCGGGTGATGATGCGTCAGCTTGAAATACCGTCGTGGGGGGGCCGCCGGTTTCTCGGTTCTGTTGCGGATGCGCGCACTGAGGAGTCGTTCAAGGATTCGTACTTTGTCTGTGACGTCCTTTCCTTGAACGAAGGTTCTCAGCCACGTGCGTCGCCAGGAATTCGAAGCTCCTACGAACGACGTTCTTTCAAGGGTCGCAACTTCGGGAGAACGTGCCCCCCCCATTTCGACATGCAACAGTTGCCTATCACGTTTTCGGCGTTCCTTCAGCAAAGTGGTCCTGAGAGGTCGTGAAGTCCAAGAAGCTGGCGTTTTTTGAACTTTTTTTTTTCCCCGGCCAAGTCCAGGGCATTAGCTTGGTCTCCAGCCCATTTTCCAAATTTGGACCGCTAACGGCTTTTTGCGTTTTCACTGTTTTTCAGCAGTTTCTGCACTTAGGGGGCTCACCTGCCAGTGTTGCACGGGTCTCTGCCACCTCTCCGGCCTCAGCCTCTATGTCACGGTAGCAACAGCCAGGATTTGTCGACTGGAACCCCCGGTACCACAACATCTTGTCTCTGAGTACAGTAGAAGAGTGGAGTTACACACTAGGCACTCTAACTAATGGTCGTAACATGTGTGGCCCTCTAATGTAGTGGATTGGTCATCTTCACTCAGTGTTCCTCAAATACTAATAATCAATTTTTCGGCTCGCGTAGCGAGCAGGAAAAAACGGTATGGTACACCAAATTTCCAGGCCCGAAGAAACGGTATTGCCCATCATGCACAGACATCCAAGCTAGCTTGCTCCCCTCCTCCACCACCCTGTCTCAAGGGCAGCGCGAGCAGAAGTTGCCTCACACCCGCCGACCCATTCGATACATTGTATTCGCCGAATTCTTCGAAAGACCTGCAGCCCAGGAGATAGGCTCAATGCAGCGCGACGCGACGTATCTTCACGACAAGGCTGGGCCCTGAGAGGGCCTCGGATTGCACAGTGGCCACTCTGCCGGGGCTTGGTGGTGGTGTAGTCCCATTTTTTATTTATTTTTTTTCTCGACGGCCTTTCCAAATTTGGACTGACGGTCCAAATGTGGATATAGAAGCTACTCCCCTGGGCCAAGTCCGGTTTGCAGATTTAGACCGTCGGTCTAAATCTGCAACGGAAACTAATCCCCTGCCCCAGCACCCGCTAGCACCCTTGGTCGTGGAGATTTCAGGCTTCGCGGTGGATTTTGCCACGTCGTGGGGGTTTGTCCCGCTCTTTGCGGTCCCTCGCACTTCTGTCATGTTCAGCCTACGGGTGTATATTTTTGTCGGTTTGAGGCCCCTTCCGTAGCTTGGAAGACGGAAAGAGAAGCAAACATCTCCATCGAATCAGGGACAGAAGTTCCCACGCTCAACCCGCTCGGCTGTGCCATCGGAACAGAA
Organism: Diplonema papillatum; assembly: GCA_030068145.1. Classification (NCBI taxonomy): domain Eukaryota; phylum Euglenozoa; class Diplonemea; order Diplonemida; family Diplonemidae; genus Diplonema; species Diplonema papillatum. Next base: position 164,492 of record JAPJBO010000187.1, on the reverse strand, counting down.
GTCGGCAACAAGCGGTTCGGACGGGCGGGTTCCCCGCCCATCAAGTACGACCGGGTTTCCCTCGCCTAGAAGGAGCTGTCGGATGGCATAAGATGTGGCCTGAGCAGACTGCTACCTTGGTTCCGCATTTTTTCAAACTGTGGCTGACCAAGCCGCTGTTAGCTCTGCAAGGGTTTTGATGCACTCCAAAATGCGGGTACCAACAACCCCGGCAGCTGCGGAGGAATGGATACCGAGCATGGGTGCGTGGCGTTCGTAAACGCGCAACTGTGTGCAAACAAGTGTCACGCAAGTAGCAGAGACAGGTCACCACTCGTTCTGCAGTGGAGTTAGCACTAGCTCAATGAAAAGTAAGCACGTACAGCGGATGCAGAACATCGATGCAGACGATGAATGCCGCAAATGCAGGCATTCGAGGCCGTTCTGCGAGCAGGCAAGATGGCAAGCGAGAGAGCGTGCCGTACCTCCGGCAGGTCGCTCGAAAACGGCGACCCGAAATGGAAGATTCGCCCCCAGGAACACTACCCAGCGGACTGGAAGCGCAGGCAGGCCCGGATGGAAGCATGAGGTGAAGAGACAGAGGAGCGGAGAAACGGGGCCGCATCAGTGGCAGACCCGGACGTTGGGGTTAAACCATCGAAGGAGAAGTCTAAAGACGAGGAAACACCGACTCGGGCATACCGGCCGAGAACGGGAGGGCGTTTTCGACGCATGTTCAGTCCAGTCTCCGCAAGACAAACAACCGTCGAAGCGGCTAACGGCTACGTTTGTAGTCGTTTTCCATGAAACAGCCAAGATGAGGAGAAAATATTGGTGCAGCTGGCTTCTCGTTCTGATTGCTTCGTGCCCAAAGACGGCCAGCCCGTCTCAGAAGTGTCATCTGTGGCCGTTTTCCACACACAGAAAAAAATATTAAAAAAAAAAAAAAAAAAAAAAAAAAAAAAAAAAACGTCGAGCCCGTATTTTGCCCATCAGCCCGTATTCGCCCGTATTTTGCCCGTACTTTTCTTGTTTTTTGCCCGTATTCTGCCTGTATGAGCCCATATTTTGCCCGTATTTTTAAGAAATCGTCAAAAATATTCAAATATGCCCTCCGCCGGGGGAAGTCCGCCCGTACAGGCGTACATCTATGACCTATGTACAATGAGCCGCATGTGCACCGTGAACCGAGCATCTGCAACCAAAAACAGTTCTACTCTGCTGCATGGTTCGGGCAGAGCACTGTTTCTTGGAGAGGGACGTCACAGTTCCACGCTGTTGCTGCAGACCAGGATTTTTCTGCACGGTGCGGCCCATCAAGTCGTGAAGTGACGGACGACGTGGTGGCTCATGGTAATTTGTAGGGCGGGACGATAGGAAAACAATATGGAAAGCGGGAGAGTGTGATAGCGATGACGAGCGAGGTGAGTGAGGTGCGAGGGCGAAGGAGGGGTCCGCAAGGTTCTGCAAGTTGGGGGGGGGGGAATCGTAGTTTCGTGTTTGGCAGAATCCTGCCTCTCCTTTCTATTCATTTTGGGCAGATTCCTGCCTCTCCTTTCTATTCATGTATGTTTCGGAGTGGGGGATCGGGGGGGGGCTGAAAACGGTCAAAAAACAGTATCACCGATTCGTCTCTTGACCTCCGACTTTCCACCATCCACCGGCAGTTTTGTGGCTCGCCTGGCATCCTCGACTGTAGAACGTCACTTGCAGGCTGATGCTGCGTCGTCCGAATGACAATATCCGAGAACGTGAATCCACGCGGGACAAAAGGCGCATTTTTCCGAAACGAGTCTTTTTCCTGACCAGCTGCTGGGGGTCCACCGGGTCGAGACATGGTGGGAAGGTTGGGAATGACAGGGCGGTGCAGAAAAGCGGTGCAAGAAAGCAAGTAAGACGATTGAGGGAGGAGGGTGGGCGACAACGCGTGCGAATCGATGTCGGATGGGAGGGTTGAGAAGCGCAGCGGGGTAGGAATGTGAGACGGCGCGAGAGGTGGGGCAAAGACGAAGTGGAATGGTTTGGCGTTGGGCAGATTCCTCCTTTTGTCGATGTAATAAATTCGAGAAGTTGATGACGTGGAGCACCCTGACTGCGGGTGTGACTTTCGTTTTCAGCGCGTGGTAAGGGGCGGATAGGGGAGCGGGGCGCGAAGGGGGGCGTTGTTATTGGTGCTGGTTTTTTGAGGGATAAGGAAAAGGTAAGAAATATTTTTTGCGGTGGGGCGCGAAGGGGGGGGAGAGGGAGCCGGCGTCATGCACGAATATTGGACAGGGGTAGGAGTGGGGGCTGTCAAAACGTGGGACGGCGTCATACCGCGAGTGAGAGAGTTTACGCGCAAGAACTGCTGACATGGGCGTTCGACGGTGAGAGAGACAGAGTGAGAGAGAGAGAGAGACCACATCAACACAAGTCAAAGGGCGTGGGCCCCCACCGTCAGGTGGGCCAGGCTACTTCCTGGGTGGCTCCTGGAAGGGACAGGGACGGGGTTAGTCACGCCTTCGCAGTCCCAGTGCCTCTCCCCACCCACCTATATGTGTTCTCGTGGTCACCACTACCGCGCTGACCTTCCCGAGAGAGGGCAATAAAGGCATGAGAGAGACGGTGTACGGAGTACGAGGAGCTGCTTGCGCTTGCGCGGAGGAGAAACCTTCGTTTAATGTTTGTAGACAGAACACTGCCCCATGCATGATGCCAGCATCGAGTCTTCTTGCTAAGATCGAGTCTGACGAAGATGAGAACCACAAACGAGAGAAGGGATATACTCTCCGTCTGAGGCACTGGGCCCTATATTTTCTTTTTCATCGCGCGGGAGAATCTTAGGTTTAGATAAATGTAGCAGGTGGGAGATGAGAGATGGCACAAGGCTTCTAGGATGGAAGGATGGAACGGGGATGCGAGATTATGGGGGAGGCATCTTCGTCAGTGGAACGCCTCAGGAAGAGCAAAACAGGGTGAAGCAGCGCAGTCAAGGCATGCGAGGAAGCATTGGGGTTGGGGACAAAACACAGACGGAGACAAACCTGTGGGTCTGCGGGGCGATCGGGCGGCGGAGCGTCAGAACACGCTTGGACGGTCCCGGGACGGATCCCTGTTTGTTGGTTTGGTTGCATTAGTTGCTTGATTGACATGACATGCCATCACAACACGTTAAAAGCATAAGCCTTCACCGTGACAGTGGCCTAGACAGACATACACAGCGGCATCAACGTTCAGTTCCCTTGGAACGGTATGTCTCAAGTCGTTCGAATGAATGAAATCAGTGAGTGAGGTACCCGCAGGGTACGGGAACCCTGCAACAGGATTCGAAAAGTGATTGCGGGCGCACCTTGACCATGACGTACTCGTTGTTGACAACACCGTAACGGACGAAGCCACCCAGGGGGGTGATGTGCTTGCTGGTGATGTCGAGCGGGGTGGTGGCGTTACCCTTGCCCTTCTCGCACTTCGCGGCCTCAGTTCCGATTTTGTAGATCTTCTTGTTGAGCTCGGTACGGTGATGGAAACCGTTCTGACCAGGACGGGCCACAGTGTAAGCAACACGCGACGGATGCCACGCTCCAATGCAAGCAACCTTTCTGAGACCTCTGTGCGACTTACGCGGCAGCCTCGACACACCCCATCTGTGCACAACACCCTCGAAACCGTGACCCCTGGTGACACCGATGATGTCGCAGTTCTCGGACTCCTTGAACACCTGGCCGACGGTGAACTGGTTCTCCAGCAGGCCCTTCGCGAACTTCAACTTGTCCTCCATCGATCCACCGTTCACCTGGATCTCCGCAATGTGTGCCTTCTTCTGGCCCAGCTTCAACTTGTTCGGCTGCGTGTGGCAGATCACACGGAGAACAGTCGCGTTCTTCACAAGGCGCGCGAACTTTGCGTCCCTTGCCTCAGTCGCTGCCTTCTCCTGGTACGTCGCAATGTGCTTCGTGAACGCCTTCTTCTTCGCCGCGTACCAGCTGCGGTAGTACCGACGGAGCACAGACTCCGACAGCTGCTGGGTCCACACAGTGCACACAGTCCGCATTCCACGGGCACTCGGCTTGTATCCGACGATACCGACAACAGCCATCGCGGGGCAGTCCAAGATCGACACAGGCTCGCACACTTCCTTCTTGTGCATCTTCGATCCCGGTCGGTCCAAGTCACGCACAATGTGCGTCATACCCGCCTTGTACGCCCTGTCATATGTTGGTTCGTGGTAACATAGGTGGCAGAATTGCTGGACACGCCTGGGCTTGTAAAAGTGAAAGATCATCGACTTGACGCACCTGACTACAGGCTTAGCTGTGCTCTAGGCAATCATGTTTCTGCACGGCAACATGTTCAGATAAACGTCGTCTGTTGATGATGCACCACTCGAACACAAATGGTAACACATACAAGAAGGCGGTCAGGTGCGGCTCCTGGCTCGGCTGGTCGATGGGGAACGATCGGACGCGGCCTCTGATGTGTCGGCACCTCTTTCTCGGGAGGTATCCCAAGTGCCCGTGACGCGGCTGCTCGAACTTACGGTGAGACATGGTTGTTGGTTCTTAGTGGCGGGGGAAAGCTGGGGGTGTGAAAATGCAAAGCAAGCAAGCTCGCACGGGCAGACCGCGCAGCTGAATTGGGATTTTGGGATTGGTGGTTTTGCAACACCAGCGATGTGCTCGAGTTGAGAGTGGGCACAGTGGCCGCCTTGCCTTCGGACTCGCATCCTGCTCGGGGACATACGAAGCCCCGGGTGTGCCACTCCCGTATTGCGGGTGTAAAATGCAATAAAATAGGGGGGAAACCCGACCGCACAAACACTCCCCCATCCGGTGGGGGAGTCCGCCGTGTACTGTGCAGCTTGCTTTGGTCCGTAATGGTATGGCGCACTGCATAGATTTATGGCCTGTACTGCATAGCTTCCATGGCCCATCCTGCTTTGCTTGCCACGGCCTGTACTGCATAGCTGGCGATGTCGCTCTGCACAGATCGTCATGGCTCGTGCTGCATGGCTGGGTACGGGTCGCACTGCAAATTGTGCCATGGCCCGTTTTGCATAGCTTGCCACGGCCCGTTTTGCACAGCTTTTCATGGCCCGGTCTGCTTGTTTTGGGGGCTCTTTGATGTGAGGAAGCCTTTCCCACATGAGAGGGCGGCGCTTCGAGCTCGGGAACACAGCAAAGAGAAAGGGCTGCTAGCGCGGTTGATATCGGCACTCTCTGCTGATCTTAAAACAACATGACTGTGGTACGACGCATTTTCAAGGCTGGAAAGGGAGAAGCAGAAAAAAATCAGAAGATGCAACACCCCCCTGCACTGCCCGCCCCTCGGGCTCGCAACCTCCGGGAAGGGAGGAGGGGGAGGTGTTAAGCAAGAACGGAGTGCTTCCCCCGCACACGAACAGAGCCCGGGAGCTTAGTCCTCGGCTTCCGCGGCATCCGCCTCTTCGGCCACAGGGGCGACCATCTTCTGCCTGCCGCCCTCCACAGATTTCGGGATACCGTCCTGGCCACCGTGGGCCTCGAGGAGTCTGGCGACATCGGCCTTCGGGGTCTTGATAACCTTCACCTGTGGGTGTCGGAGGGTCAGTTGTGGGTAATCCCCGCGGAATATAGCTCAGTGGGTTGTGCGGTGTTCTGCGTCGCCAAGCCGCCCGAAACCAGGTGGCTGGCTGGGTGGGGTCGACGGAAAAAGGAAGGTAGAAAGTGCTGATTGCCAGGCACAAGCTCGTCTGTGGCCACGACGACGGTCATCTTGCCCGTACGGAATGTGAGTGATGATTGGATCTTGGGGTCCACCTGCGCCATCGAACCTGCCTGACAGGTTGGAAACGCACTCCTATGCCTAGCTTAGGGCACCACTATTACACGTATAGGACTCGCACTACACGACTAACGATATCCCTCAGTTCTCCTTCCCTCTCCTCCGTTCACGCCACCGTGGTCTCGGGTGCAGTGTACGCGATGGCGGGAATTGGTGGCGCACAGTGATGCGATGCGGATGAAAAGCGTACCTTGCGGATGTTGACGTCGGACAACTGGTAGATGCTGTTGCAGGCCTTGTTGATCTCCTTGCCCATAACCTCCTGCTGCAAGTTCCTGACGACCTTCTCGAGGGTGCTCTTGGTGACGGTCCTCATGATGATTTCACCCATCTTCTGGCGGATCTTCTTCACGTGCGACGATTGGCAGTGAGCGTTTCTCTGTTGAAGTGTGGGTCTCAGTTGCAGGTTGCGCGCCAAGGATTGTACGCACCTCTGCAGAGAGAGAAGGTGAAGAAACTCAAGTCCAATCTTTCCCAGATGATGACAAGATGATGAGACAGTACACAGGTAGCAAGGTCAAACAGGCAGGATCATCCATGCCGAGTGCAGGCAAGGATGTCCCGGGGAGAAGGCCCCTACAATCGTGTCTGAGCAATCAGTTAAAACCTTAGGGCCCCCGACTGCGAGTCGCCAGAACGGCCTGGCTTGTCGGTGGCAACGTGCAAAATAACTCCGCGAGCGCAGTGGACATGGAGCTGCCGTGTGTACCACCTGAGGTTGAAGTACGAAAGCGAAAGTACGAGGCTGGTGCCCCGGCAATTTCTCTCTTCAGAGTCGTGTACTCTGAAGCAGAGGAAACCGGAGGTCTTTTTGTGCGGGTTCCAAACCGCGAAAACACGGTTTCGCGATTTGGGATTTGGCGGCTGGACTGAAGGGACCAGCTGCTGTTGCCCAGTCTCCACTTCACTGCTATTTGACACTCCCGAAAGAGAGCCATGAGAAGGGTCGGTCAAAAGATCACCTGCATCGCGAACCCGTGAAACAAGTTTTAAAGTACGTGCACTCGGCTAAGGCCGGCGCGTGGCGAGACTGGAGGCAGCAGGTAAAGTTCGGGGCGAAGCTAAGTTCGGGCAATGCTAAGTTTTGGTGAAGCTAAGTTCGAGTGATGCTAAGTTCGGGCGTTGCTAAGTTCTGGTGCTAAGCGCTCAGGCTGCGCTGGTACTAAAAAAAGTTCGGGCACGAAGCGAAGTTCGGCCAGGGTGGTAAAGTCCGGGTGAAGTCAATGTCGGTGCTCGTGCCCGGGGGGGGACACCCCCCCAGACCCCCCCCGACCCACCGAGTACGGGAAAAGTTTGGCGCTGGTACCCGGGGGGGACACCCCTCGGACCCACCGAGCACGGGTAAAGTTTGGCGCTCGTACCCGGGTGGCCCCGCCGCCCCCCTGGGGCAGCCTTTTCCCGCCCGTCCCCCCCCCGCCGGCCCTCTCCCGGGGCGACGGGGTGACCCAAATACTGCGAGATACTGAGAAACTCCGCAAAAAACGCAAATTTCGGGGACATTAGACCCCGGAACGCAACAAACCTCGAAAACAATCCCCGACCGGAAAAATGTCACGGGCGGGGTTCGAACCCGGTCCGACCGGCCTGAAGGCCGGCGCCCGCTCACTCTGCCACCCCTGTGCATTTTCCCAGAAGGGAAAAAAGCTTGCTCCGAACTATTATCCAGTCCAAAAACAATACGGTTTCATAATTGTTGCAAGAAAAGCCGGGTTGGCTCGAATAGAGGCTATTCACATTGCATGTTCATAGGACCTCCAGTCTCGAAAAATCGGATCCTGGTCCCTGGTCTGAAGACTTGTTGGAAATCTGTAAACAAAACTTACCTGCTGCTGAGTAAAGGCGGCATAGGCGGAACAGATCACAAAAAAAGAACGCTTTGCCTAGGCATGGTCGGGAACAACAGAGAAAAGGGGGAGTACCTGCTGCTGCTCCTCCGCCGACTTTCGGGTGAAGGTGATGGCGAAGAGTCGGAGGGTGTAACCGTCGGACGTCTTGCACTCGAAGTGTCCTTCGATGAGTGTCACCCACTTCTTGAAGAGCACCTTGAGCGCATCGGTGGTCATCGACATGCCGTAGAAGTTGGTCAGCACACTGCGGCCCTGAACCTCCTCGGCCTTCAGCCTCATGTTACGCGCTTTGTAGACCTTGTCGTCGTTCTCCTCACCCTTGGACATCAAGTCACCAAGGCACACCTGTTAGTTGAAATAGGTTTCGAGCCTGCGGTTTCGGGGACCAAACAAATGCGCCCGCCTGCATACCCGATGCTAGCAGCGCGGAGCAAACGCGAGTCCGGCGAATCGAACTCGAAAACATGCGGGTTCCCAGCCGGTGAACACTGCGCTCGCCTTTTCTTGCGCCGCGATTTCGCTCAGAAGAGCGCGTTTCGCTCAAAGCAAGGAAACCCATTGATTGGCATCCAGTTTTAGAACATCGCAGTGGGTAATTGAGCGGTAGTTTCTAATATGATCGCGGATGAGAGTAGTAGTAGTAGTAGTATGTGTCGTCTGCCGAAGCAGCCGGAGACAGCAGGCGCAGGGGGCAGGTCTTGCTTACAATTTTCTTCTTCATGGAGACCCGCCCCCGGCAATCCCGACTGTCCAATCACTGTCGAGAAAGGTTTGTGCCCTATAGTGATGAGGTGGTTGACCAGGCCCCCACGAAGCCTTATACACAACACGGCTACAACACGAGGATGCAGCCCTGCTTAGGTGTGCACTCAGCCATCACAGGGCCTCAGATCTCGCTACTTGACGTGGATGAGAGAAAAAATGCATATTTTGGTTGAATATGAGTTCAGAGCAAAGGGATCAATCGCAGCGATGTAAAGCTTGAGTCGAACTGGATCCCGCGCGTGTGGTCACAAAGAAGCAGAAAGAAGAAGAAAAAGGCCGCCCTTCCTGAGGACGGTGGCCACAAAATGAAACAAATCTGCGCACCTCAAAGATGCGGCCCTTCAGCGAGTCAGCGGCCAAGGCGGTACCCTTGGACTTGTTGCAGATGGTCTTTGCGCACTGTCTGACGGTGAACGCAGACGGGGCGACAACGTCGTACCACTCCTTACCAAGCATGGTGTCTCCCACCTTTCTCTTCTGGGATCTCTTGCCACCCTTGGACAAACGCTTGTTCTTACCGACAGCCATTTTGTTGTTTCTTTGAGATAAACTCCTGCGGCGAAAGGTGGCGTTTTGTGTATAGGAGACTCGCGCTGAATAGATGTCCGACGAGAAATAGATTCTCTGTGTGAGGCGGACACACCTACTGGAAAGTGCTCTTTCTTAGCTGGAAAGATGTCTTGCGGTTTCTGTCAGCCCTAATGGCGCGGAGAATCTCGACGCTTCCTCGTTGACTTTCGCTCGGAACACAGTACCCGGGGCTTTTTGCTTGAACACGGTGCAAAAGAACAAACGCGGCAGTTTGCGTCTGGAAGGGCTAGAAGCATTGCGTGTTGCTGACGAATGAATGAATACCGTGATGTTCGATGACGTGCGTAAGAAACGAGGCTGCGAGACTGGAAACAGGAAAAAACAGCTGGAGAAGGAAAAGACAAAAGAGAACCAGGATGGAAGCAAGAGAAGCATATGAGGTTCCTCTTGCGCCGGACGCCCGCACCAGGGTGCGTGGTCGACGGGTCCCCAGAGGCCGGTTTTTGCTTGCGCGCCTAGCGGAACTCACGTGCTGCGGTAGGTGTAGCACGCTGCCAACTACTATTTTACACAGCGTTTTTTTTAGCGTTATTTTTGTTGTACCAACAAGGTATTGTCACCGCAAAACAGTCGCTGAAAAGTCGTTGGAGCCGCCGCTCGGACACGGGCGGGGATTTTTCGCTCGTCGCCCCGGCTGTCCATTCCTTCTGATTTTTCCTTCCGCGGTTTTTTTCCGGGCGATTATTTCTTCTCGTGTGTCGCCGCGCGGGAAGGGGGTGTGGGGCTCTCGTCCTGCTCCGCTGTGTGAGCCCTGAAAGAAGAAAAATCGAGTTTCCGCTCCTTTTTTTTTCCAGCAACAAAAAAAAAAAAAGAAAAATCCGTTGATCAGAACCGCGGAACACGTGCACTGCTTGTCGCTCAGTCCTCGGCCTCTGCGTTCTCTGTCTCCTCGACGACCGCCGCCACCATCTTCTGGCGGCCTCCTTCCACCGATTTCGGGATGCCGTCCTGGCCACCGTGCGCCTCCAGAAGCCTGGTGACATCGGCCTTCGGCGTCTTGATCACCTTGACCTGTCGGGTATGGTCGTGGGTTAAAAAGGGTTCTTCTCGTTTGACTTTGCTTCACGTACCAGCAATTCTTCGGGACACTGTCCTCAATCGCCAACTCATATCACAAGCGATGCAAGAAGATGCTTGTTCCGAACACCGCACAGAGTCCCTTCTGCACTGTGTTTCGATTCTTTAAGCCACGGACACAGTAAGCGGCCACCAACGAGCGTACACTGCACTCATTGGTGGTCATAAATACATAGTGTGACCCTCTGATACGTGGCATTGGTGGATAAATTATTTTTCATAACATGCAGGCTGACGATGGGGGAACCCCTGTCGTGGAGAGATCCCCTGTTTTCCCCCGTGAACCCCCGTCGGAGTTGGGGACAGTCGCCTATAACCTTGGCGTTCGCATCAAAGTCCGCACGAGCAACACGAGCGGCATCAAGAAGGAAGCTGCGATTCGCTGCCGACGAAGCCGGTCTGGCAGAGGAGATAGAGCACGGAAGCTCGCGACAATCAAAAAAGCACGGTATGTCACGAGCGAAGTGGTAAGTTAGCTCAGGTAACTGGTGATGCTGAGTCTCGCCACATATTCTTTGCGTTCTGACCCGAATGGTAGTGTTGATCACAGGCAGTAATGCAGTAATGGTGTGGGAGGACTACCTGAGTCGATGCCCGTTCAAAACATGATCCAGCGAAGGGACTCGGTACACATCCACTCGCCACCCGTGCACGTTGCGGCAGGACAGAACGCCGTTACACGCACGTTCGGACGCTCAGTACTAGGAATCGCTCCCTTGCCTGTCAATAAATGCGAGAGTCCGATCAGTTGTTCCTGATCCGCTGACAGTACCGAGGTACCGTCAAATCTAAATTTCGTTTCGCTTATATCCAGGTTTGCCACCTTTCACATGCCGCGTTCGGTACCTCCTGCCTACCATCCAAGAGCCTGTTTAGCATGTCTCTGCTTGCGGCGATATCGGTCTGGCCGGCCAGTCCTACCTTGTATATCTGGAGCACCACTGATGAGGTCCTGGGGCGTTGACGAAACGGTTACACAACTCAGAAAGGCTCAGAAAGGTTAAGTACAAAATTTTCACAACTCAACAGAAGAACCTAATAATCCCTGTGAACAGGGGGGCATGCACAGTTGAGGTAACTCAGCCAGTAAGTAGTAGTAGTAGTTTTAGGTTTAACTTGATCAGGGGTTTATACGGGGCTTCGAAAAAATTCTGAGTTCCGGTCTGGGCGTGTTTTTTTTTTTTTTTGCTGCAACTGCATGCTGTATGCCACCTTTGCCTCGTTTTGATCAGCTTCATCAAACTGAACAGTCTTTCAACCGATGCCGTTCCGAGAGGTGTCGAAAGGGCCGCGTTCATGAGGAGGCTTGTGCACGGGTACCGAGAGGTCAGTGTGACATCCATGAGAAACAGCTTTAGGGCTGCGGTATAGCTGTAGCGAGTCAGTGTGTTTGCAACAGTTTTGAGCTCCTCGAGAACAGATCTGTGCTCGTCGTCGGCTCGGGGAAAAACCTCATTCCTGAAATCTGCAATGAAGCGGGCATTGAGAAAGGGAGGAGAACGTGCGGATCTGCCTTCCTGGGTTGGTCGGACCTTTTCCTCGCCGTAATGGGCGACAAGAATATCAACAAGTCTGACCGCCTCAGGTTGGTTTCCAGCCACAGGCCCACTCAGGTCAAAAAGGCTGAATCCCTCCATGACACCCAGGTTGCTCTTCAAACCCGAACGAAGGTCAGAGATTAGCCCGTTAACGTAGGGCGTGGCCACTTCGGCATGATAGGCCTGGACTGTCTGGGGTGTCACGCGGGTAAAGCCTGCTAAACCTTCAGTTGCGCGGTTTATCACGACATCGCAAAGGAAGTAGGTCGGGTGATTTTCGTGCAGAAAGTCGTGCAGGGAGTTGGCCTTCTCAACTTCTGAGTACGACTCCTTTGTCCACCGCTCGTACTCCGTGTTTGTCCCCTCTTTCGGGACGTTGGTCTGCCGTCCTGTTTGCCGAGATGCGAGCCCGAACATGCTTGCGATGTCCCGGGGAATCCCCTCCTTCTTTGGATCCACACGCTGTAGCTTCTTTAGTGGCATACTGGCCCTCCCGCTACCGCTCCCACCCGGTAAGCCCCAACCCGAACGCTATGTGGTTTTTTTTTTTTTTTCCTCAGACCGGAAGAATTTGAGTTCCGGTCTCTCAGACCGCTAAACTAAGCCCGTATAATCCCCTGAACTTGATATGCAGCAACAATCTGTGACAATAGACCGTAGTTGGCAAGCAAAGCAAATTTGAGCAAAGTTGGTGACACCGAAAAAAGCAAAGTCGATTTGCTTCAGATTGCTTCAGACTCGCATGAATTCGCTTGATTTTGCTTGAATTTGCTCGGGTTTGCTCGAACCGAAGGTTTGCCTGAACCCGCCCAACTTTGCCCAAAAAAGGCAAAATTGAAGCAAATTTAAGCAAAGTTCGGCAGAAATGGCTAAACCAGCGTTGCATGCGGGCACTGTTCTTCATAGCGAACGGAACATTCTGCAGGGAAGTACCCCTTTCGTCCAATGTTCAGCGCGTGGCCGAAGTAGTGTACCACAATCCCATCCCCTTTGTACCTCCTTGAGTCCCTTCAGTAGAGTCATGTTGTCGCGCAAACCACGAACAAACGCCAATGCGTCATGTATGCTGTTTTGTCCCCTGCGTCGTTTTTCGAACAGTTTGCCTTACCTCCCGGTTCGCCGCAGTCTCTGCTCTTTCCAACGCTATTCGTGGATTAGAAGGTCGGTATTTTAATTTCCCTTGGTCTCTTTGTGGTCCCATCTCACCTTCAAGGCACGGCTGTGTCACGCATGCTCTTGACAGACGATAGCGTCCGGCATTGTGCATGTGTGTTACAGTCGTTGTAGAAGAGGGTTCATCCGACACTCGGATGAGGTTCGTTACTTCACCGCCGTAGGCTGTTCCTGCCTGAAGGTCTGTTTGGCTGTCCTTGGGTTGCCCATGTCGGTGTTGAACTCTTTTCCTGCCTTCGTTGCATGCTTCCTCAGTTGTCAAAATCCCAAGTGCATGATGCCCACCATTGCTTACAATTGCTTAAATTTGCTTTTCTTTGCTCGTAATCTGAAACAAATCTCCTAAGCAAATTAAGCAGAGTCGTCTTTGCTTGCCAACTATGGATAGACTGCGCATATGTGTCGTCTGCCGAAGCAGCCGGAGACAGCAGGCGCAGGGGGCAGGTCTTGCTTTACTTTTCTCTTCTTCATGGAGACCCGCCCCCGGCATCTCGACTGTCCACTCACGGTCGCGAAAGGTTTGTGCATAATGATGTGGTTGATCAGGCCCCGACGAAGCCTTGTACACAACACGGGCTACAACACGAGGATGCAGCCGAGCTTAGGTGTGCACTCAGCCATCACAGCTAAGCAGCACTTCGTTCCGCGTCGCGTCAAGTACATGATGCTGGCGGTTGGGGGATCGGCGACGGCAACTCTCAATTAAGGTGCGGTCGACAGTGTCGCCTCGTGAAGGCCCCCCCATGACGCCAACTCGAAATCGGGTGGGAGGTTGGGTTGATTTACACTACCTCATATTGGTGTTTGGTGTCTGTAATCCGGGTTGGCAGAGGTTTTGGTTGTCTGTAGCAGTGTGGGCCGCACCGACCTCCGCACCGGTGCGGGCGCACCGGTGCGCACCGGTGCGCTGTTCGGTGCGCTACACAATTATTTTCCACAGATCTCTCTCGGAGCTGATCTGCGAGCAAAACATCGTCGAAAAAGATCTGCAACGTGGACCTGCGACTCTGAGCGAAAAACAGTCCAAAAGACGACAACCCAGTGCATCGAACCAGCGCACCGGTGCGCCGCACCGCACCGGCCCGCCGCCCACACTGTCTGTAGTGGGAATACTTTCTCCTGCATTCTGGCCGTGCTACAGAAGAAGGGTGAGACCTTTTATCAGAACAATCAACAGTAGGCTAGGTGTCTTCTGGAGGAGAACGCTGCTGCAGAAGGTCCTGCCTTTAGCCAGGACATCAGAATCTGAGGCACCATGTACCATACCGTCTCCCAGGGCATAAACTATCTACAAGATTTCTATTTTCGCCAGAGGCCTGTAACCAGCCATCAGTTTCCTGTTACAGGTTCCGATAAACACAGAATCTGAAGTTCCATGTACCGTACCGTCTCCCGGGGGGCGGTACCTCCTGCATTAAGACTCACCAGAGAAAGTGGGCTTGGTGTCTAGACTGAAGGAGAAAATGGGCTGCATAAGGATCTGTCTGTGAAGAAGCTTTGAAAAAAAAACTAACCTTGCGGATGTTGACGTCGGACAACTGGTAGATGCTGTTGCAGGCTTTGTTGATCTCCTTACCCATAACCTCCTGCTGCAAGTTCCTGACAACCTTCTCGAGGGTGCTCTTGGTGACGGTCCTCATGATGATTTCACCCATCTTCTGGCGGATCTTCTTCACGTGCGACGATTGGCAGTGAGCGTTTCTCTGTGCGTGTGCTTGATTGGCGTTTGTTGAGTTCTTGGCATAAACGTCTGCAAGCAGAGTAAAGTCTTCACCAGTCGCTTTTGTAGTTTCAGAGAGACAGACAGTGCGGTTTCCACGCCCACGTCGTCGCAGGAAAGCATCAGAGCCAAAGTCACATGACCCACAAGCTGCAGATGTTTCGCAGCGTAAGTATACTCGTTACGCCTACAGGACGTCATACTCTGACAAGAGCTGCGGCTGGGCCTGCTGACGCTGGCTCGGATAACAAATGCGATCTTGGACTTGCTGTCGCCCTCCACGGGTCGTGACGATTGCGCCGCCTCCCGTCGGCCTCTCGGCGCCAACAGGAAGGCGAAGATTTTGATTTTCGGAATACGAACCAGTCAGTAAATTCTAGTGGTACTAATCTGCATGCAGCAACAACCTGACTGCACAGTACTAACAGTCGTGTGACTGGCCATTTTTTGTGTTGTGCGTTGGAGGCATTTAGTCAAGACGGCCGATAGAAGACCGGCCACGATTCATCCAAATTATCCTGTAGTTCATTTGGGTGGTGGTTCTCATCTGACATGCGCTTTGTCCAGCTCCCACCGGAAAGACAGATAATGGTGGGATAGCAAGAGAGCGAGCTAGTATGTAGTAGAGACTGCAGTATGTACTTCGTCGGTAGATAACAATCTTCAAAATCATCAGATTGACGCCCTGTAGTACTTGTAGGCTTGTACGAGCTAATACTCCTCCTCGCCCGTCTCGCTGCTCCGTACTGGCTGCTCTCGTCCTTGCTGCTGCGTGATGCAAGATTGATGGTGTGTAACAAACGTAGAAAGGTCATGCAGAGATTCTCGTGTGTGCTACGAACTTCCTAAAAATAAAAACAACGTAAAAAAATTACGGTGTTTTTCTCGGGAGCGACGGGGTAACCTTGTACAAGTGATAGTTCTCGTCGGAATAGTATTAATCTTCTAAGATCTTCGATCTTGTTATACTTTTTTTTTTCCCGACGACAAGTTCACAGGGTATTAGTTTGAAGGCTTCCGGGATTTGCAGATTTAGACCGTTACTATGGGGTGGTTTTGGGCGGTGTTTCAGTGCCGTTTTCGCCGATGTACGGCGTCTTGGGGCAGAGCCGACACATATCCACAACTTCGTCCGGCAAAAGAGGGGTCTTCATAGGTCCTTAATGGGTCAATTATGGTCACCCCGTCAGTAATTTCTGCGGGCGTTTTTTCAACGTACACCAGCCTGGATCAAGCTTTTCGGGGTTTTCCGAATGCTTCTGGGTTCCCTGTGGGGGGACGCGCTCCAAAAACAGTCAAAATCGTAAACAGACAGTCTCGTCAGGCAGCTGAAGGGGCTGAAGGGGGGCGACCTGGGGACCTATTTTCCTATGATTCTTATGATAATAGGTCCACGGTTTTGGTGTGCACCGCCGTGCCTACAACAACATTTTTAGCGTTATTTTTAGCAACATCGCGCCGAAGGCGCGGCGGAAAATTTGGGCAAAAATAACTCCGCCCCCCCTTTATCATGTGGGCAACTCTTAGCTCGTGTGTGATACTCAACTGTCAAACAGGACCTCGGCCCGGTAATGAAGCACAGTGGCTGCCGACCCGCAGCTGAACGCAATTGAACGGCAGCGGCTGGGTCTCAGCAGCGGAGGCTCAGCAGCCTTCCAGCACCTTCAGCACACTGCTAAACACCACACCCCCGCCTATATTTACTTTGAACACCGTTTTTTGAACATTTTTTTTTTTTTCCCCGGCCAAGTCAGGGCATTAGCTTGGTCTCCGGCCCATTTTCCAAATTTGGACCGATAACGGCTTTTTTGCGTTTTCACTGTTTTTCTGCAAATTTTGCACTGAGTTGGCTCGCCTGCCGGTGTCTCTGCCTCCTCTCCGGCCTCAACCTGCACCTGCCCTCCAGTCGCAGGTAAGCAACAGCAGGAGCTGCCTGAGAAAAGTAGAAAGGAGTTGACCGGAACTGCCTGTGCCGTTCTTTCTCGGAGAGGAATGCCTCAAGAAAGGCTTTTACCTCGCTCTTTGGCAATCCATCAGTGTCGCTGTACTCGGCCACTAACAAGAGCGTCAACAGCTCCTGCAGTGAATCATCCCCCAGACTGCCACGCAGGCGGGTCTTCAACAGCTTCAGCATGGAGAAGAGCCGTTCAGGGCTTGCGTTCGCCAGTGGCATGAGCAGCGATATGCTCATGATGGTGGAAGTGCGGGGGTGGGCGTCGCGCAGTGTGCGGTCGTTTAAAAAAGGGTGACTGCCCCGGAGTACGTCTTTTCATGCGGGTTGGCTTCGTAAAGCCTCTTCAGAGCCGCAAGCACACCCGGCAATTCACCCTCAGCTTCCCTGCAGAATTGGGGGCTAAAAAAAAGCATTGGCCCTGTGGGCTGCCCATTTGCGTTCACCAGCACCTTGGTTTCACCATAAAACGTTAGGATGGTGGAGAGATGCGTTGTTGCAACGTCGGGGTCACCACCTTCCCGAAGAACAGGTCCACTAGGATCAAACAGTGAGCTCATCGCAGTAAGAAGAGGGGCAATGCGCAGGCGGTTTTTAATGGCAGAGAGTAACGCATTGAGGTACGGCTCTGCGTGTTCTGTGTGGTAGGCCTCAATGAATCGTGCATCAATTGCTGTGAAGCCTTCCAGACCCTCATATGCAGCATTCACGACATCGGCGTCCTCGGCTGTGCCGGGATCGAGACCGAGTACCTCTGGAGCAAGCATGGGCCGAGTAGTGAACACTGGAAGATGTGAGTCCCCCAATGCAGTGGACTTTCACGTACTCCTTCAGCGTCTTTGTACCTCCTCCCAGGCTCGCCACGTCCTTCTTTGTCCACTTGGCATAGTCTTGCGAGTACAGCTTCCCCCACTCTGCATCCTCGCGAACAGCCTTCGGCTCGTCTGCTGGCTTTGGAGCAGGTTTGGGCTTCTTACTTGTGACAAAGCCTTGCAAGGTCGATTGACTTGTTTGACGCTTCATTTTTCGACTTTCTATGTGTTTTATCCCTGGCATTTTGTCTGGTAGATAGTTTGGGTCAGAATGCAAAGAATCTGTGGCGATAATCTGCATCGCCGCGGTTATCTCTTCGCACGTGATGTGCCATGCAGAGCTGTTGTTCTTTCCCCCGTGCCCGTCCAGCTTGCATCCAAACTGGCCACTTCTACTGGTGCTGGGAAGTGGGATTCCCCCTGCGTGCACTCCTTCTGTAGCCTTTGCTGGTGCAGTGGTTGCCCCTCCAATTGCACAATGGCCACCGCTGCCGGCGCCTGGGGGACGATGCAGTCACGTAGTGCCATTTTCGGCGGCCTTTCCAAATTCTGACCGACGGTCCAAATGTGGATATCGAAGCTTATCCCCTGGCCAAGTCCGGTTTGCAGATTTAGACCGTCAGTCTAAATCTGCAACAGAAACTAATCCCCTGCAAGTTCCGTCGACAACTAGTACCGGCGGAAGTTGTTTGAGTTGGCGTCCTTTTTTGTCTCGCGCCGTCTCTAAAAGAAAAGAAGAACTTCGTATACTATTATATTATAGATTCTTATACCACGATAAAAAAAACGGGGCACAGCCCTCCTTTGGTAGTCTATCTTTGGGTGTCCGTTACAATGGCACGGCTTTCGGTATCGTTGGACGGACTCGGCTAATAGTGCAGACGAACTTCCGCGAAAGCAATCGACAAGAAGGTCCTCGTTAAGCAAGAGAGCATCAGAATAGCTGACGAGCAGATAGTGCTGTAAACGACGTCTTACGATCGACGGGAGCTTTAATGGGGCATCTGTGGGGCGAAGGGAAAACGCAACGGAGCACAGCCCTCCTTTTTGGGTCGCACCATCGTGGGGCGGCTCTCCTTTCACACGAAAATGTTTGGAGCAAGGCTCTCCTTCGACAGCGTTCTTGCGTGAAAATAGAAGGTCGGACATATTAAGCTTCCGGTTGACTTCTGGCACACGAACTGATAACTGCGCAATTAGGCATACACAGCTATCCTTGCAGCTTGAACTGTTTGATCGACCACGAATGAACCGCAACTTGGAACACGGCACTCCTTTTACTCCTGACCATGACATAAGAGAACGAGGACAATCGCTCTTTGGTGAAACAACTCGTGAGTGGAGAGGAAGTGAAGATCGGAAAATTAGAAATAATTTTTTTTTGTTATCAAGAGAAGCATATGGTGGAAAGACTCCGCGGCCGCGAGAAGCTGCTTGATAGCGTGTGGACATAGGCGGAACAGATCACAATAAAAGAACGCTTTGCCTAGGCATGGTCGGGAACAACAGAGAAAAGGGGGAGTACCTGCTGCTGCTCCTCCGCCGACTTTCGGGTGAAGGTGATGGCGAAGAGTCGGAGGGTGTAACCGTCGGACGTCTTGCACTCGAAGTGTCCTTCGATGAGTGTCACCCACTTCTTGAAGAGCACCTTGAGCGCATCGGTGGTCATCGACATGCCGTAGAAGTTGGTCAGCACACTGCGGCCCTGAACCTCCTCGGCCTTCAGCCTCATGTTACGCGCTTTGTAGACCTTGTCGTCGTTCTCCTCACCCTTGGACATCAAGTCACCAAGGCACACCTGCAAGAGTGTTATGTGTTCTGGCGTCTAAGCACTATGTCCTGCAAGTGGACTACCAGGCCCGAAGAGGAAATTGACCAGGAAACTACAAAGATCATCCCGCAGGATCTTGCGTAGCAGGCACTGAAACAGCAAACAGCTGTTGTGTACTACGAGTCAGGATGCCTGGCCCGACGAATAGGTTCGGGTAAGATTGAAGCAAATTCGCGTGTAAGTCTTTAGTCCTTCCCCCTAGTCCGATGTCCGGGTCCATAGTCCGAGGTTAGGGTTACTTTCGGGTGCTTTGTGAACATCAATGCATACTTCAAAAATCCGGCCCTTCAGCGAGTCAGCCGCCAACGCAGTACCCTTGGACTTGTTGCAGATGGTCTTTGCGCATTGTCTGACGGTGAACGCTGACGGTGCGACAACGTCGTACCACTCCTTACCGAGCATGGTGTCGCCCACCTTCCGCTTCTGAGACCTTTTGCCTCCCTTTGACAAACGCTTGTTCTTACCGACAGCCATTGTTTGTGTGAACTTTCCTTTTCCTTTTTTGGAAAACTCTCCTGCGTTGGTGATGCATAAAACGTTTTGCGATAATATATTTATGGTTTCTTGCTTACCAAGGATCTTCGGAACTTGGCGCTGAAGGAGTGCTGGCGGAAGACTTTGACATGCGTTTGAGCCAGTGATTCGTTGTGAACGAGTAGTCTCAGGTTGACTGGTCAATCGATCGTTCCACCTGGAGCTTTCGTGCGAATAATCCTACCTCAGAAATAAAAGCTGTGCACTCGTGCTGCAAGTACGACTCGTGGAACTTCTGTATCGATGTTAGTCAGCACTGACATTGGCCGGGTGACATGGAAACAAACGAAGAAAGTTGCGTCGGGGCTACAGGAACAGGAAAGAAAACTCGAGCTCTCAACGGAGGGGGTAACCAGTGTAGTGGGAGACAGGAACGAGGCCCTACTGTTCGATAGCTAATGGAAGTGCTTGTGTGAGTGTGTGGTGTGTTAATTCTCATCCAGCAGCTCGTCTGCCTGTACAGGAAGTGCACCACACGAGACTGTTGACCGTTTTTGTATTACCGTCGATCCCGATTTTTTTTATTTGAAACGAGGTTTCAACTTTCAAGTGGGATCGGGTCTTCGAACAGAAGTTGTCAATTTGGCACCGGACAACCCGTGCCGGGCAGACAAAACCGCGATTGCGAAGCTAATGACAGATCCGACGGACCCTTTCTCAAACATGCGGATGCACCTGAACGGTGCTCATTTGGAGATGAAGCGTTCAAGGTTCTTTGCATGCACGTGAAGCGAAAGGAGACGATAAGATTTCCAGTACGGGATTTTTCGTCCCTGGTCATCCAGCTTCCACTCGAGGTACGGAGGTGGCGACGGGTCAAAAAAACGTTCCTTCTTCATTGCCTGTACGTACTGCTTGTCCGGTCTTGGAGGTTCTCTCCCTGGGGGTGAGAACGAATACCATTGCCCAAATGAAGCGAGGTCTGTGACAGTTATATGATTGTAACCCCTGAGGCGAAATAACGGGTACCATCCAGGTCCTAATTCATAGTCGGTCAATGATTTTATACCGGGGGTTTCACGCGTGTAAATTTTGACGGTGTCGCACCCAGCGCCGTCTAACGAAGTTGCCCTGTCGGTCGCTTGCACGTGCATACCAGTCCTTCCTTTACTTCCAGCAGAAAGTGGAAAGGTCGGGGTGGGTGAATAATCAACCTTCTGGTGGACATGGCGTCCCCGAAGTTGCTGCTAGGTTGAACTTTGCATTCAGCTATTTGAGCCTTGCGAGGCACTGCTTAAATGGGGGTGGACCTCCTATCCAGGGAGACCTATTATCCTGGGATAGTTGCAGGGTCGACGAGCCGGACGGTACTTGGGTCCTTGCGAAAGGCATGCTACGACTGATGTGTTCCTGAACTAACAAGCTACGCCATTAGAGCATACCGTAAATTTCGTGCGGCCGCTCGTCATAAATGCAATTCTCACCTGGCAAATGCTCCCATGCCGGAAGAGGAGACAGTCGTCGGGCTCCGTAGTATTGCCAGTAGTTCATGAAGTATGTCCTGTTTTGGATTTCGTTAAACGGGTCCCAAGCTGTCCGCGCCCAGGTAAAGGGCACTGAAAAGCTCTCTTGGGACTGTTCAGCATTGTTAGCAATGCTGGGTCGCAACTCGATTGTTTCACCCGGGTGTCTCTCTCCTGGTAAGAAAAATTTCTATGAATGTTAGGAATTGTGGTGTGCTTTGTAGTTGAGGTCTTCTGCAGGGCCCAAGTGAGGAACAAGGATGCAGAGAAAAGAGGCATACATGTCGTTCGCATAGGTCCCCATCTTCAGTACTTTGTTCAGGTGATATCCAAACCGCGGCTGGCAACCGCCGGAATAGCTTCGGGTCCCTTCTTTTGTCCAGAAGCAATTTGATGCGGTGTTGCACTGATCTTTCGTCTGCAAGGGCTGGCACGTCTCGCCGCATGATAGCAAATCGTTCACAAATGAAACCATGTGTTCCAATGCCGCAGCATTCTTGATGAACACAATACCGGGGATGACTCCTTTGGGGGAGGCAAACGTGGAGGCTAATTCAGCTCCGCAGAGAATCATGGGCTTAACAAGCTCGCTCCAGTTCCCGTACAGAAGAATGTCGTTTTCTAAATGGACAAGGTTTGTCAGGTGTCGCTGTTCTACAAAGGAATGCAGCACGTGAAATCTTTGCATGACCAACTTGTTGAACTCCTGATTTCCGTCTTTCCGCGAGCCACCAGGGTGCATGTACCCTTGGATGTAAAAGACTTCGAGGTATCTCTTCCAGTGTTTCGTCAACGGAATGCTCGACTCAGGGACGACTTCTACAGTATACAATTCCTTCCACGTCACGACTGCCGGGTCCGCAACGTAGTCGTCTGCCAGGATCAGAAAGACTCTAGATTCCTTTGGTCTGTTGAAGATGCGCCATTGCCGAATAGCATGTTCCACGTAATCTTGCCGTCCACCGGTGGTGGCCCCGACACCGTGCAACGACTTGCCCAAGGCAACGAAAACGACATCAAATGTCGACCCCGTTGAGCCGACAGCAGTAAAGCGTTCGGCAACCGGGACTTGATTACCTGAGGGGCATTGTGTGCGTTTGACAGAAAAACGTGGCTGTGTTACACACAGCAGAAGAACAAACTGGACCTTTTTCTAAGCGGCTGCACGATGATGCTGTTATCTGATTCGTATTTGACGAGTTAGAGTTGCCCAGGGCAATCGTGAAGAGCATACCTTCGTAGTGCGGTTCCGGAAGATCACGACTTTCGTGGACACAAAACTGAGGCGTTGGATTGCCATTTGCGGGTCGACACATCTGGCAGAGTTCGGAACCGGCCCCGAGCTTTTGGCGAAGACCTCGCTTCCCGCCTAAACGACCAAGAATCCCGACCAACGGAGGTCCGAACGAAATGATGGAGGCATTCTGAGCCACTGGAGGCGCTACTTTTTGTACAGTAACGCCGATCCCACCACTGGAGGAAAGCTGATGTGTTTGCGCGTGCGATGCCTCCGTTGATTTCCAGGTGGCTTGACTAACCGAAGCTTCTTTTTCAGGGACGTTCGATGCGATCTCAAACTCCATCTCGAAAAGCAGCCCACCCAGCGCAAGGCTAGCTAAACAGATAGTCGCGACGCACTGCATTTTTCGCACACGTCGGTGTTGTTGTGATTGCATGCCAAGCATGCTGTCTTGATTCCCTTCGCGGGATGCTGGAAATATGCACCGTCAGCATAGCCTACTGAGCACGAACGGCAATGCGATACATTTTGAGTGTTGCTGTCTTTGCGCCTAGTATCCTGTTCGCAGGCAGTACGAATTGAGTACCGGGGTAGACTTCGTCGAGGTACTCGTCATCTTGCGAAGTTTCAGACTTTGGAGCGTTGGCTTTCATATCCAATAGGCACTGGCCTCGCCTGTTCCCACACCACGCCTATTGCACGCGCGAGCTTGTGTGTCCGGGACCGATCACACGGGATAATAGTTGATAGCTCTTTGATGCAGTCGCCAGGATAGACGTGAGGTAAACAACGAGCAAATGACGAAGGCTACGAGA
This sequence comes from Diplonema papillatum, assembly GCA_030068145.1. Lineage (NCBI taxonomy): Eukaryota > Euglenozoa > Diplonemea > Diplonemida > Diplonemidae > Diplonema > Diplonema papillatum. Next base: position 141,357 of record JAPJBO010000187.1, on the reverse strand, counting down.
CCTATGAAGGACCAAAATTGAGAAAGTACTCAAGAGAAGACAACGCAGTCCTCTTCAAACACTTGCCGCTAGTTGTTTGCGTGATGGAGGTCCTGTGATGAAAAAGGAAGCAGCTCTGCCTCTGCCTCTGCACTTTCTGGTCCCACTTTACTCCGTCTGTTTTCGAAGGTCAATATAATCGTTAGTCGGTTGACCCAGCGCAAGCCATCTCGGTCTCGACCCTGCTATGGAACTGTTGAAACACATAAAGTACAAGGCAAGCTCGCCCAGGATCAGGCTGGCAGACTGCGGTGCCTGCTAAGTGGTGCACACCTGCTCCCTGGCAGCTACGTACTCTCAGGATGCATAGCCCCTCCATGTAGACCCCTCATCCCTCAAGTGACCACCACTGTCAACTCATGTTTGTCGTCGCGGCTTTGCTGAATTTTGCGGGTGGTGATCCATCTCCTTCTCCCTCGTTTTCAGCCTTCGCCGCATTGCTCATGGCTGCGGCTTTGAGCACGCGTTGTCTGGCTGCAGCAGGTAATTTCTTCAGAGCGTGGGACCATTCAGCAAGCTGACTCTCCTTTTGTAAAATCGCGACGAGCTGGGTGTCGGTCAGACGGTCAAAAAATGCACAAGCTTCGGATACCACAGTTTCCAGTTTTCGGGGGACAAAGCCGAACACTTCCCCAATACGTTTAGAAGTCATTGGGCCACACGAGACAGATGGATAAAAGTCACATGTACCAAACCCCTCACAATCGCGCGAGCTGGGCACAACGCTTACTCGCGCGAGGGGCACATTCTGCCTCGAGGCCGCGCACCGCTGGACCATCTGAATGAAGTGCTCTAAAGTCACGACCTCCTCGGACGCAAGGTTGTACGCGAAGTTCGCCCAGCCAGGTTTCGCTTCACTAGGGTTTGCACGATTTGAAGGCTGTTCTCGTCCTTCTGCGAAGCTTGGAGCCTCTGCTGCTTCGTCGCTGATCAGTGAACAGCTACTGCTTGAGTCAGAACTTGAATCACTTGTGCTTGATGCACTGTCCCATGACGGCGCCGGTGAGACTAACTTGCGGGTTGTTTTCCTCTCATGAGATGATGCCGCCGCGACATGCGCGAAGTCCGCTAGTCGGGACATGATGAAGTCCACGGTATCATCTGCCGCAGTAAAAACCACTCGTGTGGAAGACAACCGTCTAGTCATGAACAGCTTGTCATTGCAGAAACGACACAACAGATACGTCGCTAGAAAGCGACCCGTATCATCGTGCGGGCCCAAAACGTCGGCAAGGCGCAAGGATATCCACGGAAAAGTCGGGCCATCTTTGTTTGACTGCTTCCTTAACAAGTCTTCGATGCGCAACTTGTTGGATCCATATCGATTCCTTCGGTGAAGTTTCGCTCGTTCCCGTGAAGACGAAGGTCGGAGATCAACTGTCGCCATCTCGGACACGCGAGATCTCTGCAGGTTCTCGGTCTGACAGACGTCATAGACCGAATCACTCGAAATAAAGAAGTAGAGACCTCGGTCGGCAAGCCATTTCCGCAAACAGGGTTCTATTGCGGTGAAGTGTCGGGGGTGAAAGCAACTGAAATCAATGACAAAACGAACCGCCCGCTCCAGAGATTTCTTGGCAAAGACTGTGTCCAGGACATCGCCGAAACCCCCTACTTCGCGATCTCCTTTTACGAACTCAATTTGTGGGACACCCTGGTACTTCACTTCCATGGACTCACCCCAGTAAACTTTGCCTCTGTTGACAACGCTCACATAACAGTTTCCTGTTGCCAACAGTTTTGGGATCAACCTTCTACCCTGAAAACAAGTTCCACCGAGGACAATAACATGTCGCATGGCGTTGTCCCTCCCGTGGGCCGTCATTCGCAGCTGCTAGTTGAGAGTTCAAAAACCGAAATGATTGACATCGAGTTGCTTTTTTACCCAAGTCCTGATGGTGTGTTATGTTTCCCGGGCTGTCACAACGAAGCTGGTTGCTCCCAAGAGCATCGTATCGTGTGTGCATGGCCGAGAGCGAATCCGGCATTTGGCACCCCGACTGCGATTCCGATTGTCTTCAGCGGATCCCGTCGGAAGCCACTTCGCAATGAGACATCAACGAACGAGAATAAAAGAAGAAACGGCCTGTTGACGCGCCGATCGATTTTCTTTTCCAAGCTACAGTTCACTGACAGTGCGGGATAGTGATTGAAAGGCATACACTTCAGCTATGACCTGAAGATCAGGCAGGAGTGAAGGAGCCGGATACTATGCTTAAATGATGGAAGCGAAAACAGAAGACAAATGAGAGAGGGTTCATCAGTTCTCATCTGTAGGTGCAGCGGTGTGCCCTGTCTCCGAATCGTTTGAATGCCGGAGGCTTAACACGGCTCTGTCGAAGAGCCTGCGAGGTCGGCTTGGGGACAACTTCAGCTCGCTTTTCCAAGAACAGTTCTACATGGCAGGGCGAGGCCATGAAGGCACCAATGCGACCATGAGCGCGGTAGGTCCTTCTTCGAATCTTCTGGGCACGTTGAACTAGGATATGGCTGATGGACAGTTCTTTTGTGTTCAAGCCTTTCGCATCAGCATTCGACTCCGCATTTTTCAGCATGTTCATCATCAGGTCGACCGACTTCCGCGGCCATCGTCCTTGAGTAAGTCCAAACTCTTTGGCCTGTGGTGTTCTACCGGCAGCGTGCGAGAATCGAATGTACGGAATGCACCTCTTGTGCTCCAGGACATCTTCCAAGTACTTCTTTGCCTTCGTAAGCGTCATCTTTCGCAGGGCGCGAGCGACTTGCCATGTATTTTTGAAGTGCACGCGCAGGTCCGACCCTCTTGCTCTTGCGCCCTGTGCCTCGTCCTTCAGGCTGACGGAGTACTTCACCATTTTTCCCTTCCCTTTGTTTTATCTGTGAACTAAGTTTGGTTTGCTCAAAAATACTCGGCGGGCCTCAGTCTCCGAATGAACACCCTGCTGACCCCGGTTGCCTTGCCGGGTAGCTTCTAATTTATAGGCCAATAATAAGCGTGGTTTATAATTTATCGGCCGCTAATTTATAAATCGTTAATTACTATTTTCGGCGGCACTTTTTGTGGACTAATTAATTAATTTTTTTCAGTGGCACCGCTTTAGCGGCGCCGCAGGCCCACGGTATGGTGCATACCTCGACGCAGACGGTACGGCACCCCTCTGTGCGCTTCTTCTCCTGATGCTTTCACGGGGTGCAGGGCGAAGGGGAATGGGTTTTGATGGTCACGATGGCAGTACGCTTTAAATGAAGGTAGAACGCGAGGGAAGCGCCGCAGGCCAGTATAGTGCAGACCGCACAGTATGGCCAGGATGCCTGACACGGACGGTACGGTACGCCTGTGTGCGGTTCTTCACTTGATGCTTCCACTGGGTCGGAGCGAAGGAGAAAGTAGTTTGGCGGATGGTGGTGCACTGGGGTAAAGAAAGAAAATAAATGCGTAGTTTTGGTATATTCTTTTGAAAAGCGCGAGAGGGGGAGAGATGGGAGGATCCCTAATTCCTGCTCTCAGGTGTGGCACCTTCGGTGCGTGCTTTTTTCTCACCAGAGGCGGAAGAGGTCTTTTCTAGACTGTTTCTTGTAGTAAGCGGTCGGTTTTTTGAAGTCTCCGTTTGACTTGTGAGTTTCTGCAGAACGTGAAGATGCTGGGTTGTCCCTTCGGTGGTGGCTTTCGAGGTCGGTTTACACGCTTTCCAGACGGCTTAGTTGCCGCTTTCGGTCTTAGTGTGGCTGGAAGGACAGGGGGAACTTGATCTTGGGGTTGTGACTGCGTTGCAGAGGCTGGGGGTAAGACGATAGCAGGTTCAGGTTCCTCCGTGGGCTGCCTTCCTGTGCGGTCGCGTTCGGTCTCCTCAACCTCACTGAGGGTCTTGTCCCAATCGGTCTGTTCTTTGAGCAAAGCAACGTACTTCTCGAACACAACATCGGTAGGTGTGTTGTCCTTTCGGATTGGTTGAGATAACCCCATTGCACGATGGATTCCGCACAACCCCCATGACTGTTCGATGGCCTCTTTCGAGAGCGCCATTGCAGAGAACTTCCCGCCTGTGATACCCCAGAAGGACACGAGTTCGCGAGTCCGTGCTGTCAGCTTGGGCAAGCTCTCCTCTTCTGCAAGAGTCAGCAAGAGCTTCGGTCCGCGCTGCTTGGGGGCGAAGTACTCACCCGTCTCCTTCTTGTGGGCCACGTATTTATTCAATGTGCAAGCACTATTGTGCGGTTGGGGTTTTTCTTGTTCCAGTCTAACCACATCGATCTGCACACCGCCTGCCAGCTCTGTGATACATCTTTCTGTGGAGGCTGTCCTCTTCACATTCCCTGTTCCCAGTTGGACCACCTACGCAGCGCGACTACAAGAAGTCAGCACAGGGCAGGCCCCCGACGCCACCTTCGCCACCTGTAGCACCCCGGGCACGCGCATCGACCGCCTGATGATGAATCGGGTCGCGGCGCAAGCGTTCTCGAGCTGCACTACGACGATCGTGGACGTACCTGGACACCGACTCGTGACTGCCACTTTCGATCTCGAGGCGTTCGACCAGACGGTTTGGCGGTACCGGTTGCCGCGGCCGATTCAGGTCAGACCGCTCCAACAGCAATTGGCCACGGTGGAAGAAGACTCAGCGCGGGCACATCAACTCCTAGAGCAGTCGAGGTTTGCCCAGGCAGTGGAAAACAGCGACGTCGACGAGGCGTGGCGAGAATGGTCTGCAAAGGCGGAAAGGCACCTGCTGGACTTGTGCCAAGTTCAGACGTCAGAACGCCGGCGTTTCACAGGACGAGGTCGTCTGCTGGCACCAACGCGTGCGAGGGCGACAGCGAGAAGTTCCAATGACGGCACAGGAGCAGCCTCGGGTGTTCAACTCCGACTGCGCAACACCATCCATCGCCTAGAGCAGCTACACCGGCACCTTACGAACCGAGGGGGACCACAGTCGACGCCGAGTCAGATGCAGAACTGCTGGAAGAACTGTAGGAAGCTCGCGAGTGAGTGCACAGCGCTATGCGGAAAGCCGATGACGGCGTGGAGACCAACCCCCAGCCGTTATCTGCGGACCTCCACGGACATGATGACCTGATCAGCGCGGCAGTGAAGGGAAGCTCGCAGAAGAAAACAGAAAAAGAAATGGTAATCGTGGTAAACTTTCTTTTTGTTCCTTTTACGGCTATTCTCTCCTTTTATGCGTCTTTTGCTCTCTATTGCTGGGAATACCGGTATTCCTGGACTTTTGGTGCTGAAGGAAGGGATGAATCCGTTCACTTCACCCCCCACGTGGCGCTCGTTTAGCAGGGGCTGCCGAGTCGCACCGTGGCACCGTCCTTCTGTGAAGTAAACATAAACCCCCCTCTCGCATATAATTTACATTTTTGGGGTCCAAAAAATGTAAATTATATACGGTATGTAAATTATACACGAGTTTGGGCCCCTATGTAAATAATACGCGAGATTCACTTCGTGGTGTATATAATTTACATTACGAGGCGCTTACACAGACCCCTTACAGGGCTAGAACACCGCACAAAGGGGCGGGGATGGCTGAACTAAAGGCACTGCAGACAGCAGCCTTGGAGGAGCTGCGTCTCCAGAATGAGGCAAGCGAGTTCGTTGTTGTCGGGTCCGAAAGTGGAAGCGAGTTCTCCGAGCTTGAAGACGATCCCGGGGCTGTAAGCACAGACGGGGGCTCCGACGGTGACGTGGCTTCGTTCGCCGGCGGAGACGACGACGGCACAGACGAGGAAGGTGAAGGCAAGGAAGACGAAGATGGGAATAAAGCTGAGGAGAGCGACTCTGGTGATGGGGACCCGGAGGAAGAGGGTGGTGCACCGCCTGCTGCAAAGAAGGTGAAGCTGGAACGTGGGGTTGCTAAGAGGGCGAACAGGAGAACAACATGCCTCGAGTCCAAGGGCAAGATTGTCCGGAAGTTCGACGAACTGGTGGTCGCAGTGGCGGAGAGGGAGGCGGCAAAGCCAGAGGCAACAAGGAAGAACCCGAATTCGCAGAGTCGTGAGGTGATGAGCTCGCTGCGGAGTTGGGCAAAGGAAAACGTGGACAACGGTGCCACAACCATCCACAACCGCAGCCAGGTTGAAAGCTTCCGGAAGGCTGTGACATCGTCCAGGGGTAGCGGCTCTCTACGCGTGAAGCGCAGAATGAGGCACAGGAAGACGCTCTTCCCGCTTGTTGAGGCATGCCTGAAGGTGTTTGTCGTAGAGAAGCGCAAAGACAATCGGAAAGTGACACTGCAGACGTTGAAGACGCAAGCGGAGGCTCTCCTCCAGGACGATGAGGTGTCTGCCCTCTGCAGGAACGTGAGGAGTGTCTCCACAACGTACCTGCGAAACTTCCTGAGCAGGAACCGCTTTCGAGTCAAAGTGGTGCAGAAGCAGACCCCCTTTACGCGGGATGACATCTGTGCGAAAGCACAGGTGTTCCACACACACCTCCACCACGTTCTCCCCCATGTCGACGGTGTCCTCAACATGGACGAAGTCCCGTGCTCCCTTTCGGGTAGCATGGGGAAAATCAAAACCGTCGCCGCCATTGGCGACAAGGATGTTCGTGTCAACCACGATGCCAATGCCAGCAAGAGGTCCGCAACGCTCCTTGCCTTTGCAGCAACAAAAAAAGGTGGCCCTGACTTTTCCCCATTCCACGTCCCACCCATTCTCATGCTCAAGGGCCAACCTCGCCGCGACTCCATTAAGCAGGAGAAGTACGACACCCGGGTCAAGGTCATTTGGACCCCGAAGGGCGTGGTGAACAGCGAGACAATGGTAAACCACGTCGTGCCTCACGTGAAGAAATGGTGTGAAAAGGCAGGTTGCGCGACTACATTGGTAATCCTGGATTGCGCAACGTCCCACCTCACCTCTGCTTCTCTCACCTCCTTTTTCAGCAGCCGTCTACCCGTTGCAGTCATACCGGCAGGAATGACGAGCTGGCTGCAATGGGTAGACGTGTTCTTTGCAGCGTCTTACCGCTCCCGTCATGCAAAGGCGTTTGAAGAACACAGCGAAAAGAAGCTCACCGCCAAGCAAAAAAGAAGCCTGCTTGCAAAGTTGGTAGCTGAGGCCACACTTAATGCCACAACAGGAGTGACTCAGGCTTTTGACCGCTTGGGATACCACGGCCCAACGCACCCTGAAACACGTATCAGAGGTATTGATCCCGGTTACACCTTCGTTGCCCCGCCCCCAGCTGACACGGAAGACCACAAGGAGAGACTGGAAAAGAAAATCAAGGAAGCGGAAGAAAAGGGCCGGCAAATGGCTGCCGCTTCCGCTCGGGATGCGCCCAAGGGCAAACACAAAAAGCCGCTTCCCCCAGGGGTGCAGAAGATCACAATGTTTACCCAGGTGAAAACAGAGGTGAAAGCAGAGGCTTCACAGCCCAACCCCGGCTCACAACAGTAGCAGCCTTTTTCCTTTCAAGACTTTGGAGCCGTCCTTCTTCTATTTTTAAAAAGCGAGAACATCATCATCACCCCTCGTTTTTGAGTCAGCAATGGAAAGTCTTTCTGCAGTGTTCCCCCCTTTGTTCTGACTTCACTCCGATGCGCATCTTAGAGAGACGTGGAGCTGAAACACGAAGGCACAGCTGCCACACCTGCTGACCTTCCCTGGTACACTTGAGCATGGCTTGTTTGTCCCCGGGAAAAATGAAAAAACCGTATGTAAATTATAGAAAAATGTAAATTATATGCGAGTTTGGCGTAAAATGTAAATTATATACGGTATGTAAATTATATGCGGATGTAAATTATATGCAGGGGGGGGTTTAGTAATAAATACTGTTGTCTTCATTACCCTCGTAGCTCGCCGGGTCAGCATTCCATCGAGATGGAATTGTGTATTGCCTTTTGAAGCGTGCCTACAATCACTGATTTAGCAGTGCTATAGGTTGGGCTCGTATTTTGGTAAGAGCTTTCCTGCAGTCATCGTCATACAAGACGATGCTGCAGTCAGGCTCATTTCTATCGTGTGAGAGCTGGCGGCTGAGGGGATGAGGGTTGGGCTCCTCGCTTTCTTTCCCTCTGTTGTTGTGTTGTTTGCTTCTTTTTCCTTTTTCTGTGGTTCCAACCAGTGTTTTCTTTTAGTTGCCGTATGATGGTAGTATTGCTACCAGACGCTTTTCATACCCCAAGGCTGAAGGATATGGCGCGTAGTCAGTGTTTTCACCACTTCTGCGTGACTTTATTGTGACGTCAGTTGCGTTCCGAAAAAAGCACTGCGCCTTTGCCGAATCCTCCACTGGTAGCTCTGGCGAGACCCATGTGGTAGACTGGACGAAGAAATGGTAATCGTGGTAAACTTTCTTTTTGTTCCTTTTACGGCTATTCTCTCCTTTTATGCGTCTTTTGCTCTCTGTTGCAAAATTTTCAAAAGGTCAAAGTGATGCTGCCGCCCGTGCGGGAACACCGCCGCAGGAGGCCCTCACGAGCGGAAGTTTACGGGTGACTGGTACGATGAGGCGGTGGGACGCAGAACTGGCGAACAGAAGAGTTCTCAATACGAACTGCGGCCTGGAGGATGCTGAGGACACAGGACCCTACATGTCCTCAATGTCCTCTTCAATCAGCAGTGCCTGCTGTTCTTCCTCCTGGGGATCATTGTCGCCCGTCAGACCCAGCCCCATGATCTGGCGGTACTGCTCGTCCAGGTCCACGGCCGCCACTCCCTCACCAGCAAGTGCTGCACCGGGACCTTCACTTGCCACAAGCCAAGGTGGAGCTGTCTGCAGAGCACTGGCTTCTGGTCGTCAGCGGGCTCGTCGAGGACGTAGGTGGTTGGGTACCATGCAGGGTCAAAACCTTGTGTCTTTTTAAAACGCTCCTGCGGGGCCGATGGAGCCCTAAAAAAAATTTTGGAAAAAAAAAATTTCGCTCAACTTCCTCAAAAATTACTGCAGAGTTTGTTCCAAACTTTTAAAATTCAAAAAACCCAATTTTTTTCCGGAAATTTTTTTTTTGCCATTTTCAAAAAGACACAAGGTTTTGACCCTGCATGGTACAGACCCGATGGCACACTGCTGCCCGCGGGGACAACACGTACGCACTCGAGAGTGACTGTTGTGCCCACCACCTTGTAATTAACCTGCAGCATCACTCTGGCCTCTATTTTCGGTTTTCGTTTTCTGCTGTGAGCTTCCTTTTAGTCTGGCGCTGATCAAGTGCTTCCGCAATATTCATCTGGTCACACCATGTCCGTGGATAAGGGGCCCAGAGACGAGGTGTGACTCGGGTTCGGATCGAAAAGATCACCGGAGATCACTTTGACCGATGGCAGAGGCTTGACGGGTGTGGTGGAAGAGGCCACCGCTGCGCAGTATGCACCGTTCCAACAAGCGAATGGAGCATGTACATACATCACTTTCCTCACCTCAGCCTTGCCCAAATGGCTGCAGCTGGCTACACATCGCTGCTGAGCGCAGTGGCACCATCAGCACACTACATTTCTCCAGCCCTGCACGACATAAAGGGTATGGGGTTGGCGTTGTTCAAGGAGCTGGATGCTGAGAGTATGTCGGCACTTCGAGACCTGTGCAGCACTTTGAACATCGATGTCAGCCAGAATGCTACCGGAGCGCACGTGAGGAAGGTAGTCTCCATGATGGCGCAACGAGAGCTATCACCAACATTTCGCTGGCTATTCATCAGCCTAAGCGACCTTGCCGAATTCCGGTATTCGGACGTACCCTGGCGTTACTGGGGTCAAAAAGAAACTGCCGCCCGCATCCCCTTTTTGCGTGCCCGTTTATCTGCGCACATCTTCCTCCACCTCATGGAAAGCGTGCGAAAGGGCTCAACAACGAATGCGTATTGCCACAGCCTCAGCCATTGGTGGGATCGCATGGATGCCCTTCCATTGCAGTGTTCGGATGAAGCTGAGGAGGCAGAAAACGGAGAGCGGAAAGCTGACGTGCCCATGATCAGCAGCCCAAAAACCTGCGAGGTAGATCTGGCATGCGCGGAGGAAAAACGGAGAGCCCGCCGACTTTCGTGGAAGGTTGCGGATCTGTCCCAGACAGGCTTTCACGGAAAACAAACAGTTTTGATTTGCGATTGCCTGCACCGCAATGCGCGTAGCAATCTAGCCCTTATCGTTCTTTGTGAGCAGCTTGCCGCAATGAAAACCAACTTCGTCTTTGGCATGTGTAAAATAGCCGTAGCGCTACCTCTATTTTACATTGAACCGCAAAAAAACGCGGTTCAATGTAAAATAGAGGTCCTGACCTCTATTTTACATTGAACCGCAAAAAAACACGGTTCAATGTAAAATAGAGGTCCTGGGACCTCTATTTTACATTGAACCACAAAAAAACGCGGTTCAATGTAAAATAGAGGTCCTCAACGTGGTTCAATGTAACATGCAGGGTCAGAACCTTGTGTCTTTTTGGAAATGGCCAAAATTTTATTTCCAGAAAAAAAATGGGTTTTTTGAATTTTAAAATTTTGGAACAAACTCTGCAGTAATTTTTGATGACGTTGAGCAATTTTTTTTTTTTCCAAAAAAATTTTTTGGAGGCCATCGGCCCCGCAGGAGCGTTTCAAAAAGACACAAGGTTTTGACCCTGCATGGTAAAATAGAGGTCCTGACCTCTATTTTACATTGAACCGCAAAAAAACACGGTTCAATGTAAAATAGAGGTCGGGTTTGAGTGGGTTGAGTTGGGTATTGTTTGGTGGTTGGGGTGTTGGGTGGGTTGGTGTGGGTGTGTTGTTTGAGTGGAGTGTGGGTGGGGTGGGTTGTGGTGTGAGTGTGTTGGGTGGGTGGTTGGGGTGTTGGTGTTGAGTTGGATGGGGTGGGTTGGTGTGAGTGGGGTGGGTGTGGTTTGGATGTATCATGCAGGGTCAAAACCTTGTGTCTTTTTGAAAATGGCAAAAAAAAAAATTCCGGAAAAAAAATGGGTCTTTTGAATTTTAAAATTTTGGAACAAACTCTGCAGTAATTTTTGAGGAAGTTGAGCAAATTTTTTTTTTTCCAACTTTTTTTTTGGGGTCCATCGGCTCCGCAGGAGCGTTTTAAAAAGACACAAGGTTCTGACCCTGCATGGTATTGTTTGAGTGGGTGTGGGTGGTTGTAAGTGGTGGGTTGGTTGGGGTGTTGGTGTTGGGTGAGTGGGGGGTGGGTCGTTGTATAATGGTTTAGCTTGAAGGGTGTTGGAAAGGTTGAAAAAGGTTTGGGGGTCACCGTCGGTTTGTGGGGGGTGGGTCGGGTGGGTGGAGTGTGAGGTCAAACTGGATTTCTGTCTTGATCTTCCCTTTTGGAAGAGACACAGGCTAAACCAGGTTTCTGTCTTGAGGCACTTGCCAACACAGGTCAAACTGGATTTCTGTCTTGATCTTCCCTTTTGGAAGAAACACAGGCTAAACCAGGTTTCTGTCTCGAGGCCACACTTGCCAACAGGTCAAACTGGATTTCTGTCTTGATCTTCCCTTTTGGAAGAAACACAGGCAAACCAGGTTTCTGTCTTGAGGCAACACTTTCTTTCTGTTCCTTTTGTTCACAAGGAAAAGAATAAACAAAATGCATTTCTTCCACCTGTCCTTTCCGTCTTTTCTGTCTCTACACTTTCCCTTTCTTTTTGGTGTTCTGCCAGCGCAACTGAAGTGCAGGAGTGACAGAAGTCAGGAGTGAGTCAAACCAAAACCAAACCAACAGGAATAACTACTTTAGCACAAGAAAAGAAGACAACATGTTGGCCCTCCTAGGGGTGCTGTTATTTCTCCTGACTTGGACTCCAGGTTGTGAGGCAGCCAATGAAAGAGATGGTCTGAAAAGAAAGCGTCCAGGCTCAGGCCCGGCCCCCTTACAGCTTCCGCTGGCTGAAGGTATTGATTTGTCTGAGGAGAAGATGATGAAGATGATGAAGAAGACGAAGAAGACAGCAAGCCAGTCCATCATCCGTCAGGACCTCTATTTTACATTGAACCGCGTTTTTTTGCGGTTCAATGTAAAATAGAGGTAGCGCTATGGCTATTTTACACATGCCTCATATCATGCAGGGTCAAAACCTTGTGTCTTTTTAAAACGCTCCCGCGGAGCCGGTGGACCCCAAAAAAAAAAGTTGGAAAAAAAAATTTTTGCTCAACTTCATCAAAAATTGCTGCAGAGTTTGTTCCAAAATTTTAAAATTCAAAAAACCCAATTTTTTTCCAGAAATTTTTTTTTTGCCATTTCCAAAAAGACACAAGGTTTTGACCCTGCATGATATGGGGGTCATATGGGGGGGGTCATGTAGGGGTCATATCATGCAGGGTCAAAACCTTGTGTCTTTTTGAAAATGGCAAAAAAAAAATTTCCAGAAAAAAAATGGGGTTTTTGAATTTTAAAAGTTTGGAACAAACTCTGCAGTAATTTTTGAGGAAGTTGAGCAAAAATTTTTTGAGACAAAACCATATCGGAAGCACTTAAGTGGGGAAAATATTTATCATGCAGGGTCAGAACCTTGTGTCTTTTTGGAAATGGCCAAAATTTTATTTCCAGAAAAAAAATGGGTTTTTTGAATTTTAAAAGTTTGGAACAAACTCTGCGGTAATTTTTGAGAAAGTTGAGCAAATTTTTTTTTTGCCAAAAAATTTTTTGGGGTCCATTGGCCCCGCAGGAGCGTTCTAAAAAGACACAAGGTTCTGACCCTGCATGTTATCGGAACGTTTCCGATAAATATTTTTTTGTTTCCGATAAATATTTTTTGTTTCCGATAAATATTTTTTTTGTTTCCGATAAATATTTTTTTTGTTTCCGATAAATATTTTTTGTTTCCGATAAATATTTTTCTGTTTCCGATAAATATTTTTTTGTTTCCGATAAATATTTTTTTGTTTCCGATAAATATTTTTTTGTTTCCGATAAATATTTTTTGTTTCCGATAAATATTTTTTGTTTCCGATAAATATTTTTGATACGGGTTCCTGGGGACTAGTCCCCAGTGCGAAATATGCCCAAGGGGAGTCCCATTGGGCAAGCAATTTCATTGGATTTTGCGAGGACCCTAAGTAATCCGGAGCCAGTGTGATAGACCTCTGTGATGTGGGCCGCTTCACTGCTCGTCTGCATGTGGACTGCTCTGTACCTGTGCCTTCTCCGCGCTTGCAGCTTTTCAAGCCGGCCACGCCTGCTTTCCCTTTTCTGTCTTTCGACCTCGGTGATCCCTCGCGGGCGTCCTGCTGTGCCATCTGACTCTCCTCGCCTTCCTTCCTGGTTTGCTTGGCACCCTCTGCTCGCGCAGCTTGCGGCGCGGGTCTCTTCAGAGCCGGTCGTCTTCGTGTGCGCTGTTCTGTCATCGCTTGCCTGTGTTGCTGATTTCTGCAACAAAGGCAGTTTTGGCCCGTGAAATGGGCTAGTCTTTATTGTGTGAGTGCTTTTGTCTCCAGGATTGAAATGAGGCTGACGCGGAAAATCCTACCGTCCGACGTGGCACAAGTCAAGGGAAACAAATATTTTACGGGAACTAGTATGCACGGCAGCCCCGATACTACTAAGCCCCGTTGGCATACTTACACTCCATGGCTGCCTCGATGGCACCAAATCCGTAGTCGTGGTTAGCATGCAGGGTCAAAACCTTGTGTCTTTTTGAAAATGGCAAAAAAAAAATTTCCAGAAAAAAAATGGGGTTTTTGAATTTTAAAAGTTTGGAACAAACTCTGCAGTAATTTTTGAGGAAGTTGAGCAAAAAATTTTTTTTCCAACTTTTTTTTTTGGGGTCCATCGGCTCCGCGGGAGCGTTTTAAAAAGACACAAGGTTCTGACCCTGCATGTTAGACATTTTCAGGTAGGAGGATGTTACCTGGTCAGGACCGCATGCAGTTTTGTCGTATTGGGGCTGCGTAGGACCGGATGAAGTCGTTGCGAATACACACAACAGATCAACGAAGGGTAGAACTGGGGAACATGCAGATCAGACGGAAGTAGAATGTGCAAACTTATCCTTTTCTTGACTTGCCGTTCTGAGCTGTTGAGGGGCCCCTACGTAGGTTCTCGCATGATTCGTTCGCCTTTGTAACACTATCCGTTTGTAGTAAGCTTTGCAGTTGTGTTCTTGCAATATCATGCAGGGTCAAAACCTTGTGTCTTTGAGCCAATTCACCTACCCCCTGATCGAGTGTAATCGAGCGTAATCGAGCGTAATCGAGTGTAATCGAGCGTAATCGAGCGTAATAGAGTGTAGTAGAGTGTAGTAGAGCGTTGTAGAGTGTGATCGAGATTGACACTAGTATTTTGGGTTCGACCACTGGTGGACCCCTGACTGGCCCATGGGCGACCATGTTGACCACTGTCTGGCCCCAGAAGTGCCAAGCATAAGCATACGAGGGACGGAAACCGCAGGCAAGTGGGCGATGTGCATATGAGACCGGAAGCTTTCGGGGACTGCAGGCGAGTTGGTGGCGAAAAGGGACAAAGATCTTCGAGCGACTGTGAGCAGCCTAGCAAGACGGGATGATGAACGATGATGAAAAAAGAAGAAGCGCTAGGCCGCTCGAAAGCACACGAAATCCGCACCTTGCGTTGCAGCACTACAGCAGAAAGACGAGCTTCTTCCTCGGCTCTTGGCACTCCTCTGCCTTCCTCTTCACCAGGACAGTCCCTGGCGGGTCAGCATCCGGTAGCTCCACCGGCTGGTCAGCATCCGGTAGCTCCACCGGCTGGTCAGCATCCGGTTGCTCCACCGGCGGGTCAGCATCCGGTAGCTCCACCGGCGGGTCAGCATCCGGTAGCTCCCCCGGCGGGTCAGCATCCGGTAGCTCCGAGGCCCTGTCTTCGGCTGTGCTCGTGCCTGCAGGCTTCGTCGGCTTCGGCTTCTTCCAGATGTCGAAAAGAGATCTGTAGCTGGACAGATCCTCTTTCGCGGCAGCGGCTCGCCTTTCTTCCTCTCGTCGCGCTTGAGCCCCAACTCGAGAGTCTTGCAAATGAGACCCTCGCTTCTTCTCGACCGCAGCCACCGCGGTCTTCTCCAGCAGAGCGGCGCCCTTTTCACAGCCGCTTATGTGGGCTTCGTAGGGGGCTAGCCTGAGCTTGTCCTTGTCCCCCTCCTTGGCGACGAACACCACCTTTGAGCATCCCACGCAAGATACGGTGGGCGAGATGCCTTTACCGACCTTGAAGGCCGGTTGCAGGTCGGCGCCGGTTAACTTAGCGGCTAGCTGGGCCGCTGTGTTCGCTTGCTTGCCTGCCGCCCGCTTCTCGGTTGCGTCCAGCACGACAATAAGCTGTCGTGCGTCCGCTCTGGCTGCTGCGAACAAGTCCGCCGGCCCAACGACCTCGCGGATGCCGGTGTCATCGTCGTCGAGGCGCGCGGCGGATTTCGGCAGCGTGTACCGAACGGCGGTGGGGGCTAGGGAGACAGTAAAGCCCTCCCTTCGCGCGATCGGCACCGCTGCGTCTCGTGCCTTTTTGACGTACTGCGCAAGGTCGTCACCCCCCTGCTCAACGTACAAAACGGCCTCTGCGGCCGCTGTTCGGTCCTTTTTGGTAAGGAGCTTTTTTGTGCGCTCCCCCCAAATCACCTTCATGGTGAAGCTGATCTCATTCTCGCGCGGCATCTTAGAATTCAAACCCCCTGCAATAAAGTTCACAATGAAAGATTATCAATGCAGCACGAAGCGAAGCACAACCAGATCACACGCTTGAACGCACACAACATTCGAGACAAGGCATCGAATGCACGACAGCCACTGATAGAGAACGACAAGAACGCAAGAGAGATGGGACAAACATATGACGGCATGCGTTTTCGTAGAGTCCGTACAGGCCAGATGGTTTATGTAAGAGCAGCAAGAATGAGGACGTCGTCTGAATGAAAATGAGCCTGCTGACCGCAAACAAAATTACTTGAGCAGAGGAACGAGAAGCTAAAGTGACCCATGGTTAATCAGGAGTCAGCGCTTGACGAATCGTCGGCGCTGTCGGACTCGTCGGACTCGTCAGAATTGTCGGACTCGTCGGAATTGTCGGACCCATTGGACGAGGTACTACTGCCTGACTTGTTCGATGATTTCCCAGCCTTAACCGTAGGGTTCTTTTTCCGACGTTTCACAGAGTGCTTTCCCCCGGGCTTCTCCGGACGCTTTCGCCCGACCTTGCCGTAGGTAGTCGGCAGCTTGAAGTCGGACTTGTCGAAGGCGATGATGGCTTCGAGAAGGTCGCTCATTTTGCCCTTTTTGGGAAGGCGTCGCTTCATGCTTTGACTCAATACGCATGCGCGAGTGCCGTTTTCAGCAATCTCCTTCGGGGTCAACTGCTCGATTGCCTCCAAGCGTGTCTTCGCGATCTCTTCCCTTGCATCGCGCTTGCGCTGGCTTTCATCAGCAAGATTCTGTTTTCGCTGGGTGTGTGCTTCGAACTCGTCTGCCAGGCGGTGGGACCTTTCAATGCAGTTTTCCCATGAACGGTACACCGTATCACAAAGAGTCGAAACGGCGCAGTCCCGAAGCAGCCACTCGCTGATCTCAGGTTCGTTTCCTCCTCGAATAACAGCTATACCGACAAGGCCGCATCGACAAGCAGGGAACGATCTCCTGCAGCTAGTTCGCGTTCAGTACCAGTATGTGCGAAACAAGGTGCCCAGGCGCGACCTCATGCTGGAGCTGACAAAGCAAGGTGAGGGGGTTGTTGGCCCGACGAACGTGGTTGACAAGTGCGCGGCGACCATCATGCAAAAGATGGGAAAGAAGAAGTTGCAGAAGTCGACCCCAGCTTGGAAGCGTGGTCATCAGGGAAACGGGAGCGCCGGGACGAAATGACTGGGTCCGCCCCGGCTAGAGCCAACAAAAACGCCAGTTGCGCCCATCGCTCGAGCTTTTATGCCTCCAAAGATCGAGAAGCGCCCCCTTCCTCATCCCCGAAACACCGCGGTACGTATCTTGCTTCCAAAGTCAGGAAGCTGCACGATGGTCTCAACGCCCTCCAGCGGATTACGAAGAAACACCGAGCCAGTTCACACTCCCGAAGTTTACCACAATCCTCTCAATCCCACATCCCTCATGGGGCAGGTGTTCCTCGACCACATTTCTGGCGACACGAGCCATACACACTTCCGGAAAACTGGGGAGCAGGTAGTTTCACGCGCCACAGCAACTACGAGACTTCGGAATCTTGTTGCAGGAATGTGGGCGGCTTCCACGACTGCACAGCGCCGCAATCTTTGGAGGCGGTTCATCGCTTGGACGTCAAAGAACAACATGCCAGCGACCCCGGACTCTGCATGCCTGTTTGTATTGGCTACGGGGGTGCGGCCGCAAGCGATGCTGACATATGCCAAAGGACTTTCTGGAACGTTCCGGCATATGGGTTTGATCAATCAGCCGCTGCTCAGCTTGGCTGCAGCTCTCAGAGCCAGTGGGGCGGCTATTCCCCTTCATCAAGCAATTCCCATGGAGAAGTCTGTTCTCGTGGCGTGGGCATTCCGGCAGAGCCCTCGTGTGTGTCTTGCAGCGCTGATTGCGTGGAAGACAGCGTCCAGATGGACGGAGGTGTCAATGCTGGCCACCGCGAACTTCATCCACATTCGCGAAGACGAAGTAGTGATCGATTGGTACACTCTCCCGAAAGGGAGAGCAGCAATGCCGTTCACTCAATCCAGATGGACGGTAGTGAAGGGCGACCTGACAGCGGCCATTTGCCTCTTGTTGAAATCACAGCTCCCCTTCAACAGGCTGACCACTTGGACTACAAGCACACTCAACGCACATTGGCAGATGTCTCACCAGATGAAAATGTACAGCGCGCACAGCATCAAGAGGGGGGCAGTCACCCATGCGATCCAGAGGATTGTCGAAGGGCACCAAATCCCCGAAGTCTTGATATCTCGTCTTGCAAAGCACAAGGTAAAAGAAGGACTTGCAGAGGTGACCCTGCGGTACGGCGGAGACCCTCTGGCGACGGCACGGATGTTGGCGACCGACAAGGTGACCGTGCTGCTGTGAATGCGTATCTTTCGTCTCTCACTTTCCAGCCCATTCTTCAAAATCGCCAAAACAGGTTCTCGGTTACAAGGCGGACCAAACAAACAAGACTGCCTGCGTCTCAAACGGAGAGGGATTCACCTCTTCATGTTTCGCGTGTTCCACCCATGAACATAGAGATGATGAGGGAGAGGATGTCACCTTCGGCGCTCCGTAGGTTTGATGAGGTGTGGCGCTTAACCTTTTTCCCGCCGAGCACCAAGTGCGCTATGAAACCTAAGTCAAACCGACCGTCAATGCTAACTGCATCACATGCGACTGCATTGTTCGAACACGGAATCACATCACACGCCGACGGGCCCGGAGTCTCGCAGAACGTTCCTTTCACTGTCATCGAAGAGAAAGAGAGCGGCCTCAGACAGAGGTTCATCTTGTGGACCCGGGATGCGAACGATGTGCTCTGTAGTCAAGGCTACGAAGCCAATGTCCCAATAGGGCATGTCTCACATTACTTGTCAGCAGTACAAAGTGAATGCGGCACAACCCGAGACTTCAAAACCGGGTTCTATGCGATAGAGGTGCCAGTCGAGAGTCGACACCTTTTCCGTTTTTCTGACTCTTCAGGGAACTGGTGGAGTTTAAACCGTCTCCCCATGGGCCATTGTTGTGCACCCGAGCTGATGCACACTCTGGCTGCTGTAGCGGCAGGTGATCCTGTGTATGTGAAGCCAGCTTTTGCGGCGAAAGGTGTGACTGTCCATGTGTGGATAGATAATATCCGATACACCGGGCGATCTAACGCTGTCATCCGGGAATCAGCCCGATTGGACAAAACTGCTGAGCATTGTGATCTCACATGGAAACCCGAAGATTCACAAACTTGTGTGAAACGGTACGTGTTTCTGGGAGTAGAGTGGGATCATGAAAGGTCAGTTGTACGGCCTTCGACAAAGATCCGGAGCAAACTCGAGGCAGTGAATGTGTGGGGGCGACTTCCGGCAGAAGAGCTGGAATCGTTGGCAGGCAGGCTGCTTCATGCGTCTGCTATTTCTGGTGTGTTCCCAGGAACATATTGGTTCGCCCTAAAGTTTCTGCGGAGGGTGGTGAATCACCTAAACCGAGGCACAAAGATGCCGTCAACAAGTGTTTCTGTTCCCCCCTCAGTTGCAGCCGAGTTGCAGGAATGGCTCCACCGGGCCCAACAGGAAAGGTGTATCTCGGGTGCATCCAAACCGGCTACATTCACGGTATTCGTGGACGCCAGCCTGAAAGGATGGGGAGGCGTCATTGTCAACAGGTGTACGAACGAAGTCTTTGTGCACGGTGAAGAGTGGTCGCACTTCTACAAGACGCGCCACATCAACGAGTTGGAAGCTCGAGCATTGTTCTGTGTTTTACAGATGCTGCCAGCCGGAGCGTCCGGTAAGTTTATTAGTGTTTTCGTCGACAACACCACAGTTGCTGGTGTAGCAAGAAAGAAGCAGTGCGTGAAGAGCAGGCTCCTGAACGACTCCGTCGTTGGGGCCCTGCAGTATTTGCAAGACCGAAGATGTGCATTCTCACTCGAGTGGGTAAAGTCAGCATCCAATCCCGCCGACTTGCCATCACGGATTCCTCCAACGAGGATGACAAAGGAAAACAAGGAGAAGGTTACACTTGCGGTGTGGAGCTTTCTCACAGGACCGGCGTAGTGGAGGCGGGATGCGACCTTGTTGTTCGCAAGGCTTTCTCGTTATTTCACTTCGTTTGTTATTGTGTTTACCAGCCCGTTGCTTCGCATTTCTCTTCCCTTTCGAGTTTATGACGCGGCTAGAATAGCAGGAGAGATGATTCTGCTGATTTATCGGGGGAATCAACGACCCGAATATGGCCGCACTGGTGTGACTTTCCAAGCATACACCATGATCCAGGGGTAGTGGTTGTGGTGGGTGAAACGTAAAGCGTTTAAAGAACCCGCCCTCCCTCCCCCTGCGACCTTGTTGTTCGCAAGGCTTTCTCGTTATTTCACTTCGTTTGTTATTGTGTTTACCAGCCCGTTGCTTCGCATTTCTCTTCCCTTTCGAGTTTATGACGCGGCTAGAATAGCAGGAGAGATGATTCCCCTGAGTACCTCATCGGTGACAGTCTGGTTCTTGCAGTCTTCAACAGTCTGCTTCACCACACCTACAGGGGTTTCCGTTAAATTCGGATTGCAGTTCGGGGGTGCGTTGGCTGCATTCGACATGTTGATGTACTTGTCGAATTCTAGGCGCTTGAAATGCCGCACGTATTTCATTACGTGCCCAACCAGAACTTCGGCTTCCTCGGAGACTGCAGTACACTCAATTTCTTGGGGTATGTCGGACTGTCGATGGGGAGCGAGGGCGTCTTTTAAAGCTGCTGCGTATCCAGATAGCTTTGCACCAGGCTTGTCCTCGACAAGGAAAACATCTTCGAGTTCCACAACACCGAACTTCAGCTTCGACTTGGATGCGGTTTCCACCACTCGGATCTGCAACGGGACGACGCATCCGAACCAGTCCTTCTTGCCCTGCACGACCAATTTCTGAAGATCGTGGTCACCCACATTCTTGCAGAGGCAACACAGGATGCTGCACCACGCCTCCTTGACGGTGCCGAGCTGGTCAAGATGCCAAAGCAAGTGCGTCAGAGGATAGCAGAGCGACGTGAACAGCAAGCGGAGGACGCGGAGCTTCGGAAGGAACGACGTGCCCACGAGGGCCTCATACAGCTTGAGGAACCGGTTTGGCACACGCTTCTTTGCTATTGGGCTGGACGCGTACAGCAGGACTTGCCGCGTGGAAAGATAAAGCCGCGCCCACTCGGCAAGAGGTTTTCCCCGAATCTCTTCTGAAAGGCTGTAAGCTCCGGCCGTCAGTGTTGAAAACCGACCGGCTTTGACTGGTGCCCAAAACACGCCTGCTGGGCTCACGCCAGCGTTTTCTTCCAGCCAGTGGTGGAAGGCATCGTTTCCTGCGATGAAATCATACGCCAATGGAATGAGTGATCGCAAAGGAAGGTCGGTCGCCAGACATTTTTGGACGGCTTTGTCAGCAAGGTGCAGGCGATGCACGGGCTCCATGATGACCTCGTCGACGGCCCCACAGGCGTACAACTCACTAGCCGTCGTGAAGAGGCCTCTGTCTGTAACAACCTTCTTCATCCTTGGGAGCAGTGCATCGCCAGGGAGATCGAACCCCAAGGCAAGGAGCGACTCTTGCAGCTTCTGAAAGTAGTCCAGCACGTACTGGAGATACTTCGTCGTCGTTGCTGGATCCTTCTGCCGCACAAGTGCTGCAAGCACAAGCCGCGTCCTCCACCTCTGCTCCATCGTGTCCAGGTACGAGAACGTCAGGCAGAGGATATCCTTGCTCCCCGGAAGCTCTCCTGCATCCCCGGCAATGACGAAGTCACCACCCCCAAGCCGGAGCAGAAACTCCATGTCACCGAGGACAAGGTGCCTACCAAGCGCTCGGCGAACAGCCCTATCGCCTGGAACTGGCCCGCACGGAATGCCGAAAGGCCCAAGTACTAGCTGCGCTAAATTGAATATATGCGAGCTAATGCGAGATACTGGTACCCGAGCCCGTATGCACTCGACAACCTGCTTCCGCAAGTCAGCCCGAACTTCCTGGTCTCCAGCTGCACGGCCTGTCTCGGGCATTTTTTCAGACTAATATTCTTGTTTTTATTCCGATTTCAATATCCTGTCATCAGCACCTTTTTAGCCCCGGAAGAAGGTGCGTTAGTGGGTACGTTGAACCGACCAATCAAGATTGCCTGAGTGTTACGCCGTTAATCAATTACTGCAGTACCCCCCCAATTCACCCAAAAGTTGATCGAGTGTAATCGAGCGTAATCGAGCTAAGTCATTTCAGGGGGGCTAGGTGAATTGGCTCAGTCTTTTTGAAAAGGCAAAAAAAAATTTTCCGGAAAAAAATTGGGTTTTTTGAATTTTAAAAGTTTGGAACAAACTCTGCAGTAATTTTTGAGGAAGTTGAGCAAAAAAATTTTTTTCCAAAATTTTTTTTGGGGCTCCATCGGCCCCGCGGGAGCGTTTTAAAAAGACACAAGGTTTTGACCCTGCATGATATCTAGCCGAATGGTGGGTGGCGGATTTCCGCGCTCGTGCGCAAGACGCAGTTTTACTGCAACTGCGTTCGTGACCTTTGTCGGCGGGTGAAGTGGTACAAAGTCTTCAGCTTTCAGATCCGGATACTGCTCAATGCAACCAGATAGTTAGATGTCACTTGTTGGATACCCGTGTGCTGCATTCGAAAAGGTTTGCGTATCTGGTGTTGAAAATTGAACAGCCTTTGCTGGGGAGGCTTTCGACCCGAAACTAGATAGAAAAACGATCGTATTTGGCTTCGTCGCGGTCGTCCACGGGACGAAGTAGGTGAACCTACTGCCAAAGTGATCAATACTTATCGGAAACAAAAAAAATATTTATCGGAAACAAAAAAATATTTATCGGAAACAAAAAAAAAAAAAAAAAATTTTATCGGAAACAAAAAAAATATTTATCGGAAACAGTTTCCGATAAATATTTTCCCGACTTAAGTGCTTCCCTTATGGTTTTCTCCGAAATTTTTTTTTCCAACTTTTTTTTTTGCCATTTTCAAAAAGACACAAGCCCGCCCTCAGGACCCCAGCCTGAACAAGAGCGCCCAAAACACCCAGGTGCAGCAGCAACCTCACCCGAGGCACCCTCCCAGACCGTTCGCAAGCCGGTCGCTAGTGGAGGGTGTCTCCCCGAGTGAGTTGAGCGGCGTGATCGTACCCTTGCCACAGTCTGCCGGTTCAACCGGACTCGCCCAGACTGGACGATCGCCAGTACCCAACGACCGTAGAAAAACGGAATTGGGACCGCCAAGCCGCGCCAACAGCGAGCGCAGGGTCCGACGCAAGATCCGGCTAGCCACCGGGCACCCCTGCGGCAGACAGCGCAAGGACTGGCCAAGTCCCGCGTGGAGGGTGGCCCCTCCATCGCGCCGCGTACACGGTGAGAACCGTGGGTGCACCTCTGCATCTCTGAATCTCTGAGTTTTTGAGTTTTAGTGGGTAGTCCCGACGGAAAAACGGACAGTCCCACACTCACAAGTTGGTCCGGCTTGTGGTCGTGCGTCACCGCATTTCTCCCTCAGTTACAAAAAAAAAAAAATCCGGAAAAAAATTGGATTTTTTTGAATTTTAAAAGTTTGGAACAAACTCTGCAGTAATTTTTGAGAAGTTGAGCAATTTTTTTTTTTCCAAAATTTTTTTTAGCATGCAGGGTCAAAACCTTGTGTCTTTTTGAAAATGGCAAAAAAAAATTTCCAGAAAAAAATGGGGTTTTTGAATTTTAAAAGTTTGGAACAACTCTTGCAGTAATTTTTGAGGAAGTTGAGCAAAATTTTTTTTTCCACAACATTTTTTTTTGGGGTCCATCGCTCCGCGGAGCGTTTTAAAAAGACACAAAGGTTCTGACCCTGCATGATATGGGGTCATATGGGGGTCAATATGGGGGTTAGTAGGGGGCATATATGCAGGGTCAGAAACCTTGTGTCTTTTTAAAACACTCCCGGGGGGCCGATGGCCCCCAAAAAAAAATTTCGAAAAAAAAAAAATTGCTCAACTTCCTCAAAAATTACCGCAGAGTTTGTTCCAAACTTTTAAATTCAAAACCCCATTTTTTTTCCAGAAACAAAATTTTGGCCATTTCCAAAAAGACACAAGGTTTTGACCCTGCATGATATAGGGGTCATGGGGGTCATATGGGGGTCAATAGGGGTCATATGGGGTCATATGGGGGTCATATGGGGGTCATATGGGGGTCATATAGGGGTCATATGGGGGTCATATAGGGCACACGCAATTGCGACTGTTCTACGGCAAACGGCTGTTTAGTGTTGCAAACGAATCATGAACAAGCTGAAATGGGTCTCCCACACACTGGAATCAAGTGCTCCTAAGCAGACGAATTGTGAGTGTTGCAAACGAAACGCAAATGAACTGAAATAGGGACCTCATACGCTGAAATCGACTGAGAACTAACTGATCGATCTCTCTTAATAAAAGATTAAAGCGCCGAAGGCGCAACCACCCAATCCAACTTTGCACACGCAATTGCGACTGTTCCAAGGCAGACGGCTGTTTAGTGTTGCAAACGAAACATGAACACGCTGAAATGGGTCTTCCACACACTGAAATCAAGTGCTCCTAAGCAGACGAACTGTGAGTGTTGCAAACGAAACGTAAATGAACTGAAATAGGGACCTCATACACTGAAATCGACTGCGAACAATCTGATCGATCTCTCTTAATAAAAGATTAAAGCGCCGAAGGCGCAACCACCCAATCCAACTTTGCACACGCAATTGCGACTGTTCCAAGGCAGACGGCTGTTTAGTGTTGCAAACGAATCATGAACAAGCTGAAATGGGTCTTCCACACACTGAAATCAAGTGCTCCTAAGCAGACGAACTGTGAGTGTTGCAAACGAAACCAAATGAAATGAAATAGAGACCTCACACGCTGAAATCGACTGCGAACTATCTGATCGATCTCTCTTAATAAAAGATTAAAGCGCCGAAGGCGCAACCACTGAGCCAATTCACCTACCCCCCCTGAAAGCGACTTGAGCTCGATTACACTCGATTACGCGTCGATTACACTCGATTACACTCGATTACGATCGATTACAATCGATCAGCTTTTGGTGAATTGGGGGGGTACTGTAACAATTGATTAAACACACAGCACTCAGCCAATCCTGATTAGCCGATGCAACGTGTCTATTATCGAGCCTTCTTCTGGGGCTAAAGATGCTGATAGCACGATCATCGAATATCGAACAAAAAGAAGCATATTCGTCTGAAAAAAGGATGAGGAAGTTCGGACTGACTTGTGGAAGCAGGTTGTCGAGTGCATAGGGGCTCGGGTACCCGTTTTCCCGTATTAGCAACCTTTGCAATTTAGCGCAGCTAATACTCGAGCCTTTTGGCATTCCCTGCGGGCAGTTCCAGGCGATAAGGCAAGCGCTTGGCAGACACCCTGTCCTCGAAGATGTCAAGTTTCTGTTTGTGGGTTCGATCTCCCTGGCGACAACAAGGCGGTTGAAAACGGAGGCTAATCTCACCTTTAGGCACTGCAATGTCACGCATGCCATTGTCAGACGCTACCGTCTGGCATTGCGCAATTCGTGCCATAGTCGTTGGGGGTATTGACAAGGGGGTTCAGTGGACACTCATCTGTTGGCTCCTCGTTACTGCCCACGTAGGTTCCGGGAGGTCTGCTTGGCTGCACGCGGCTTGTGGTGTTGCTTCGTTCTTGAACTTTTTCTTCGGCTTCATGCGGTTCATCGTCCCGGCCTGCCCCTGGTACACGACTCGTCTCGTCTCCGTAGCTCGTCTATCCTGCTTCACTTCGTGCTTCCATCGAGCCTACTTGCGCTGTCACATTCTGATGGGTAGTGCGTCTGCGGGAGGAACCTGCCGTTATTGTGGCTGACACACCCTGTCCCTGCGGCCTTCATCGCTGTCTGCTCTAGTGCGGCCACTGTGGGGCATGATTCCGCCTCGGATCCTCGGTTGTGCTCCTTAGCTGGATCGCTAGCTCGATAAGAAGAGCTGGTGTGTGGGCACAAGCGAATGTGGTTGCGGTTGCGGGCCGGCCGGCGTGACTGCGAGCAGACAGGCTGCATGCGCGTGGGCCCAATCGCGCCATTCACGCGGTACTCCAAAGGCCTAACATGCAGGGTCAGAACCTTGTGTCTTTTTGGAAATGGCCAAAATTTTATTTCCAGGAAAAAAATGGGTTTTTTGAATTTTAAAAGTTTGGAACAAACTCTGCAGTAATTTTTACGGAAGTTGAGCAATTTTTTTTTTTTCCAACTTTTTTTTTTGGGGTCCATCGGCCCCGCGGGAGCGTTTTAAAAAGACACAAGGTTTGGACCCTGCATGCTAATCGGGCCGGGCCGGCACATACAGATTGCGACCGGGGCCAGCGTCGCACCTCGGTCTCGTCCCTTGCAGCCGGAGCACGTGGCTCTCCCCAAGCCTCTGGGAAGGTGGCGGAGCTGGGAAGACGCGAGAGAAACCCAAAGTAGCGGCGGCCGACCTCTGTCTGCAAGCACGTCTCTGGCAGGGCAGTCGGCACCAAACGGAGCACAGTACCTCTTCCAAAGCAGTCGGCTGAAACGGAGCACAGTCAATGGGCATTCAGAGAGTGCAAAGCATGTCTCTTGTAGGGCAGTGGGCAGCGGGCTTTGAGGGAAAGGTCAGCGCGGTAGCGATGACCAGGAGAACACATACAGATGGGTGGGGAGAGGCCCTGGGACTAAGGCGTGACTACCCCCGTCCCTGTCCCTCCCAGGGCGCCACCCCGAATCTGGCGGGTCTACACCTTGTCCGAGCTACACCTTGTCGGACAAGGTGTAGTTGGGGCTCCCGGACAAGGTGTAGTTGGGTGCCGGACAAGGTGTAGTTGGGTGCCGGACAAGGTGTAGTTAGGGCTGCCGGACAAGGTGTAGTTGGGTGCCGGACAAGGTGTAGTTGGCTGCCGGACAAGGTGTAGTTAGGGCTCCCGGACAAGGTGTAGTTGGCCCCTGGCTATTTTGGATTGGTCCAACTACACCTTGTCCGGCAGCCCCAACTACACCTTGTCCGGCAGCCAACTACACCTTGTCAGACAAAGTGTAGTTGGCTGCCGGACAAGGTGTAGTTGGCCCCTGGCTATTTTGGATTGGTCCAACTACACCTTGTCCGGCAGCCCCAACTACACCTTGTCCGGCAGCCAACTACACTTTGTCTGACAAGGTGTAGTTGGCTGCCGGACAAGGTGTAGTTGGCCCCTGGCTATTTTGGATTGGTCCAACTACACCTTGTCCGGCAGCCCCAACTACACCTTGTCCGGCAGCCAACTACACTTTGTCTGACAAGGTGTAGTTGGCCCCTGGCTATTTTGGATTGGTCCAACTACACCTTGTCCGGCAGCCCCAACTACACCTTGTCCGGCCGCCAACTACACCTTGTCAGACAAAGTGTAGTTGGCTGCCGGACAAGGTGTAGTTGGCCCCTGGCTATTTTGGATTGGTCCAACTACACCTTGTCCGGCAGCCCCAACTACACCTTGTCCGGCAGCCAACTACACCTTGTTAGACAAAGTGTAGTTGGCTGCCGGACAAGGTGTAGTTGGCCCCTGGCTATTTTGGATTGGTCCAACTACACCTTGTCCGGGAGCGTCCAACTACACCTTGTCCGGCAGCCAACTACACCTTGTCCGACAAGGTGTAGTTGGGGCTCCCCGGACAAGGTGTAGTTGGCCCCTGGCTATTTTGGATTGGTCCAACTACACCTTGTCCAGGAGCATCTTGTCCGGCAGCTACACCTTGTCAGACAAAGTGTAGTTGGCTGCCGGACAAGGTGTAGTTGGCCCCTGGCTATTTTGGATTGGTCCAACTACACCTTGTCCGGGAGCGTCCAACTACACCTTGTGCGGCAGCCAACTACACCTTGTCCGACAAGGTGTAGTTGGGGCTCCCCGGACAAGGTGTAGTTGGCCCCTGGCTATTTTGGATTGGTCCAACTACACCTTGTCCAGGAGCATCCAACTACACCTTGTCCGGCAGCTACACCTTGTCAGACAAAGTGTAGTTGGCTGCCGGACAAGGTGTAGTTGGCCCCTGGCTATTTTGGATTGGTCCAACTACACCTTGTCCGGCAGCCCCAACTACACCTTGTCCGGCAGCCAACTACACCTTGTTAGACAAAGTGTAGTTGGCTGCCGGACAAGGTGTAGTTGGCCCCTGGCTATTTTGGATTGGTCCAACTACACCTTGTCCGGGAGCGTCCAACTACACCTTGTCCGGCAGCCAACTACACCTTGTCCGACAAGGTGTAGTTGGGGCTCCCCGGACAAGGTGTAGTTGGCCCCTGGCTATTTTGGATTGGTCCAACTACACCTTGTCCAGGAGCATCCAACTACACCTTGTCCGGCAGCTACACCTTGTCAGACAAAGTGTAGTTGGCTGCCGGACAAGGTGTAGTTGGCCCCTGGCTATTTTGGATTGGTCCAACTACACCTTGTCCGGGAGCGTCCAACTACACCTTGTCCGGCAGCCAACTACACCTTGTCCGACAAGGTGTAGTTGGGGCTCCCCGGACAAGGTGTAGTTGGCCCCTGGCTATTTTGGATTGGTCCAACTACACCTTGTCCAGGAGCATCCAACTACACCTTGTCCGGCAGCTACACCTTGTCAGACAAAGTGTAGTTGGCTGCCGGACAAGGTGTAGTTGGCCCCTGGGAATCGAGCTATCCTCCGAGTTTAGCCGGTGCTACCACATGAAGAACGGAAAGCAAGAAGACGAAAAAGGCGTGCGTGAAACCAAGAAAACGGAAAACAAACACTGTGGGGAACGAAAAAGCCTTGCCGAAGACAAGGTCACAGGGGGATGGGTGGGCGGGATTCAAGGCTTTGAGACCACCAACCAAGCAACCAACCTCCCCCCTGGTTCTTAGTACTATTTGTTGGATAAATAGCTACTAGGGGCTATTCTCTGGAATGTCGATTCCCCAAATGAATCTGCACTATTTTGGATTGGTCCAACTACACCTTGTCCGGGAGCGTCCAACTACACCTTGTCCGACAAGGTGTAGCATGCAGGGTCAGAACCTTGTGTCTTTTTAACATGCAGGGTCAAAACCTTGTGTCTTTTTGGAAATGGCCAAAAAAAAATTTCCGGAAAAAAAGTGGGGTTTTTGAATTTTAAAAGTTTGGAACAAACTCTGCAGTAATTTTTGAGGAAGTTGAGCAAATTTTTTTTTTCCAAAAAAATTTTTAGGGCTCCTGCATGGTACCGATAAGGTCTCATGCGACGTTATCATGCAGGGTCAAAACCTTGTGTCTTTTTAAAACGCTCCTGCAGGGCCGATGGAGCCCTAAAAAAAATTTTGGAAAAAAAAAAAATTGCTCAACTTCCTCAAAAATTACTGCAGAGTTTGTTCCAAATTTTTAAAATTCAAAAAACCCATTTTTTTTTTGGAAACAAAATTTTGGCCATTTCCAAAAAGACACAAGGTTTTGACCCTGCATGATAGTTGGGTGCCGGACAAGGTGTAGTTGGGTGCCGGACAAGGTGTAGTTGGGTGCCGGACAAGTCATAGGAGGGGTAAAAGACACAAGGTTTTGACCCTGCATGATATGACCCCCATATGACCCCCATATGACCCCTATATGACCCCCATATGACCCCCATATGACCCCTATATGACCCCTATATGACCCCCATATGACCCCCATATGACCCCTATATGACCCCCCCCTATGACCAAAAAGGTCGAGTTGGCGTCCTACAGGTGAAGTATACAGGAATAAGGTGTGGATGGCGTCTTGATTCAAAAGGTCCAAAAAAGGTCGAGTTGGCGTCCTAAAATTTGTGAATCAAAAAAGGTCGAGTTGGCGTCCGAGAGGTGAATGAATCAAAAAAGGTCGAGTTGGCGTCCTATAGGTGGAATGAATCAAAAAAGGTCGAGTTGGCGTCCGAGTAGGACGCCATCGGGAACGGTGCCAGGATGCTTCTGCGAGGGAAAAAAAAAGCTTGCCCGGCTCTTTCCAAAAACAATACACTTTTTTCATGAAGAAAAGCCGGGTTGGCTCGAATAGAGGCTATTCACATTGCATGTTCATAGGACCTCCAGTCTCGAAAAATTTGCTCAACTTCCTCAAAAATTGCTGCAGAGTTTGTTCCAAACTTTTAAAATTCAAAAAACCGATTTTTTTTCCGAAATTTTTTTTTTGGCCATTTTCAAAAAGACACAAGGTTTTGACCCTGCATGGTATGCGCTTTGCGATACAACACGTGGTGTGAACTCAGCGGTCCAGTATTTTGTAATGAAAATGCTCTACCATGCAGGGTCAAAACCTTGTGTCTTTTTGGAAATGGCAAAAAAAAAATTTCCGGAAAAAAATTGGGTTTTTTGAATTTTAAAAGTTTGGAACAAACTCTGCAGTAATTTTTGAGGAAGTTGAGCAAAATTTTTTTTTCCCAGAAATTTTTTTAGGGCTCCATCGGCCCCGCGGGAGCGTTTTAAAAAGACACAAGGTTTTGACCCTGCATGCTACGCGACTCTAACCGAAGTTTTTCTCAATGAAAATGGCTTGCGACTCTAACCGAAGTTTTTCTCAATGAAAATGGCTTGCGACTCTAACTGAAGTTTTTCTCAATGAAAATGGCTTGCGACTCTAACCGAAGTTTTTTGTAATGAAAATGGCTTGCGACTCTAACCGAAGTTTTTCTCAATGAAAATGGCTTGCGACTCTAACCGAAGTTTTTTGTAATGGAAATGCTCTACGCGACTCTAACCGAAGTTTTTCTCAATGAAAATGGCTTGCGACTCTAACCGAAGTTTTTTGTAACATGCAGGGTCAAAACCTTGTGTCTTTTTGGAAATGGCCAAAAAAAAAATTCTGGAAAAAAAATGGGTTTTTTGAATTTTAAAAGTTTGGAACAAACTCTGCAGTAATTTTGGAGGAAGTTGAGCAAATTTTTTTTTTTCCAAAATTTTTTTAGGGCTCCATCGGCCCCGCGGGAGCGTTTTAAAAAGACACAAGGTTTTGACCCTGCATGGTAATGGAAATGCTCTACGCAACTCTAACCACTCTAACCGAAGTTTTTTGTAATGAAAATGGCTTGCGACTCTAACCGAAGTTTTTTTGTAATGAAAATGGCTTGCAACTCTAACCAAAGTTTTTTGTAATGAAAATGGCTTGCGACTCTAACCGAAGTTTTTCGTAATGGAAATGGCTTGCGACTCTGGTGGAAGGGACGGGTACAAGTTAACAAAAGAAGAAGTCAAGACAGGACAAGGAGGTGCAGCAAGGTTTCAGGGTAGTGTCAAGTCAATTTTGCGCTTTTTCGCTACCTTCTCCACCGGCTCAGACTCTCCAGCAAACCATGCTGCCCTTAGGGCTTCGGCTGCGAAGCCAGAAGTAAAAAGGTCGATTACCTCCTCCGCAGTCGCGTCGTCCATCTCCTTCTCATCGGTGTCTTCGATGAAAAAGAGGGCGCGCAGTGTCGTGTTCAGCATGCGGTTGCGCAGTCGGGTCTTTACACGGGCCAGGGTACTGAACTGGCGTTCACTTTCTGCAGAGGAACTGACAATGGTCTGTGCCAGTTCGACCAGTTGTCTCAATGGCTGCATGCGGGCACTCGCAGTGCCATCAGGGGCGAAGGCTTGATACACCGCGTGTGCATTTTTGGAGTATCTTGAGGCGCGTAGAACCTCCTTAAGTAGGGTCCAGTCTCTCACCAGGTCTGCCTCGGTCATTCCGTGCAAAAGGGGAGTGCCGTGGTCTGTCTTCGTTTCCGAGCGAGTGGTGCTGTATGTGGGTCGAGGCATCGTGTCTGTTGCTGGCACGTCCACTTCATATTGTCGGTACGTGACCCGGCCGGGCTTGCTGTAGTATCTGTAGAGCTCCCGGATGTGTTCATCCCCCCAGTTTGTAAGGTGCGCGCCCTCTGGCCACGCAATGCGGTCAAAGACAACGAAGTGCCGAAGAACTTCCTTGGATTCAAACCGGACCGTTGTGGACTTGAGGAGTGCAGCAATGTATGGGGAGGCGATAGTCTGATGGAATGTGCTGAACGCTGCAGGGGTAACGGCAACGTTGGTCGCTTCGAAGAACGAACGGCGCCAGCAAGTGTAGTATTTCGTGATCTTTTTGGCCCTTTCTTCCGAGCTTAGTGCCCTCAATTCTGCTTCGAGCGAGTCCACTGCAAACATCCGAGATGGTGGTCGCGGTTCCTTGGAAAACAAGAGAGATTGCATGCAGCTTTTCCACGCAAGTGCAAGACATGCAAAAAATTGCGGCTTACTCACCTCTTTGTACAGGTGCTCTGCGTGGGTGCTGTTCCGCTCGTTCCAGATGCGTCTAAGGGCTTCGCGTATTGCAGAATACTGCATACGGATGACAGAGACACTTCTCCAGTAGGCCAGCCAGCGTGTATCGGACGGCTCCACCAGGGCACGATTCACCTTCTCACACATCGCTGCAAATGTCGGGTCTGCGAATACGCTGCTCAGAAGTAGCTTGTTGATGTCGGAGTCGGAGAAGATCAGCCAAAGGGCGCGGACGGTTCTGAAGAAGTCTCCCATGAACGCAACTGCTTTTATGCCATCCTGGGCAAGGAGGTTGAGGACGTGGGCACAACACCACATGAAGAGCGCAGTAGCATTGATCCCACCGCGAACCTTCTTCTCGGCACCCTGAAACTTCCCAGACATCGCCGAAGCCCCATCAAACGAGCAGGATACGAACGAGCCCTTCGGGAGATAACATGCAGGGTCAAAACCTTGTGTCTTTTTGGAAATGGCCAAAAAAAAATTTCCGGAAAAAGAATGGGTTTTTTGAATTTTAAAAGTTTGGAACAAACTCTGCAGTATTTTTTGAGGAAGTTGAGCAAATTTTTCTTTTTCCAAAATTTTTTTTTGGGCTCCATCGGCCCCGCGGGAGCGTTTTAAAAAGACACAAGGTTTTGACCCTGCATGATAACACAGCATCTGCTTTATCTTCGTTGCGTAGCCGGTTGCAGTTTGATCGTGCAGGACTTCAAGGCCAATGAAGCGCTCTTGGACAGCATTTCTCCTGATGTAACGAACGGTGGCCACAAGTTGGTGCTTTCCCGTCACGTCGGTTGTTGCATCTGCTGTGGCTGACCAAAACCGGGACTCCCTAATCTCGGTGTACAGCCGCTTCTCTAATACCAAGCCGATCAACTCCAGAAGCTCTCTCACCACAGTTGACGATGTATACGTCACATCCTGCTTCAGCCAAGCACAGAAATCGCGGTCCTGGTGCAAGCAAGAAAAGAAGGATAGC
The DNA here is from genome assembly GCA_030068145.1 of Diplonema papillatum. Taxonomy (NCBI): domain Eukaryota; phylum Euglenozoa; class Diplonemea; order Diplonemida; family Diplonemidae; genus Diplonema; species Diplonema papillatum. Next base: position 108,582 of record JAPJBO010000187.1, on the reverse strand, counting down.
AAGTCGTGCACGTGCACCGTGTGGGGGATTTCCAGGCGTGCGATTTTAAAGATTGTTTTGACAATCTTGCGCAGTTGAGCCCGCATCTTACTGACACCTGAACGAAGGTTTGTCATAATGTCAGAGACAGAAACATGCTCGGCGGACGTTTCGTGCTTCTTCATGCGGTTTCGGAGGTGCGTTTGGTCGGCGTAAGGCATGTTGATGAGGACTGCTCTTGTACGCGGAAACTTTTGGCTGCAAACCTTGCACTGGGCCCCCGCATCTGACACATCGAGCCATGGATACTCGGCAAGCCACCTGTCAACAGTGGATCGCAGAATTTTGCCACTGCCAAATGTACGAAACTTCGTGTTTTCTTCCGACTCAGGAGCGGGCTCGTCGTCAACAACAATCGGCTCAAATGCCACTGCTGAACCGGACAGGATCACAACCACGACAGCTACTAAAGCAAGAACGGAAAGTCCGACAAGACTGTCATCATCTGGGTCCGACTCATACTCGGCAACAACCTCGTAGCCTTCAAATGCGGGGGGTTCAACTGCAGCAGGTGGTGTTGGGATGGCAACTTCTGCTTGAGCGGGCAGGTCTTCGGCTGATGTGCGAGCAGTGAGAGCATTCTCGGTGGCGATCTTCTTTTGAGCAGCATCGTAGGCCTTCACCTTAGCCAGCAACAGCACTGTGCACCCACAACTTTCCCACAATGTGGGCAGAATAGCCACAACATTTACCCACAAAGTATTGTGGCTATTGTGGCTAGAATCTTTTTCATTCGTCGAGGACTTGTGGCATTGCCTGCCCCCCTAATCTCCACCCCTCCCATTACTGTTGGGGGGAGGACTCCTTTTTTCAAAGTTGGTGTTCAGCTGAACAAGTTTCAGCAACACCTCCCTTCTGGAATTCATCTCGCTGTTGTACAGAAAACGTGAGTGGAGAACACCAAGGAATAAACTGGAGCCGATGCCAGGAACACAAGAGGAAACAAAGAAATGTGGGAGCTAAACTAACGCGGTGCATGTTGTGCAGCTTCACCAGGGGAAGGGCACGCAAAAAGAAGTTGCCCAACCCTACCGCCAACACCACCCAACCTGGGCTCGTGGTGAGTTAGGGATCCGGGGGCAGAATTCCCCACAGCAAACTTAGAGACTTCAGAATGACAGAGAAAGTAGTGAAAGGAAGTGGAAGAGAGGGAGAGAGAGAGAGATACCATGCAGGGTCAAAACCTTGTGTCTTTTTAACATGCAGGGTCAAACCCTTGTGTCTTTTTAACATGCAGGGTCGAAACCTTGTGTCTTTTCAAAACGCTCCCGCGGGGCCGATGGTGCCCTAAAAAATTTTTCGGAAAAAAAAAATTTTGCTCAACTTCCTCAAAAATTACTGCAGAGTTTGTTCCAAACTTTTAAAATTCAAAAAACCCATTTTTTTTCTGGAATTTTTTTTTTGCCATTTTCAAAAAGACACAAGGTTTTGACCCTGCATGTTAAAACGCTCCCGCGGGGCCGATGGAGCCCTGAAAATTTTTTTGGAAAAAAAAATTTTTGCTCAACTTCCTCAAAAATTACTGCAGAGTTTGTTCCAAACTTTTAAAATTCAAAAAACCCAATTTTTTTCCGGAATTTTTTTTTTTTGGTAACTGAGGGGAAAAATGCCTTACGCACTGACCACAAGCCGGACCAAACTTGCGAGTGTGGGACTGCCGCTTTTTCTGGCGGGATTTACCCACTAAAAAACCTTAACTCAGGATTAGTCGTTTAAGGAGCGGGAATCACCCGTGGACTCACATGGAGAGGCCAACCTCCATGCGGGACTTGGCCAGTCCTGACGCCCCCTCCCGTAGGGGTTCCAGTGGCGAGTTGGATTCCCCTACGCACTTCGGCAACGCGCGGCTCATCCTCCCTAAAGACGAGGATGGTAACGGACCAGTCTGGGGGGCCTGGCGGGGCAACCTGGCAGACTGTGGCAGAAATCCGTTTGCGGGGCTCATCTTGCTCGAGGGGGCGACACACTCCGGAAGTGACTGTTCTGCGAGCAGTCTTGGAGTGGGCCCCGGGCAAGGTTGGTGTTCCTGGGTGTTGTGGGCGCTCTTGTTCAGGTTAGGGTCCTGATGGCGGGCTTTTTTGGGGCGGTCTTTTTCACCCAGGAATGTGGAGCGGGGGGGGTCTTTTCGCTTCAACCGGGGCGGTGGCTGATGGGCGGCGATTATTATTATTTCTGGGGGGGCTGGTGCCTTTTTCGGGGGGGGCGGTGGTGGCTGGACGTCCCCCGGGGGGCGCGGTTTTTTCAAGAGTTGTGGGTTGCTCAGTCCCACCGGGGGGTCTTTCCTCTTGAGTGCCTGCGGGTTTGTTTTGGATGCAGGTGCGTTTTTCGGGGGGGGTGGCTCTTGTCTTTGGGGGGGTGCCTGCGGGGTTTTCGGGGGGGGGAGCTCTCGTTTTGGGGGGGGTGCCTGTGGGTTTGTTTCGGATACAGAGGCGCTTTTCGGGGGGGGGAGCTCCCGTCTTTGGGGGGGTGGTTGGCGATTTTCGGGGGGCTGGAGGGCTTTCGCGGCTGCCTGCAGCCTGAGCGCCTGTGTGTGTGGATTGGGGCCTTTTGGTAGCCCTTGCTTTTTTGGTGGGGGTCGACCTTTTCCGGGGGGATCTAGGGGCTTCGAAGTGGCCGGGGCGGTCTCCCCCTTGCGGAGCTGCGGCTTTGGGGTTGGGCCGGCCGGTGGCAGCGGCGGCACGATCGACGAGGATGGCCCATCCTCGACCCCCAACGGGTCCCGCCTGGTTCCCGTCGACTGCTGTCTCTGCCTGTACGGCTCGGACGGGGCTGCCCTCGGTGGTGCGCATCGCCAGCCGTCGCGCGATGATGCCGTGCCCGCCCTGCCTGCTTCGAGTGGCTTGAGGGTGGCCTTCCTCGCCGCCTCTGCCTCGACCTGCATGAGGGTGTCGTGTTGGGTGGGGGGGTGCTTTGGGGGGCTCCGGATCCCGCTCCCTGTTGCCCCTGTGCCTTCCACCCGCGCTCCCTCTGCCGTTTTGGCCGCGACGTGCTGGAGGGGCTGGGGTGCCACCGTTTCTTTTGGGGGTGCTGGCGGCACTGGGGGTGTTGCTGTTGGGGGGGGGACTCCGCCTTCCCGTCGCGTCGCCTTCGGTCGCTCGGCGCCCACCTGCGCGTCAACCCCCGGGCTCGCGTCTGAAGCCGGAATCTCCTCGTCTTCCGGGACGGCCACTCGCTTCTCCGGGGGCATCCGCCCCAGCGCACCCTCCGTGCCCCCAAGGAGGGAGCCACCCTCCCCAGGGACACAGAGAATGCGCTCCTCCGGCGCTGCTGCAGGCCCTGCCATCTGTCCGTCCGCCGCTGGTGAGCCCCCCCTAGGGGGCACCGCTGGACTTCCCTCCCTGACTCCCGAGGGCCGGTGCAGGAAGTCGCTCTGCCTGGCAAAAAACCCAATTTTTTTCCGGAATTTTTTTTTTTTGCCGTTTTCAAAAAGACACAAGGTTTTGACCCTGCATGTTAAAACGCTCCCGCGGGGCCGATGGAGCCCTAAAATTTTTTTTGGAAAAAAAAAAAAATGCTCAACTTCCTCAAAAATTACTGCAGAGTTTGTTCCAAACTTTTAAAATTCAAAAAACCCAATTTTTTCTGGATTTTTTTTTTTTGCCATTTTCAAAAAGACACAAGGTTTTGACCCTGCATGATACTTTGAAACTTGGTGTTCAGCAACACCTCCCATTCTGGACTTCAGAATGACACCTAACAGGGGGGAAGGAAACAATGAAAGAGGAGTTTTAGTTTCGTAGTCTGAGCCTGCGTCTTTTGGATGGTGTATCCTGCTCTTCTAGGTCAAACACAGGGGGGGTTAGTTCTGGGGTCTCTTCTCGAGCTCTCTTCCCAAAAGTCAGGGTGAGTGGAGACTTTGGTGAGTCAGGGGCAACAACTTTGGTGTCCACTTTGGCATTTGCCTTGAGTTTCTGGTCTAGCTCTGGCTTCTTTGCATCAAAGGTGTGGCAAGCCACCTTTTCAGCAGCCTGAGATGCTGAGGCTGGTGCTGGAAGCCTTGTGAGGATCAAGCTCTCCAACAATTTCATGTGGTCAGAAAGCTCTGTCACAGCTGACTTCCAGGGTTCTACAGGTGGGGCTTCCTTTTCTTTGGCAGCAGCAACTTCTTCCTTCTCTTCAACTTCCTCAAAAGCTTCTTCCTCAACCTCAGGAACCTCAGGAAGAGGCTGGTATTCCCACAGGGGCTCAATTTCAACTTCTTCTTGTTTCACAACTGCCTCAGCTTCAACAAGGGTGTCACCAGCAGCATCTGCAGCTTCCTGTGCTTCAGCAACAGCCTTGATGCAGGCAGCTGCAGCCCTTGCACTCCTTTTTTTAGATGGTTGGGCAAGAGGGATTTCTTCTTCTTCATCTTCTTCTTGCTTAATATCAAACTCTAGAACCTGCAGTGGTGATGGCATGAAACGGTAGAAGGGACGCAGCCCATCTCCAACAGCCATCATGGCGCAATGAAAAAGGTCACCATCTCCTCCATGGAAAGCCTCCATGCCTGGACCAACACACCACCAACCTTGTCTCTGGTGTTGAAGCCTCCAGTCTTGATGGAAGCTTTGAGGCGTGCCCATGTTCCATCTGCAAGCTGTGTTCCTGCAAACCAGTTAACATGCAGGGTCAAAACCTTGTGTCTTTTTAAAACGCTCCCGCGGGGCCGATGGACCCCAAAAAAAAATTTTGGCAAATTTTTTTTTTGCTCAACTTCCGCAAAAATTACCGCAGAGTTTGTTCCAAAATTTTAAAATTCAAAAAACCCATTATTTTTCTGGAAATAAAATTTTGGCCATTTCCAAAAAGACACAAGGTTCTGACCCTGCATGTTAACCAGATTGTACTTGTGGTGCAGCTCCAAGCCTGCATCTCCCTGCAAGTTTCCTTTTTTGATGGCTTCCAAGACACTTGTTTCTTGGGCGAATGTGGCACCAACACCAAACTTCTTTTCTAACTTGGTGGATTTTTGCACCCATGAAGTCACCAACTTGGTGAACTCATCCTTCCCATGGTTCACCCATGCGTACTTCACCTTTCCTCTTGACTCTTTTTCTTCACGCCAAAAGAACTGGTCAGACATGGGGTTGAGGAGTGAGCGGTAGGTGGCTGCTCCGTCGGATGTGATAAACAGAGGGGATGAAGCGGTCCCCAACTCAATGATGTCCTCGTCAAGGACAGCTGAAAGCTCTTCAGCAGAGATCGGTGGCGGTGGGGGTACTACAGACACATCTGTTGAGTTTGTCCACTCACCGTGCCCGGATGGCAGAGTCACTTTTGATTGGGGTTTGATTAGGCTCATCCACTTCTGTGGAAGCTGCCTGATCACCATCTTGCACCCCTCCCCTCTCTGCACAATACCAAGAAATCGCAAGTAGGAGTACTCCCGCTCACCCTTGCTGTTCTTCCGTTTCTCTGTTCCCACAGAGAATTCGTCTAACTCCAGGCACTTGCCTGGGCCTCCAAGAGGCAGATTCTGTGCTTCCAGCAGCCGGAGGCCACTATGAGTGAGGTGAGTCAGGATCTTGTTGTACTTTGCATGCGTTCCCTTGGACATGTGGATGAAAGAATTTTGTGCTCTGTGAGACAGGCCATGAGCAAACCCACAAATCTTTTCCAAGAATTGCAAGGGTGAGATGAGAATGGTCTTCACGATGTCTGCAAGCTCCTTCTTCCTCTCTTCCTTGTTTGCACATGTTGCCTTGATCGACAAGCTCACCGCCTTTCCGAGGGCATCCCCAAGAACAGAACAGCCCCCAACGCAGCTGCCACACCTGCAAGACCATGTTGGCCAACCAGCTGAACTTGTTGTTGTTGACAGCTTCCACTTAGTCAGCTTTCGCTTGCAACCAGTGCACTTCACTGACATTGGAAGCACTTGGTATGCCATGAGTGTCTCTATTACACTTTCAGCTCCCTCTGAGGCCACCTTCAGAAGCTCCAATTCAGGCTTTGCGAGCCGGGCTGAGCGAATCACTCCTGAATACAACAGTTTTCGGTCACCCCCACGCGTACCAGTCAGCCATCTTCTTTGTTTTCCTTTCTGGAGGTGTGCTTGTTCCGCCATGTTTGCTCTGTTTTTTTTTCTTCACCTGCAATTGCAATTGTGTTTTGTGTTTGCCTCATCTTGTTGCACAGTGGGACATAGATCAGAATGAAAGGGTGCTGAAAGGGACCAGAGAGGAAAACAATCTAATCTGGAAGCTAGGGAGAAGGAAGATTACCCAACATGGAGCAGGTGTCCACATCCTGTGTGATAGGCTGCCGCGTTTTTTTTGCAAATAGAAAATTTTGGCATGCCCCAGTGCAAAAAACTCGGAATTTCTCCGAAATTTTTTTTTTCTGTGAAAAAAAATGACCCAAATTTTTTGAAATTTTTGACCCAAAAATTTTGACCAAAAATTTTGACCCAAAAATTTTGACCCAAAAATTTTGACCAAAAATTTTGACCCAAAAATTTTGACCCAAAAATTTTGACCAAAATTTTTGACCCAAAATTTTCGACCCAAATTTTTGACTCAAAAAATTTGACCCAAATTTTTGAACCCAAAATTGCTTGGGCCAAAGTCTAAAGTCCTACTTTAGACTTTGGGGACTTTAGACTCCCGCCTTCAAGGTGGGCTGTGGTGGTTGGGGATTTGACATCCGAGATCGCCTCCCTATTCCAAACACTGCAGCCGTTCCATCAACTCTGTCCCGTAACAACCGCAGAATTAGCACTTTTGTGGCAGAAAGACCCCCAGATGCGCGGCTTTACAGGTCACAGCATCAAGTGGGGAGCCACAACACACCTTTTCAAGGCAGTAGAGCAAGGGGCCAGGTTGCCTCTAGAGTTGATTGGACGGCTCGCGAAACACAAAGAAGGCCAAGGGAGTGGGATTCCCGACATGACGCTCCGTTACGGAAGCGAAGTTGAGATTCTCTGTCAAGATGCTAGCCGCCGCCATAGGGCGGGCTATTGCCAAAAGGAGGAGAGCCCGCGAAACAACGTGCCAACACACGCCTGCCAGGCGGTCTCGTCCGCCAGTCAGAACGCCCCCGGCTGCGCCACCATCGGTGCAACAATCATCTTTGACAGGGCCACGGCTCGCTCCGCGCCCACGGCGCAACGACTTGTGCCTGCCGTAGTAGTACGGGATAGTAGTGGGGCGACCGGATACTCCTCGGAGAGATGGTCCCTGCACTCTAACATGCAGGGTCAAAACCTTGTGTCTTTTTAAAACGCTCCTGCGGGGCCAATGGACCCCAAAAAAAAATTTTGGAAAAAAAAGATTTTGCTCAACTTCCTCAAAAATTACTGCAGAGTTTGTTCCAAACTTTTAAAATTCAAAAAACCCAATTTTTTTCCGGAATTTTTTTTTTTGCCATTTTCAAAAAGACACAAGTGCATGCTAACTCGTCTCTCTCTCTCTCTCTCTTTTTTTTTCTTCACCTGCAATTGCAATTGTGTTTTGTGTTTGCCTCATCTTGTTGCACAGTGGGACATAGATCAGAATGAAAGGGTGCTGAAAGGGACCAGAGAGGAAAACAATCTAATCTGGAAGCTAGGGAGAAGGAAGATCCCAACATGGAGCAGGTGTCTTCCATCCTGTGTGATAGGCTGCCGCGTTTTTTTTGCAAATAGAAAATTTTGGCATGCCCCAGTGCAAAAAACTCGGAATTTCTCCGAAAATTTTTTTTTCTGTGAAAAAAAATGACCCAAAAATTTTGACCAAAAATTTTGACCCAAAAATTTTGACCAAAAATTTTGACCAAAATTTTTGACCCAGAATTTTTGACCAAAAAATTTGACCCAAATTTTTGAACCCAAAATTGCTTGGGCCAAAGTCTGAAGTCTACTTTAGACTTTGCCCCAAGCAATTTTGGGTTCAGAATCTCAAAGTCTAAAGTCCTACTTTAGACTTTGGGGACTTTAGACTCCCGCCATATGGGGGTCATATAGGGGTCATATGGGGGTCATATAGGGGTCATATAGGGGTCATATCATGCAGGGTCAGAACCTTGTGTCTTTTTAAAACGCTCCTGCGGAGCCGATGGACCCCAAAAAAAGAAGTTGGAAAAAAAAAAATTTGCTTAACTTCCTCAAAAATTACTGCAGAGTTTGTTCCAAACTTTTAAAATTTAAAAAACCCATTTTTTTTCCAGAAATTTTTTTTTTGCCATTTTCAAAAAGACACAAGGTTTTGACCCTGCATGATATGGGGGTCATATAGGGGTCATATCATGCAGGGTCAAAACCTTGTGTCTTCTTGAAAACGGCAAAAAAAAAATTTCCAGAAAAAAATTGGGTTTTTTGAATTTTAAAAGTTTGGAACAAACTCACAAGGTTTTGACCCTGCATGATATAGGGGTCATATGGGGGTCATATCATGCAGGGTCAAAACCTTGTGTCTTTTTGAAAATGGCAAAAAAAAAAATTCCGGAAAAAAATTGGGTTTTTTGAGTTTTAAAAGTTTGGAACAAACTCTGCAGTAATTTTTGAGGAAGTTGAGCAAATTTTTTTTTTCCCAAAATTTTTTTTAGGGCTCCATCGGCCCCGCGGGAGCGTTTTAAAAAGACACAAGGTTTTGACCCTGCATGATACTTCGGTCATATAGGGGTCATATCAGGGGTCATACTTCGGTCATAGGGGGTCATATCATGCAGGGTCAAAACCTTGTGTCTTTTTAAAACGCTCCCGCGGGGCCGATGGAGCCCTAAAAATTTTTTTGGAAAAAAAAAAATTTGCTCAACTTCCTCAAAAATTACTGCAGAGTTTGTTCCAAACTTTTAAAATTCAAAAAACCCATTTTTTTTTCCGGAATTTTTTTTTGGCCATTTCCAAAAAGACACAAGGTTTTGACCCTGCATGATATGGGGGTCATATGGGGGCCGGGATCACGCGTGTGCACCTCTCAAAGTGACAGAACTTTGACGTCTCCGTCCAAATTGTGGCAGCACACATGTGTTCTTGCCGAGAACACGCTTGTGCCACCGGGTGCGAGCTGGTCGCACAAGCGTATTCTGGCCGGTCGCAATTTTGTTGGACACAATTTGGTGCTGTAGACGCGGGTTCAATCCCGGCAGCTGGACGTTTTTCCATTTTAGTCAGGTGGAGGCACAAGCGTGTTCTGGCCGAGATCACACGTGTGCACCTCTCAAAGTGACAGAACTTTGACGTCTCCGTCCAAATTGTGGCAGCACACGTGTGTTCTTGCCGAGAACACGCTTGTGCCGCCGGGTGCGAGCTGGTCGCACAAGCGTATTCTGGCCGGTCGCAATTTGTTGGATGCAATTTGGTGCTGTAGACCCGGCAGCTGGACGTTTTTCCATTTTAGTCAGGTGGAGGCACAAGCGTGTTCTGGCCGAGATCAGTCGTGTGCACCTCTCAAAGTGACAGAACTTTGACGTCTCCGTCCAAATTGTGGCAGCACACGTGTGTTCTGGAGAAAGTGCCTTTGCGAGCAGCTCGATCTGAGTGCTGCGAAAAAATTCGACGGAATTTTGAAAATAATCGGTCGTCGGGATTTGAACCCGCGTCAGTGGCTTCGAAGTCGCTCACCTTGCGACTCAACCACGTTGCCACGTGTTGCGAAGTTTTTTTTTTTTTTTTAGATGAGGCACCTTTTCCTTCTATCCATTCTTTTTTGGAAACAAATTGAAGACATGAGAACACACAAACGCAAACGGTGGTGCCGTCATCAAAGGAAGAACCCAAAAAAGGAAAGGAAAGGAAGAGGCCAGCTTTACTGGGCTGCTTATGCCGGGAAGATAATGAAAAACGGAGTAAAAGAAGTATGGTTTCCCAACCATCCCCATCAAGGGGACCTCAAAGGAGTGGAGTAAGGTGCCCTGGTGGCCTGAAAAAAAAAAGGTAGCGTTCGGCCACCATAGCTCCACGAACGTAGTCCCACACTCTCCGCTTAGTCCAGGGGGGTCGTGCGTAAAGCATTTTTTCCGGGTTACCAAAAAAAAAAAAAAAAAAAAAATTTTTTTTTTTTTTTTTTGCAAGAGGCACCACTTTCTTTACGCGCTCGGGAGAGCACGTCGAGTTTTCGGGTTAGGCGGTACAGGCATGCGAAAACAGAAAACTTTTTTTGTTGCAAAAAAATGCGACAGCGCGTGGTCTTCAAGATCTTCGCCTGGTCGGACCTGCCCTGTAAAGCAGGCCAGCCAGGTCACAGTGAAGGTGGCGTTCACTGTGCTGAAGAAGCATGCATTGGGACTACCGCTCCGGGAAAGCAACCGGACATAGGCAACCACGCTGTACCAAAATGGCAAATCCAGTGTCCCGCGCTCCAAAAAAAAGCCGCCGCCCGCAAACCCGGAGTCCGAGGACCGGACCGGACTGCTTCGGGCCGCCTGCCAGGACTTCTTCCATCAGAAAATGACGGAAAACGTCCGGCAGTTACCGCAGCAAGAAGTACGTGCTCGGCTAAAGGCCGGCGCGGGGCGAAACTGGAGGCAGTAGTTATAGTTCGGGAAACCGTAAAGTTCGGCGAAGTTAATTTCCGCAATAAACAAAAATCTCACAGAAACCAGTTGTCCAGTCTCGGGAAGTCAAGAAGCGCACTTTTAAGCAGCCGCTCGAAACTATTTGTCCACCAACGCAAAGCCACTTCTCAACAAAACTACGCATCTCTTCCCGTTTCCTCGTAAACAGCAAATGTCAGCCGCGAATCAGTGTGCGCCCAGAACTCCGTGCCCGGGCTCCGGTGTCCAAACTTTGGGTCCAGCCTGACGGTTGCATGCATTTTCTTACGAACGTAAGAAGCCGAAACCTCTTCACTGCCCCCAGCAATTTAGAGAGAGTCCGCTGAGTCGGGACTCGGGTTCCGAGTCGCAAGAGTTAGTGCCAAGTTGCACTGCAAGCCCACCGCATACATACCATGCAGGGTCAAAACCTTGTGTCTTTTTAAAACGCTCCCGCGGGGCCGATGGAGCCCTAAAAAATTTTTTGGAAAAAAAAAAATTTGCTCAACTTCCTCAAAAATTACTGCAGAGTTTGTTCCAAACTTTTAAAATTCAAAAATCCCAATTTTTTTCCAGAATTTTTTTTTTTGCCATTTTCAAAAAGACACAAGGTTTTGACCCTGCATGATACCATGCAGGGTCAAAACCTTGTGTCTTTTTGAAAATGGCAAAAAAAAAATTTCCAGAAAAAAATTGGGTTTTTTGAATTTTAAAAGTTTGGAACAAACTCTGCAGTAATTTTTGAGGAAGTTGAGCAAAAAATTTTTTTTCCAAAATTTTTTTTTGGGGTCCATCGGCCCCGCGGGAGCGTTTTAAAAGACACAAGGTTTTGACCCTGCATGATACACGCATGATGCCCACAATTCAGAAAGCTGTCCCATCACACGCATGATGCCCACAATTCAGAAAGCTGTCCCATCATTGTCACGAACCCATGCTTCGTGTTTTGGAAAAAGTTCGGCTTCTGTTTGCGCTTCGAAATTTGAGTATCATGCAGGGTCAAAACCTTGTGTCTTTTTGGAAATGGCAAAAAAAAAATTTCTGGAAACAAATTGGGTTTTTTGAATTTTAAAATTTTGGAACAAACTCTGCAGCAATTTTTGATGAAGTTGAGCAAAAAATTTTTTTTCCAACTTTTTTTTTTGGTACCGGCTCCGCGGGAGCGTTTTAAAAGACACAAGGTTTTGACCCTGCATGGTATTTAAAGACAACGAAAAAACAAAATTCAGACACCGCTTCTCAACTCCATGTAACAAAATGCCAAACAATGTTGAGTTAGGTCTTAACTCAGGACTGAACTTCGGCGATTACACCGATCCGTGGCTTGTGTCTCTGCCTGCAAAGTTGGGCAGAAGCTGACGGGGTCGGCGTTCTCAAGAAGGAAGCTCCGCCACTCAGAAATCGAAGAGTGGAGCACCCGGTTTTGCGGGAGCTTGCGGGGCGACGATGAGTTCCTGCGCAGCAGCCTGTCGACGGTGCTAGGGGAGACAGTCACGACCTCTGTCGTGCCGGCCCCCGCCAAGCTCGCTGCCCTCCTACTGGTGGCTCACCGATCACCAGCGTTGCGTCAGTCGGTGGAGAGCCTTCGGCAACCCTGCACAACGCAGAGCTCAAGCCCAGAGCCAGACGGCCAGCTGCACGTTCCACCGCGAGGCTCACCCCACAGTGCCCACATCGATGTCGACGATAACGACACAGACTCAGATGCCTGTGGCTTGCCCGGGTTTCATTTCTCGCTTTTCGATTCGCAATCGGAGTCAGCGTGCGGGAAAACCTCAAGCGGGGTAAGAGGGGAGCTGTTGCGGCTCGGAGGGCAAGAGGGCCTCGACAGCATCTGCGTCACCGATCGACGCAGCCTGATCTGTGGCTACTTCGCATGCTTCGTGTTGCGATGCCTCTCGCGTGGGCAGTTTGCCCGTTTTCCAACGCTCCGAGAGCTGGTTGCGTTTTGGGAGGACGAGGGCAAATCAGTCCTCAGGTCTCATCTGGACTACGAGAGCAAACGTGAGAACTTGTGTCATCAGTCGAGGGAGGGGTTACCCTTCACGAAGGTATGGGACTGGGCTCGAGGACTTGATCAGTCGTTTGTAAACATTTGCTGTCTGTCCTGTCCACCGTGCCTTACGGATTGGAACAAGGCGTCGCTGAAGCGCTGGTCGGACGCCGTGGACCGAGAAAAGAAGGCACGGGCTGTTCTTGTTTGTTCAAGACACTCCAGCGAGGTGCATGGCCATTTCTTTGTCATCCACATCACGCCAGATCCGACCGGTCCGACGGCTCCCTCCCCGGGCCGCCGTCGCAAACAGCAGGACGTGGAACTGGAGGAAACGCCGTGCAAAAGACGCCGCACAAGTCCTGTCGCATTGGACACCGACCGTGTCGGCGGCTCATCATCTTCCGACAACGATCCGCCAATCGTCTCCCCAATGCTTTGCAATGATCCAGCAGGCATCGAGATTGACTTGCCCCAAGCAGCTTCTTCCGTCGACAACGATCCGCTGCTCGCCGGAGACTCTGCCGGCGCCCGCGCGCCCATCGTCAGTCCAGTCTCCCCAATGCTTTGCGATGATTCAGCAGGCATCGAGATTGACTTGCCCCAAGCAGCTTCTTCCGTCGACAACGATCTGCTGCTCGCCGGAGACTCTGCCGGCGCCCGCGCGCCCATTGTCAGTCCAGTCCCCGTCGATCGTCCGTCGATTCCGCGCCCCTCTCTTCCCCCCTCTCCGGTGGCCTTCCCGGTTCCGACGACTATCGAATATGAAGCATTCGATGGTCCATCGATTCCGCGCGAAGACGCCTGTGCTTCTCCCGCGCCGGTTCTTAGGCCCCTACCTGAGCCTGTGTTTTACGGCGCTTCGATCGGCGATTTCGACGGCGCTTCGATCGGCGATTTCGACTCGGTTTTCGGTCCATCGAGCCCGCGCGGGTCAGAAGACGCCTGTGAGCCTCTGCTTTACGGCGTTTCGATCGGCGATTTTGACTCGGTTTTCGGTGCATCGAGCCCGCGCGGGTCAGAAGACGCCCGTGCTTCTCCCGCGCCGGTTCTTGAGCGGTCTATTTCGCGCAGTCCGACTCCAGTTCTCGCGCCCAGGCCCGAAGCTGCTGCCCCCAGCAAGCCGAAAGTCGCTGCAGTTCCTAATTTGGAACGAAAAGGTCCAGGTGTCCCCCTCTCGGCGGAGCAGTGGGAAAAGCTGGACGGCTCTCGCCGATGGTCGATTTTTCTTGAGCACGTTAGGTGTGTGCGGGAATTCGGCAACGACCGGGCGAATGCGTTCGCGAGTAAGGAGTGGAACGGCGCGCAGACGCTCCAGGAGAAGTACACTCTCTACAGGGAGTGGGTCGCGAGAAGAACCGGCTCCGGGATCCTGCGCTTCTGTGTCGCCCGTGATGATCGGCCAGCTGCTGCGGAAGCCGCATGTAAGGCGCACGACGGGGAACCAGCAGCGCCACCGCATGAGGAGAACCCGACGGCGCCACCCCGGGGACCAGAACCGGAAAATGGGGTGACACGGTTGTGGGGGCAACACGCTGGTCTGTTGGAGCGACTGGAGTCCCCCGTGCGTGCAGAAGAAACGGCCCTGGCCGCAGCTTCCGTCGTTTTGGCAGATTCGCTTGTGAGTCTGGACGACGTAGTGGCTAACTGGAGGATCACCGCGAAGAACCACGAAAAGGCCCCCACCAACCTCACGTGGAAGAAGTTGCACGAGGACGTGCGTGACTTCACGGCCTCGTACAACAGCGCGTTGGACCCGTTGGAGTCTCTGGACTGGATGGACAGGGCGCAGGTTTTTCTTCTTGCGTTGAGTGCACAGGCCGACTCTTTGAAGCAGAAGGTGAGGACACGGGCGTCCAAGAACAAGAGTCGTGCGGCAGCTGCAAAGAAGGAGGGCGCTGAGGCCGAAGAAAACGAGGTGCGCGTGTCCGGCAATCTCCGCCGAATTTCGGGAAGCACGTGGCCGCTTTCGATGCAGAGGGTTCGAGCGTCGGTGGGGGAAAAGGTGCGGCTGTTCAACCCGCTCCGGAATGACGAGGTGGTGTCTCTGCTGGACAGCGTCCGCCTAGCCGGATCGCTCCAAGTCCGACTTGCTCACCCGAAACTCGGACGGGTTGAACAGGAGGTGCTCGCATCGGTGCTCGCTGCAATCGCTCCCGTGATTGTTGTGAAGCGTCCGGAGGGGGTCTGGTTGAACGACGTGGAGCAGCTTGACGTTTGTCACAACTCAAGCCCCGAAGAAGAGGTGCTGGCTGAGGACGTCGGCGAAGACCAGGTATCTGCTCTGGTTGATGCAAGTGTGCGGAAAAAGCCACAAGGCCGGCCAACGGTCGTATCGAGTGACGTCCTGCGCATCATCCAGGAGCTACTGGATGCAGACGCACAGCAGGCGCATGTGCGTCGCCGGGAGGATGTTGCCACAGTGGGGGTGACGGTGAGGCAGATGCTGAAGCGCCTTGCAGAGTGCAACCTGAAGGTCAGCGAATCGACCGTTCGGCGCCTGTTTGTGGCCCCGCATGCTGGCCACCTGTCGTCACGCAGCTACTCGAGTTTGTTCCGAGTGCGCATGACGTCCTACCAGGACACGTCCCACGAAGAGCACCCGGCGCAGCATCACTCGCGCGCTCAAGTCCGGCTCGTGATGGAGGCAGCCGTGAAGTTCGCGGAAGAAGTCGCGGCCTTTTCGTGCGACGCGAAAGCGGTTGTGCCGGTTGGTGCGCTAGCCGTGAGCAAGTTTGTACAGCCAAAGAAGTACATGCTGGCTCCGCACACGGTGTCCGACCACCAGTTCGCGGTGAAGTCGCATGTGAAGCCGGTCGTGCTTCTCCACCTCGATCTCGAAAGGGAGAAGAGGAAGGGTTTGGTTCGCGGTCGCGATAACCGTGAACGATATGGTTATCCTCGGACCGGGAGTTTGACGGTATACCTCCGCGCGTGCATGTTCGTGCAGAACAATGCGCATACGAATGTCCAACACCTGGTGGACACGTATGAAGCGTTGCCAGCAGCGGGGCAAAAACCGGTGTTGTTCGTCATCTCGGACAACGCCACCGACTACAACCCGAGCTCCATAACAGTAGAGCTCTGCTTGTGGCGGGCGATGAAGAAGCTGAAACTCGACATGCTTCTTGCTTGTTCGTACGCTCCCTACGACAGCGCCAGCAATCCCGTCGAGCGCGCGATGGCATGCCTGTCGTTTTCCCTTGCCGGTCGCACCTTCGGGCACGATCCGCCGCCTCGAAAGGATGAGGAGAACCACGCCATGCACAACAGCGCACTCAGCGCGATGGCACAGGCGCTTTCCGGAACACGGGACCAGTACCCCATTACTGCGCATCCCGTGTCGTTGCAAAACGGTTCGGACGACACGTGGGACTCCATCAAGGCAGTTGCCCACGGGTCAAGGAAGGCCACGAACGGCAATCCGGCACTGCTCACCGTTCTGGGGGAGTTTCAGGAGATGCGCACGCACCTGGACCGCCGGAACAACCTGTGTGCATTCAAGCGCTGCACCAGCTTGAAGTGCGCACATTGCACGAAGTTGCCGAAGGTTCGTGCTGAAGGCTTGTTCAACGCTTTGGCATCGTTAAAAGAGTGCGGTGCTCATTTTTTTACACCCACCCCGGTCGGAACACCGGTCCGCACACAACAGCATCCGGCTCCGGGAACAGAAGAAGATGACAAGAGCGAAGTAAAAGAAAAAGAAGAAGAGGAAGACAACGAGCTTGGTCTCTCCCAAGCTGTCCTCACACAGTTGGCAGGTGACCAAGAGGCCGGCGAAGAACTTGCCAAAGAGGAAGAGGGCACGAAGTACGAGACCCTCGCTGAGCTGATGGATAGGCGAGGAGTTCACTTCCTTCCGGATTCCTTCCGGCCAGCCTCGAAGAAAGCAACGTCGAGGTGCAACTATTGCGGCCTTCTTTGCACAAGCCCCGGTGACGAAAAAAATCACTGGCGGCTTTTTCACCCGACTGCGAAGGGGGCACCCCGAGACCCTCACCCCGCCGATGCTGAAACGGGCGTTACACCCACCACCCGTTTGACTCTCCTGACACGCAAGCAACTGCAGCAGGTGGCCGAATCCGCAAGGGTTCGGCTGCAGGGTAACAAGGCGGACATGGTTAAAACACTGTGTCGGCATTTCAAGAGTGTCGAGAGCGCGTTGGTGGAACTGGAGTCTAAGCCTGGGTCGAAGTTGGAAAAAGAAATAAAAAAGGCGGAAAAAACGCTGAAGGCGAAGAAGGGTCTAGGGAAGAAGGCTCCGAGATCCCCGCTGAAATCCCCTCCTCGAAAAGGCAGATCAGCCACACATCCACCCGGGAAAGAGGTCCCTTCAAGCGCAAAGAAGTCCGCTCCACAACCCATGCAGCGCGACCTGGCTTTGATTGCGAAGAACAAGCTTGAGGACATGGGGCTTAGCCTCGTCACAGTTCCGGGAGACGGAAACTGTCAGTTCCACGCTCTCGGGCTGGTCCTTGGAGCTCAAGCCGCTGCCGTTCGCAGCTCTGTTGTGGCATTTGCGGCAGCGAATCCGACCCTGCTGAGAGAGCTTGTGCAAGCAAGGGACCCCCAGGCTTGGATGAACGGCATGGCCACGCATGACTGGGGTGACATTGTGTCTCTGACTCTTGCCACCAAGATGCATCCCAGCCTATCGTCACTGGTTTTGTTCGTCTTGAGCGGTGTCTCTCAGTTTGTGATGCCTGTGGGAGAAGAGCCGAACGAGAACTCGGTCATGCTCGTGTACTACTACCACGAACAAAATGCCCATTACGATTTTGTATGTGGGGAGTATCAACCTCAGTTCTTGCAGCAGTGGGACGCCCAAGTGAGAAGCCAACAAGAACAACGGCTTCTTCAAGAGCAAGAGTGGGAAAGGTTGATTGGCACAGCCCCAAGTTCCCAAAGTTCACGATAGCAACCACCGTCCATCATCACTCCATGCTCCCGTCTCGACTCTTGCTCGTCTGCGACACCTCTTTCCGATTTTCGATGTCTCTGTGACAGTGTGAGTCTGTCACTCACTGTCAAACATGTTCCCGACTGACGCTGTGTCATCATTCCTCCTTCTTAGTGAAAGCAGATCATCTCTACTGCAACGTGGTCGGTGCGGCCCCCACACTGCTACACGTAGGTAGGAGGCCACCCCGACGGGCCCGAGTCTTAGGTTTAGCCTGTAGTATACCGCGGCAGGCGCACCAGTTGGCCGCACGGCAAAACAGTCTCGTAGATCCAGCCAAGGTTGCCATTGAACGTGCGTGAAAATTGCAACTTGACCCATAACCACACACCGGTACGCAGTTCGCAACACGACCGCCAAATTGTGACATACCTAATTGGCCAAATCATGGCACATGAGCCGCATCGCGGCCGAAACGTGAGTTTTTGTAATCAAATCTAAATCCGGAATCCATCACTCCGCCATCTCAAGCAGGTGCAGGTTAGAAAGAGTGGGGTTGTATTTACAAGTATGGAAAAAGCGTCCAGCTGCCGGGATTGAACCCGCGTCTACGGCACCAGATTGCATCCAACAAGATTGCAGAATACGCTTGTGCAACCAGTTCGCACCCGATGGCACAAGCGTGTCCTCGGCAACACCACGCGTGTGCAGCCACAATTTGGACGGAGACGTCAAAGTTCTGTCACTTTGAGAGGTGCACACGTGTGATCTCGGCCAGAACACGCTTGTGCATCCACCTGACTAAAATGGAAAAACCGTCCAGCTGCCGGGATTGAACCCGCGTCTACGGCACCAAATTGCATCCAACAAAATTGCAGAATACGCTTGTGCAACCAGTTCACACCCGGCGGCAGCACTGTGCACCCACAACTTTCCCACAATGTGGGCAGAATAGCCACAACATTTACCCACAAAGTATTGTGGCTATTGTGGCTAGAATCTTTTTTATTGTGGCCCCGTGGAACTGGTCCAGAAAACAGCGTTTTCTGGACACCAACACAACACAATTATACATACGTTTTTCGATGATGTATCGTGTTGTTCTCGTGTCCCCACCTGTGTTTGGACTATCTGGTATGTCTCTGTGTGCTTGTCAGCCTGGGGCCACCCTGACTGGGGTACTGGCGGCATCCTCCTGGGGTGCTGTGCTTACTGTAGAAAAGTTGGTGAGGGAACTGAAGAACATTTTTTTGGGCTTTCTTGGCGAATTCAGATCGAGAACAGAGAGGAATTAGAGTGAAGTTCGGAGCTTCACCAGAAGTAAGGGGAACAGAGCTGATACATTCGAGGTGGTAAGCACCACCCCTCACCCCTGCCAGGGCACTGGCAAGCAGCAGTCTGGCGGAGGAGAGGTACTTCACTGAGTTTATGCAAGAGATATTCATAATGAGAACAGGGGGATTTTGGATGGGTGTGATTGCCAGTAATTATGACTCAGTAAAGAGCCCGGGCAACATTGTTAGGCGGTGATACATCATTGGAAGAAGATGTCTGACTCTGGGGTGGACTGGCATTTGTACCCTGCGGGCTGAGTGAGAACCACGGGGCAATGCAACTCTTTTGCTCTTCGGACAGCCGCATGGCAAGGCGTGTGAACATTCTTTTTTCTGTGGCTGCCTTCTTCTCAGATTCGGGTGCAAAGTGGTCGGCAGCAAGCTTCGGATAGTTAATCGCGATGATCGCCAAAGAAGATGCTTTTTGCGACTTTAAGGATGCGCGGTGCTTCGTTAACTGCCGCGAGAGGACCTTGAAGTTCCGTTCTACCGCAGCCTCGGTTGTTGTGCAGTTGGCAAGTGCAATGGCAAAGGAACTCAACACGGGGAAGTCAAGGCGGCGTGTGTGGGTGCTCCAGTATTTGAGGAACGAGCCTGCGCAAGCAGGAACAACCCCGTGGTTCCAGAACGTTGTAAGTTCGGTGGTTACCTGGCTCTCGCGATCTTTGAAGGTCCCAAGGGACTTCTTCTTCCGGTCGGCATAGGGAACAACGTGCTTGAGCACTTCATCCAAAGAATTTCTGTGGTGTCGCCGGGACCAATCCCCGTGGTTTTCCTTTGGGTTCAGGGTGCTGAAAAGAGAGGTGGCAGCAGATGTGAAGTGACGCTCCTTCCTGGTCTCCCAGATTTCCGAAGCTTCCTTCGCTCGAAGGTTTCCTTTTCGCATCTTTGCAGCATGCTGGTCCAGGAAGGCGAGCACCCCAAGAAGTCCCTCCAAAGTCATTCGGTCCGATTGGACAACATCTGTGGCAATGGCAAATGGGGCACAGATGTCGATCAACTGGTTAAGGTCGGACCAGTATCGTTCCCAGTTGGTGCCGTCTCCCGACACAGTTTCGATGTGGGCACTGAGCTCTTTCTGGCGAAGCATGGCATCGTACATACTGTTCCATCTCACAGTGGTGAAGCAACGAAGTCCTTTGATCTGAGTGTTAGGAACCTGAGCTTCTGCCTGGGCTGCCTTCAGTTGTTCTGCCCCCTCCTTGTGCACGTACTTTTCGTTTTCGACAAGGAATCTTTTCTTGAACGCTGAGAAGCGGTCGATGTCGAAGATGTCCTTGAGGACAAGCTGGAGGCTGTGGGCCCCACACCGAAAGACGAGGAGCCCACGATAAGCAAGGTGCTCTCTTGTCGCATTCAGCGCATCCTCGGCAGGCATCCCGTCTGCGTCTTGCTCTGCTTCCGACTCGTCCGATTCACTTTCGTCCCCCAGCTGGTCCAGTGCGCTCTGCATCGCCGCTGCGTTGTCCGCCACAGCACCAACAACGGTGATCCCCCCTTCGGTGAGTGTATCCAGAATCTTGTCCAGGCATCCAGCGATAGCTGCAGCAGTCATTGAACACTTCACCTCTATATCACCGTAGTGATACACTGTGTTTCCACAGGCGAGGGACACACCAAGAAATGTTCTGCGGCATTTCGTTGCCGCATCCACGAGGAGGCAGACATCTTCCCCGGCAAGTGAGGCGAAGAGCTCTGTCATGAGCTTCTCTGCAAGCAGCGCTGTCTTCTGGCTGAGTTCGCGTCTCGTCATGATGACATCTGCCTTGAGCAGAGAACGAAAGTCCGGCGACTCAATGATGTGGAACGGGAGGTGGTGCTTGGCAAACGTGAAGACAACATGCTCATCCAGTGGCAACCCCCGCACTGTTGGCGAAACAGCAATGCGACGCTGCTTCGCGGTGCTCGCCTTCTCGTTTGCTGCTGCTTCCGCTTTTCTCTTTCTCTCTTCAGCCCTCTCCCGGATGCCTCGCTTTGCTGCCTCAATCGCCTCGTGGTTGTGGTACGTATCGTAGTGGCGTTTTGGTGTTCCCTTCTCGTTGCGCATCTTTGGCATGTGTGTGCACCCTTCCAAACGACACATGGCTAGCCCGTCTTCGAGAACCTGAAAGTAGACATGGAAGTCCCATGTCTTGCTTGATGCACTAGTGTAACGCGGATCGTCTGGTCGTGCAAGTCCGTCTTGTGTGAGGTTCCCGAGCACTGTGCCTGCAGGAAACCCCTTTGGACCAAAGTTTGGTGCTGGATCTGCGGCAGGTGAAGGCTGGTCGGCAGGGATGTTTTCAGCAGTGATGGGTTGCTCAGCAACTTGCTGTGCCAAAGGTTCTGAAGTTGCACCACCGCTGGCCTGTGTTGTGCCGCTGTTTGTGGCCTGGGGCGCATCAGCCTGCTGTGCACCACTGCTCGAGGGCTGAAGGAGCTTCTTCAACACCCAGCTGTTGCCACACTTCGAGCACAGGTCGAAGTCACAGGCCTTGCATCCGATACGTTGGCGCCGATTGCGGGTGCCGTTTTTGTACCCACAAACGTCGCATTCGAAGCCTCCGACATCTTTCGCCGCCCTCTTGTAGCTAACATCCAGCATCTCCATTCTTGTCTTGCAGTTAATGCAGCAGCATTGTGCGCTTGCCATTTTGCTTGGTGTTACAACCTGGTGTATGAGTGGGGTAAGGCATATCATACATAATAATCGATTATAGTCAGTGGCCCACACCTCGTTCAGGACCTGGCTCAAGCAGGACGTGGCTCAAACACACGATACGTCATCGAAAAACGTGGGATAAACATGTCTTTGTCCTGGAAATGCTGTTTTCTGGACCATCTTCACTGAACCACAATGAAAAAGATTCTAGCCACAATAGCCACAATACTTTGTGGGTAAATGTTGTGGCTATTCTGCCCACATTGTGGGAAAGTTGTGGGTGCACAGTGCTGCCGGCGGCAAGAGCGTGTTCTCGGCAAGAACACGCGTTTTCAGCCACAATTTGGACAGAGACGTCAAAGTTCTGTCATTTTGCGAGGTGCACACGCGTGATCTCAGCCAGAACACGCTTGTGCATCCACCCGACTAAAATGGAAAAACGTCCAGCTGCCGGGATTGAACCCGCGTCTATGGCACCAAATTGCATCCAACAAAATTGCAGACTACGCTTGTGCAACCAGTTCGCACCCGGCGGCACAAGCGTGTTCTCGGCAAGAACACGCGTTTGCAGCCACAATTTGGACGGAGACGTCAAAGTTCTGTCATTTTGACAGGTACACACGCGTGATCTCGGCCAGAACACGCTTGTGCATCCACCTGACTAAAATGGAAAAACGTCCAGCTGGGATTGAAGCTCACCGTCAACAAAATTCCGTCTGGTGCTGCTGACGAAAAATGAAAAAAACTCTGATCGTCCGGGTTTGAACCCGGGTCAGTGGCTCCGGAATCGCCAACCTTGCGACTCAGCTACACTGCTGCGTGTCGGCAGGAAAAAAAGAAATGCATCACCGCATAGTCTTCAGACGGATTTTCGAAGATTACGCAATTTCATACTTCGTGAGCGTGATTCTCGCACACCCCTGGACGTTCTTGTGCCATGTGGACTATGAAATGGTGTTCCAGCACGTTGCTGAGCACATAACAGCCTTGTGGGAGATCATCAGGTTGTGTGTAGCCTAAACATCAGGTTGTCGTTCGTTGTCGTTGGAACGAAATCCAAACGTGAATTTTTGGGTGGAAAAACAGGGGTCGACACAAGGGTCCGTGGTTCGAACCCCACGAAGGACTTTTTTTTGGGTCAATTCCCACAGGTGACATTTTTACCCCCCCCCCCCTATTTTCGGAAATTTGGTGGAAAATGTCTACCAAAATGTTAATTGTGGCTCCCCTGTGACATACGGACGGGGTTTTGAAGCCACAAATATTTATAGTATCCTGGACACCTGGACTGTTATAGGCTACTTAGTGGATTTCTGTAGGGGACCCTATTGAATTTTTTTTCTTGAGGTTTATGAAAATTTTCGACGAAGGTGAATTTTAAACAGGGAAATTCTTACTGTGACATACGGACGGGGTTTTGAAGCCACAAATATTTATAGTAAGTAGAGATTTTGCTAAGTAGAGACCCGCCCCACGGCTGCCATTTTCGATCTCAGTGACAGAACCACTGTCTGTTCGATGATGGCCTTAATTGCCTCTGCTGT
The DNA here is from genome assembly GCA_030068145.1 of Diplonema papillatum. Classification (NCBI taxonomy): domain Eukaryota; phylum Euglenozoa; class Diplonemea; order Diplonemida; family Diplonemidae; genus Diplonema; species Diplonema papillatum. The sequence continues at coordinate 85,697 of JAPJBO010000187.1, read as the reverse complement.
CTCGCGTTTTGTCGCAAACCCTGCGAGGTCCTCACGGACAGTGTATTCCATTTTGTCTTCCTGTTTCTTGCTGGAAATATACCGCATGCTGTTGTCTGTCGACTCGTCGGAGGACAAAGACATCACAGGGGAGGCGCGGATTGCAATGAGCGTTGACTTCAGGTACATGTGGTGTAGCGCTTCGAGGATGTCATCGATAGAGTCGTTGGTGGTGTAGGTTACAGGGTTCTGAAGCCAGGCCTTCAGATCTGCTGAGCCGCACGAAGCGACAAGCTCAACCAGACCACGTGTCCCAGTGGACTTGTCTTCCCCTCTACTGGCTGAGAATAATGCACTGTATGTACGCACAAGGTGGTGCACAATCCGCACCAAGTGCGAGATGTTGCGCAGGTTCTGTTCTTTCTCTTTTTGTGCCACTCCAGCAAAGGTCACTGGAGCACCCGCGTCTTCGCTTCTTCTTCGGCTTCCAGTGCATCCTTGATGTCTTTGTGGTACTGGCGTCCGATGTGGTTCTCAATGGCCTTTGGGAAGGAGTGAAAGTAGGTAACAGGGGGTTCTTTACTCCATTTTCCGAGACTAGAGGTATGCTAATAGCTCTATCGAGCCAACCCCACTTTTTAGGGGGTCCGCGGGCGAAGCCCGGGGGCACTTTTTGATAGTCTTTTTTTGCCCCTGGAAATTGACACCGTGATGGCAGAGTGAACAGCGCCAGGATTTAGGGCTGGAGTTCCCGGGTTCGAACCCCGCCGAGGACCTTTTTTTGGTTCTCCTTGGTTTTCGGTCAATTCCCTTGCTCCGGGGGTTTCTTGACCCGTGATTTGGCACCGGGTAGGTTGCATACTTCAGGCCCGGACGGAACTTAGCCTTACCAGAACTTAGCTTCCCCCGAACTTTGCTTTGACTTAGCTTCGCCGGAACTTGACTTTACCAGAACTTAGCATCGCCCGAACTTTGCTTTGCTTCGCCGAACTTAGCTTGACCAGAACTTAGCTTCGCCCGAACTTTGCTTTGCTTCGCCCGAACTGTGCTTTCACCAGAACTTTGCTTACCAGAACTTCCCCGGAACTTAGCTTCACCCGAACTTTGTTTCGCCCGAACGTTGTTTCGCCCGAACTTTGCTTCACCGGAACTTTTTAACCTCACCCGAACTCAGCCTTGCTTCGCCGAACTTAGCTCCACCAGAACACCAGAACTTAGGTTCGCCCGAACTTTGCTTTGCTTCGCCGGAACTTTGCTTTCACCAGAACTTAGCCTCCCCAGAACTTAGCTTCGCCCGAACTTTGCTCGCCCGAACTTTGCACTTTGCTTTGACTTAGCTTCGCCCGAACTTTGCTTTGACTTAGCTTCGCCCGAAGTTGACTTCACCAGAACTTAGCTTCACCCGAACTTTGCTTTGCTTCACCCGAACTTTGCTTTCACCAGAACTTAGCCTTCCCAGAGCTTAGCTTCACCCGAACTTTGCTGCTGACTTAGCTTCGCCGAACTTAGCTTCACCGGAACTTAGCTTCACCCGAACTTTGCTTTGACTTAGCTTCGCCCGAACTTTGCTTTGCTTCACCCGAACTTTGCTTCGCCAGAGCTTAGCTTGACCAGAACTTTGCTTGACCAGAACTTTGCATCGCCCGAACTTGCTTCGCCAGAACTTCGCTTTGCCCGAACTTTGCTTTCGCCCGAGCTTTGCTTTGCTTCGCCCGAACTTAGCTTCGCCCGAACTTTACTGTTTCCCGAACTTTAACTGCTGCCTCTAGTCTCGCTGCGCGCCGGTCTTTACCGGCGCAAATGTACTAAGGAAGTGTGTGCAGGGAGGCTACCTGGTTTCTTGCTGCAAGTCACACACCACAATCCTTTCTGTCTTCGAACTTAAGCTGTCCCTCGTTCAACCACTTCATCTTGAACCCCTCGATCTTCTTCGGCGTCTTCTTCGCCTGTTTCGCCGGGGGTACACCCGTCGACTGTGGAGCAGTCCGGGCTTTGGGGCGCACTGGTATGGTCACGATGTCGTCGTCGGAGATCTGTTCGATAAGATAAACCTCTGCATTCCCCTCACCTGCACTGCATTCCTGTCGGCCTGTTCATCAATCTCTTCATTCTGTTCAGCAATTAGCTCAGCATGCTCCCCGATCCCTTCAACCTGTTCCCCGATCCTCGCAGCTTGCTCTTCCCCAGCGTGTTCCTCAATCCACTCAGCATGTTCACTGCTCCCCGCAGCCTTCCTGTCACCCTGCTCGATGGTCGCTTCACGCTGCACGTCAACCCGTTCATCCTCCTTGACTGTCAGCTGCTGGCTGGCCTCTATTTCCCCTGAGATCTGTTCCTGTTTGGCCTTTAGAAACATGGCAGACAGTGCACCACGGTCCCGGGGTCCAAGCGAGGCCTCTGCCATTTGCTTCATTAAAGGGTGTCCGCGGCCGGGCATATTGCCAAATCCCAAATAATCCCCCTAGATGAAAGTATTGCCGTGGAATGGAGAAACGGATCGGGCAGGTTGACGTTTACAGAAAGCCCTGCTCGCGGTCCATGAGGTGCCAGAGGATCAAACATATGTTGGTTTGGTGCGCAGAGGCGGGTCGTGGTAAGATCGTCCCTTTACTTCTGTGTGTGTTCCTGGTCCGCGCAATCAGTCAATGGATTGTTATTTGTCCGAGTAGGACGAACCCAGCCTTCGGACATCCCGTCCAAGGTCTGGACGGAAGTCCCGACTGTGACTAACCAATAATAGTGGGTTGCCCGCACCCTTCAGGTGCTCTGCTTCTGCGGCGAGCCGCTCCGCCCTTCTATTGCCTCGCGCAGGAGCCCCCACCCGGCGATCTCCTCCGTGTCCTTCAGCGCCGCCCTATGACAGCCGGCTGGTCGCACTCGCGCTCCTTCTCCCTGAGTGCCGCCTCGCCCCTCTTGCAGTGACTATACTCACAGGTGAGTGCCAGTTTTAGTACATGCGGAAACACGTACGGAATTCCGCACGTACGGAAAATCGTAATTGTATTCACGTGCGGAATTCCGTACGTTCCGCATGCGGAACGCAAGGCCTGGGCATTGGGGATATCGCTTCCTCGACCTATTCTCAAATTTTAAATGGGCGTGAGCTCAGGGTTGCTTCATTGAACCCTACTGTATAATCCTGGTTCTAAGTGACAGTAGACTGTCACTGCCCATTGACTGTGAAGAATCCGTGGATCAAGGAGGGCCGCAGTACCTCTGCGGCTCAGTGTCCTATAATCCGGAAGAATCAAGAACCTACTCTAAGGTTGGGTCGGGAGGGGTTTGGAAGCAAAAAACGACCATGCTTGCTGATGAATACCGAGAACTCGCATCATTTGATTCACAGCGAGCACGAAGCAGCCCTTGAACCGATCAGTGAGGTAGACGCTCATTCTGAAGCTTCAATTACTTCAATCGAAAAGGAGCGGATTCGGTTGGAGCTTGAAGAATGGCGCCAACACCGACAAATTGATAATCCGCCCTCCAGACCCACATCTGCACTCAGCTCTGGTGAAGCTTCTCGGACAAGCAGCGCCAGTCTCACGGAACAACCTGTTACTGTTTCGGCCGCTGACGAACACCCTGCTGGAACAGAGTTGAACACAGTAAAACAAGAGACCCAGCGTTTGCTGCTGCTCATTGCAAACCTTGAAATACGCCAACCATCCCCAGATCTACAACCGTTTTTGGACGCGTTGAAACGTTACGAGAGGCTTTTGCGCACCCTGCACATCCCTTCCGATACCACACATGTGTCGCGTGGTACATCACCATCTCCCCGTTGTCTTCCTCCTTCTGGCTCCTTCACAATTCGTCACGAGGCGTCTTGCAAGAGCGTCGTTGCTCTGTTTGATGGGGAGTCATCTCATAAACTCCGCCTCAACGATGATGATACTGTCCCCGCATCAGCCTGGACTTTTGATGGAGATAATCTTGTTCATTGCTCATCTGGCAAATACGTGGTTCCGGTCGAAGCCGAACACAATGTGGAATTGGTTCTCGCAGAGACACCGTCAGTACTAGTGCGCTGGCAGTTCTGCGGTGGACTTTGGGTCGATGAACGGACACAGCAGGCGGTTACCCAGGGCCGGGGCCAAGCGTTGACTCTCCAAAGCTCGTCGGATTTGACGTCGAAAATGACGTTTGTCACCGAAGACATCTCATTCCAGAAGTCTCAGGGAACGAATGCACAGAAACCGTCCCCAACCTTGAATGCATCAATTCTTCTTTCAGCACTCCCAGCAACCACCTTTGTCCAAGAAAAAGCGACGACACAAACAGCATCCGATTTCACCACGAGTGCGAATAGTCATGCAAAACATCGGATGAAACTAATCACAGACGTGAAGTACAAGCACAATGACTATACAGAGAAGGAAAGGCGCATCGAGCAGCAAGGTAGGAAATGCTGTGGATGCTTGAACACTTTGCGATCATCCTACAACCCTATTCATTTCTCTTCGCGCTATGACTCGGTGAGGTTCTGTTGGTATATGGGAGGGTACTACTGCCCTGGCTGTCATGACAATTCGACGTATGCTCGTTTCCAACTCACCTCTCATCAGTTTCATATGGTAACAAACGTGTTTGTCATTATTAAAAGGAGTGTTAAACCTATCGAATAGGAACTACACACGTGCACAAACAAACATTACCTCGTTAGTTACATGCCGAATTAGCTCAACCTAAACGACTCGAGCCAGCACAGACCTAACCAGCATGGCTCGTCGAGGAAATACGACACTCCTCGTTGCATTTTTTCGCAGACGCTATTGCACCTAAAATCATACAGTTGCTATCCGATTCCAGGACGGCTTCTCCATCTCTGGGATGCGAAACCAAAGCCGGTAAGTCGAGACGCCTACAGTTATCTGAAGTCCGTGTGGAATCTGCCGATTGCCTGCGTGTCGGCAGTAAACCCGCTGCTGTTCTCGCAGGTGGCCCCCCTCAGGGCTGCGAGGGAATTGCGGGTGCAGCTGAACATACTGTATGCTGTGGTCAAAAATTGTCCAGATTTTGCCCAATACGTCGTAACTCATCCATCCTTCATCAACGACTCCAACCAATATGTCTTGGAAGAGACGGAGCTCTTCACCTTCACCGACATCCAGTCTTTCCACAACGCTCAGCCAGTCCTGGATCAAACCCCTGTCTCGCCTTCCGATTTTGTTGTCCACCTCGAGCAGCTTCGGTATGTTCGTTTTGCCGTGTCCGCATTCGTTTTGTTCGAAGAGAGGGCACAGTGAGGTCGAGCAACAAGAAAGCAACTCTTGGATATAACCGGTCACACAGGATGTGTTCTGCGGTGCTGCAGATGCTCAGGTCAGCTTGACAACATTCTGAAGCTCATGCGAGACGAAACACCATGAGAATCTCCTTCTGCATGCTCCTCACTTTTCTGCGCCTTGTGATGTGATGTCCTACCAGCAGGCAAACACAACTACGATGCTATCAACCTCCCCAGACGCGAACCTAGGCAATGGCATGAAACCTAGCTGTAGGCTACCACTAAGTTACTGAACCACGAGTTTTCTGCAGCGTAACTCCGAGGTAGTCTACGGCTAAGTTCCAAATGCCTGGATGATGACCAATGTGGACTTGGTGGATGCACTTGCTTGCAGATAAGAGATAGAAGTTGCCAGTAAGCCGTTCCGGAGACTACAGGCCCGCCCCAAATGGGTGGCAAACAACATGGGCCTTTTGCCCAGTTTTTGTGTTGTACGAAATATAGAAAAACCGGGCCCCAACACCCCCGGGACCTGGTGACCACGACTTGCTCAGAGGTCTGCATGGTAACAACACTCGACCCCTGCCGACCAGCGGGAAGGACCGAAACGTGTCATTTCTGCCACGCTCTTCACGCTCGTGAAAGAAACGCAGCCTCTTAATCACGCGCATATTATGAGTGGGAGGGCGAGACGCGCGTTTCAGATGTACTTACAAACAATGAAGTACACACACACACTATCGCGGACCAACCATGCCTCGGGCAGAACCCTGAAAAGACGCAAACATACGACTCCGGAACGCGAGCTAAAAGAGGTCCGGTCCCACCTGCGACGGGGGACAAACATCACACGAAGTCCACCTCGTTCGCGTGTGTGTACGCAGTTGCTCTGGGAGTTCTCGTGCTCTGTCGCTTAGAGTTGAGCTTTACTCAAACTCGCAGGAACAAGTTGATAGGCCACGTGATCCAAAATTGCTCATTGTGCTTCAATCGGGCGGCGAAGGTTTGTTTTCTCCCCCTTTTAGCCTCCTTCGAAATGAGCACAAGGCAGTCCCTCAGGCATTTCTTGTCCCAGAAATCATATCTGCACGCACACACGCAAGAAACATACACTCCAGTCCGTTAATCAATTTCTAATTCGTGAAGACCGCCAAATCCTTGAAAAAATAATTAATTCCTTCACGAAACAGAAATTCACAAAACACATGTTCACGATTTACAGGACCCCCAAAAGCACCCCCCGAACCCGCTCTTGGCGCTGGCAGCTGTCCGGCAGCAGGACCAAGAGATCGTCGAAAGTACAGCCCCCGCAGTGGCTGATATCAAGGTCATCACCGATCGCGCCGACCGCTTGGTGTTGTTCAAGCGGACATCGTGCGTTCGTGGAATGCGGAGCACCCCAGCAAAACCGTGGGCATGGCTGTGGTGTCCAGGTGCGTGAACTACAAGCGCAAGCACAACGAGCACTTTTTCCCAGGCAGCGCAGCCCGAAGCCGCTGCTGATTCCCCGCCGTCTCGGGTAGCCGGTAACGGCCAATAGATTTGCCGCGCTCGCGCGCGGCAAATCCGTTAACGGCTTTTTGTGTTTCCACTGTTTTTCAGCGTTTTCTGCACTTCGGGGGCTTACCTGCCAGTGTTGCACGTCTCCTCCTCTCCGGCCTCAACCCCCAGTGTCGCGGTGGCAAGCAAGAGCAGGACTGCCGGCCGGAATCTCCGGTACCGCGGCACCTTGTCTTTCAGTGAAGTATACCACACTAGTATTACACACTGCACTCTAATTAATGGGTGTATCATGTGTGACCCTCCTAATTTAGTGGTCATCTCCCACTCCGCCCAGTGCTCTTCAAATGCAAATAAGCAATATTATTTCACTGGGGTCCCAAATTCTTCACTCCATTTTTTTACTACCATTTTTTAACCACTACCCCCCCTTTTTTAACCACTACCCCCCCTTTTTTAACCACTACCCCCCCTTTTTTAACCACTACCCCCCCTTTTTTAACCACTACCCCCCCTTTTTTAACCACTACCCCCCCTTTTTTAACCACTACCCTAAAAACTGGTCACGAGTGAAGAAAAAACGGTTCAGGTGGGTAAAAACAATGATGTTACCAATGGAAAAACGACAAAAAGCTTAACTCTAAAAAAGAAGAAGAATGGTGTAAACAGCTTGCCATGCGATTATTTTTTGGTGCCCTTAGGGTGCGGCTTGATATCATCTGTACCAATCTGAATGATAGCTCCCTCAGCAATGTTGCTGAAGTAGAAAACATTCGAAGGTGGTACAGGGTGTGCTTGAGTCAAAAATGCAGGGATCTCAATGCAGGGGGCCTCAAGTGTTGGTGCGGTGCTACCACTGGCCTCAGTATCTGTGGCCGCGTGATCAAGAGGCTTCAGATGGCTGCCCCTTAATCTTTGCGAAGGACAGGAAGTCGGCATAGGTCTTTTCGTACAATTTGCGACTCTTGGACGGTAGAAGGTCAGCAATGATCGCTTTCACTTTCTTCGATTTCTCACTTGATGTTGAGCTGCTGTCAGACGAACTGCTGTCAGATGATGGTGTTGACACTCTTCCGGGCATGATTCTGTTCTTGGTCTCCCCTTTTTCTGTATATCCTGGGTATTTTTTACCTTCATTCCGTTAAAAACACTCGTAACTCTGTTTTCTTCACTACCCCACTTTTTCCGGGTCGTTTGGAGTGACTCATTTGGGACACCAGTGAAATAAAATTATCTTATCACCAGATAGCTATTCCTGGCTCGCCTCCTGGTTTCCTGGCTCGCGTAGCGAGCCGGGAAAAAAACGGTAGGGCGACGTATCTTCACGACAAGGCTGATCCCTGAGAGGCCCTCGAATTGCACACTGGCTACCTCTGCCGGGGCCTGGGTAGTGGTGTAGTGCCATTTTCCGAGTCTAGGTTGGTAAATTTGAAGTTCTCAAATTTAGCGCTCTAGCGAGCTATCCCACTTTTCTGGGGCAGGACGTGGGGTACACCGTCAGGCCTTGCGTTCCGCATGCGGAACGTACGGAATTCCGCACGTGAATAAAATTGTGATTTTCCTTACGTGCGGAATTCCGTACGTGTTTCCGCACGTGTTTTCCGCATGTGTTTCCGCATGTATTAAAATTGGCACTCACATGTGTGTAAGGTCAACCACCTCAGTGGTTAGTCACAGTCAGGATTTCTGTCCAAACCTTGGACGGGATGTCCGAAAGGTGCGTCCTACATCCGAGTCGGGCAACAAACCATCGACTGATTGCGTGGACCATTTGCCAAGGCAAAAGGAACACACACAAAGCAAAAGTGGACGTTCTTGAGGTTCTTGTACGAAATCTTGCTCTCATTTCGCCTTGTAGACTACCCGCCGAACCAACATTTCCCAGCTTGCGGTCATGGCCTGCATGTTATGTAAATGTCAACCTGCCCGATTCTTTTCTCCTGGGATGCGTCTTTTGGCCTGGCTAGTCAACCTGTGGGGCAATACTAATATGCCTGGCCGCGGACGCCTTCAATGCAGCAAAGGGCAGAGGCCTCAGCTGACAGCCGATGTGCAGCAGTGTGAAGTGACCATCTATATTAACTTGCTTACGAACTTTCACTCTAATCAAGAACGTCCCACCTACTATTTGCAAGAAGACGAAGGTAGTTCTGTTTTAGAAGCAAAGCATACATTTTTTTCCGGTAAGGAGTGGGCAGGACGTTTCAACAGGAAAAGAGGTCCCTTGATTGCTTCTTGGCAGGTGGTCTGCAACAAGCCGATAGATCCCGTGCCTCCAAGCCAACCACACAAAACCACGAAGCCCGCAAAGGATCAGCGAATGTGATGCTGATGTGGGCTTGGTGACCCAAATATGGCAAGTTGGGGCAGACTCTCCCTACCAGGTACACCCTGGACCCTCTAGCTTCTAGAGCTTGTACCTCTCCTGCATGAAACTCGGAAAGTTTTTTTCCCCGGCGTTTTGGACCTTTTCCGCACGTTCCGCATGTGAATTCCTCACCCTAGCGAATGTCGCGGACTACACCGACATCAATGGTGTGGCAGAGGCAGACATGGAAGCGTACATCCAGTCGTTCATCGCTGTTCGTGATAGAAGACTCCAGTTCTGCTTGTACAACGACTACAAAGGAGTACGCGACTGGGTGCTCAACTGGAGGAATTCGTTTTGTGCATGAGAGGACTTAGTTTTCCAATACCGTGTCACTGTTCAAGTGCTGTCTGCTAGTCGGCTTTTTCATGTTTCTTATTTCTTGACTAACTTCAAGAAAATACATCTCGAGCGTCTTCTTGATACAACGTTTTGCGATCCCCGCTTCTAGGTTTGTTTTGGCTCTGTACTGCCACAAGGCCAGTGTGACTCTCAGTCAGAAGTGGAGCGGCAATTGCGGCATTTGCAGTGACGACAAGTCAGAGTGGGAGCATGCATGGTACGGAAGAAGAACTGGCCAGAGTGGTGAACGAGAAACTAGTAACGATACTCGTAGCCAGGAGGTGGGGGGGTGGGATGGGGGGGGGGGGGGGTGGGATGAGGGGGGTGGGGATGGGGGTGGGGGGGGGGTGGGATTGGGGGGGGGGTGGGGGGGGGGGGGTAAAATTGGCCAGCCAACAAAAACGGCATATCTGACGGAATTTGGAAATCCGACGAGAAATGAAGCTTATAGCCTGCATACAACACAGGGGATTAGTTTCTGTTGCAGATTTAGACCGACGGTCTAAATCTGCAAACCGGGATCAGTGGCTTATATATGGGTCTGGTGCTCGGACCAAGTCCGAGCCAGGGGGTTATGCACCTGTACAGTTGGGTGAGGTAAAAAACCGAAAAAAAAAAAAAAAAAGGAAATCGGGGGCGGGCTTGGGGAGGGGTACACTACCTCGGATTGGGTTTTGGCAGGTCTATACTGGGTCTGCCTCAGTAGAGCTACGGACAGAGGCCTGTCGTGGCTGCAGGGCAGCCGTAGTCGCAGGATGGGCTTTTGTCGCAGGATGGGCCTTTGTCGCAGGATAGGCCTTTGTCGCAGGATGGGCCTTTGCAGGGTTTTGCCAACACCCCGAAAAAGAGAAACCAACTTTTGGAGAAACCCCCGGACAACCCGATTCTTGCTAGAAAATCCCTCACACACATTGGAAAAACAATCGGCTTTCGGACTCTGGCAGCATTTTCATACTCAACCAGGAATACCCGAAAGAAAGAGCAAGCAATGAAAAAATGAACGCACTCTTTGGGGGATGCTCGCGAAAACCTGGAGTTACAGGTCCAGGAGGCCAGATTCCATCCCTGGCCTACCACACAGAGTATGAGCTATGGACCGCAGCGGACTTCAAGACCATTCCTGTGGTGCATCGCTCGTACCCCAAACCATGGCCTGGAAAGAATACCCTCTTCTCCGTCAAGCCCGCAAAAGTCGGCACTGAAGTTGCAGACGTGAAGGAGTTCTTGAGCCTTCAACTTCTAGTTCGTGGGTTTTCCAGTTCCCAGAACTTCCCTCAGCCCAAGAAGGTGTGGTTGCTGAAGAAGGCGGACGAGCTTGCTTCAAGTGATACCGGCGGCAAAAAGACATGGGTGCAACTTGTGGGAGAGACGGGGAAAGCCTGGGTGGCTGAGGAGAAAAGGATTGCGGCGGAGAAGAAGGAAGCGGTTGAAGCTGCAGCAAGAGCAAAGGCGGCGCAAGAAGAGCTGGAAAAGCAGATGGCCGCAGAAGTAACTGCACGTAGGCTGTCAGAGGGAGAGGTACAAACAGCCATGGAAGTCGAAGCCGAAACACCGAACGCTGTATCTACTCAGGCAGCTCTTCCTAGCTTCCCCACAAGTGGACCTCAGGAACCAAAGAACCTGTACCTGAGTGATGCCTACCTCCGTCAGCTGGTGCTTCTGGTAAAGGAGCAGTTCACCCGTGAAACCCTGGAAGAGAGGATAGCGCTGCGTGAGATACTGGCGAGCAGGTCGGCTGGAAAGCGCAAGCAGGCAACGAAGCCCCGGGAGTACAAGCGCATTGCAGGTCCTGCGCCATATGTGTCGTTGCTGGACTACGAAGTAAGCGCCTTCTTACGGTCCAAGTACGGACTAGACGATGGTGCTTGTGTTCCGCAATTTGGTGGTACTGGCTCGATGTTTCCCACTGACTTCGAGCTTTTGTGCATCCCTCCCGACTTGTTCTCCAACAAGCGTTTCCGAGGGGTCTTGAAAGCGAATCCGTGGATTCTGTGCACAAGTCAAGGAATGTATTGTCGATGCTGTCGTAGACAGACAGCGGGTAAGAAAAAGCGTGCCTTCATTAATCTGTGCATTCCTTTTGAAGTCTTCAAAAAGGGGCTCCTACCACAGTACATCGAAAAGCACCGGAAGAAGACCGTGGGTCATAACAAGGCCTGGAGTTCATTTCTGAACTTGTTGGAAGATCAGATGCGTCTTCCGTCTTCTTGCCAGCTGCCTTCCACTTTGGAAGACCTCAAACAGCGCCTTATGAACACACAACACCTGGTCTTCGTCATCCAGACAATTGTTGATACCATCAAGCGCGACCTGCCCATGTCCAGCATTCGTGACACGTTCAGTCTGGTATCCCTGTTTGACGATTCAATTCGTTCGTTCTGCAAGACGCGTTTGAATATGTCGTCACCGTACTTCCTAGAAGTAATTGTGGATTCTTTGTACTCGTGGTGCAAATCCCATGTGCTGGAGAAAATTCAAGCGTCAGAGTTCACGAGCATCATGTTTGACGAAGCAGAGGACGTAAAGCGCTCAAAACAACATGCACTGTTTTTCAAAATACTGTCGGAAGAGGGGGTTGAAGAAGTCTTTTGGGACATACTTCCTTTGCGCAAATCAGCGACTGGGGAAAACGTCGCAGCTCACATTGCGGGCATGGCAGATAATGTTCAAACGTGGACAACAACTATGGGCATCGCAACTGATGGCTGCAGTACAATGAAAGGCGACTACAAGGGTGTACAGACACGCCTGCGCGAACAGTTGGTACCATTTGCCATTTGGATTTGGTGCTTGGGGCACAAACTCAACCTCGCCTGCATTGAGGCGTGTCGTAGTGCTCCGCAGATACAGGCATCAGTCACTGCAACTGAAGAAATCTTTTCGTTGTTTCGGAAAGGACAGGGTGATATTTCGTACAAGACACGAAAGTTTAAAGAGTGTAAGGAAGCCTGTTCTGTGACCGACAACTTCTTTGTCTTCCGAGATTTGGAACTTGTGGAACCTGGCGACACAAGATGGGTTTCCCATGAACGCGCCGCTCAAACAATAGCAGAGTGCATCAAGCCCATTCTGCTTGCGATTGCCCGGCTTTGCGAAGAGAAAGACATACCACAAGCCCTGCATCTTCGCGAGAAACTGAATCACACTGTTTGCTTATCGTTCAGCCTGCTCGCACAAGCAACTCCCATTCTTTCGAAACTGAGCCAATCCCTGCAAAGGTCGGACACGTGTTGGACAGAAGTGCTGAAGCTAAAGGAGTATTACCTGAGCTGGCTTCGGCGTCTGCGTGATATTCCTCTGACGGACGAGCAGATAGCGGAAGATCCTGAAGAAAGACTGCACTTTGTTGAGTACATAACCTTCTGGGAAAAACTCAAGGATGCAGTGCCACCTTCCTGGAATCGCCAGCCTCTAGATTACGCCTTTTTTGTCGCTTTCCATCGCGAGTTTGCGACGCCGTTCTTGGATCGGCTCATTTCGTTGGTTGAAGAGAGACTCGGGGATCTACCTGTGCTGTCATCTTTGGGTGTGTACGATCCAAACGGCCCCTTAGTGGAAAGCCTTTTCCATGATGTGGATCTGACGTGCGGAACTCCGAGTGATGTTGCATCGCGATTGTTGCCACAGAGGCTTGACCCGCTGCTCAAGAAACTCAACCCGTTTTTTGCCCACTTTTGCTGTACCAGGAAAGAGAAGAAGACCGTGCACCCAACAGGCGCGACCACGTGGACCGTTCAGCCTCCTTTTTACAGCCAGGCCTTTGAGGCAACGGTGCGTGAGCAGTTGCCTGAAGCACTGGTGCGCATGAAGCAAATGACGAATGTGAACAAGAAATGTTCATTCACAGAGAACACCCTTGATTTCCTTCGCGACACCCACTGCCAGCTCCGATTCCCGGAGACATGCCAAGTCTTGAAAATGGCACTGGTCTTCCCACTTGGAAGTGCTGGCGTTGAGCGGCTTTTCTCCAGAGTAAAGCTGATCAGAACCTACCTCAGGAAAGGCATGAGCGAAACAACATTGCGCAAGCTGTTGTTTATTGCTCTCAACATGCCATCTACTGGGGAAGGGAATACGGTTCCTTCTGCTGTGATGGAACACGTGTTAACAACCTTTGTCGTGGACGGGGTTTCTGTTCGAGCCAGAAAGCAGCTGACACGGCCAGGGAATCCTGACGATGAGGGCGACTCTGATGACGACTCGGCTGGCCTTGCTGGTGAGTTTGAAGATGCAAAAGCTTCCAGTGACACCGATTCAAGTACGGGGTCTGAAGACGAGCGTTCCGTTCTACTTCACTCTGACAATCGCAAGCTGAAGTACGCGTCCTATCCTTTTTACACAGAGGCCAAAGACATCATTTCGTCTTGGCGAAGGGCTTTTTCCTCCAATCCTTCTCTCTACTTCAATCCGACGGAGGCCCAAGAACACGTGACAAGCGCACGCAACGTGCGCCAGCGTGTTCGATGAGCGTTCTTTGAGTGTTCAGAAATACTTGTGCTTTCATTTATTTCTTGTTTTCGATTTTGTTTTGAGTAATTTTCTTTTAGCGCCTGCGCGACCAGTTGGTACCATTTGCCATTTGGATTTGGTGCTTGGGGCACAAACTCAACTTCGCCTGCATTGAGGCGTGTCGTAGTGCTCCGCAGATACAGGCATCTGTCACTGCACGGCTCAAAACGGACTAGTGACGTAAATCTGCGTCGGTGCTCGCGCCCCCCAGGCAGGCTCTTGGTGGAACCCCAAACGGGGGGGTTCTCCCGTTGAACAAGCGTGGCGCAAAGAACGCATGTCTGCATAATGACCTGGTCCGAGCAACGAAAAAAAAAAAAAAGCACAGAATGCCCCGGCTGAGGGGCCCAGTAGTAGTGCTACAGTACAGCAGTCACACTAGCAGTACACAGCACCGGTTACTGCACCTTTGGATAAGCAACGTACAGCCTCAATTTTGGAACCTGCGACTGGCCCAATAGCTTGAAAAATTTTCCGCGCCTGCGGCGCTGGTATTTCTGGCTGTTTCATGACGTGTTGCCAAGAAAGCGAAGACCGCGGCTGTCCGCCGAGATTACCCCCTCAGGTGACACCACTTTTTTAGCCATACTTCAACGTTCTTGAATGATCCCGGCACACTGCTACAGTACCCCAACACTTGCCTTCTTCGCATGGCTCTTTTGCTTCCCGAAGGACAGTCTCTGTGGTGGACAGTAGTGACAACCACAAAAGAGGTGCACCCTGTCGGGTACATAAACGTGCAGTTGTGCCGCAACTGGGATTTTTAGTACCTCCGAGCAATTTATGGACAGTTACGTGGGAGGAGTTTTTATATATAAGGCCCTGGACTTGGCCGGTAAAAAAAAAAAAAAATGTTCAAAAAACGGTGTCCAAAGTAAATATAGGCGGGGGGTGTGGTGTTTGTAGCGGAAGGCTGCTGAGCCTCCGCTGCTGAGACCCAGCCGCTGCCGTTCAATTGTGTTCAGCTTTGGGTCGGCAGGTTGCAGCTGCCACTGTGCTTCATTACCAGATCAAGGTCCTGTTTGCCAGTTGAGTATCCCACACGAGCTAAGAGTTGCCCATGTATGATAAAGGGGGGCGGAGTTATTTTTGCCCAAATTTTCCGTCGCGCCTTCGGCGCGATGTTGCTAAAAATAACGCTAAAAATGTTGTTGTAAGCACGGCGGCGCACACCAAAACTGTGGACCTATTATCATAGGAATCATAGGAAAATAGGTCCCCAGGTCCACCCCCCTTCAGCTGCCTGATGAGACTGTCTGTTTACGATTTTGACTGTTTTTGGAGCGCAACCCCACAGGGAATCCAGAAGCATCCAGAAACCCCCGAAACGCTTGATCCAGACTGGTGTAGGTTGAAAAAACGCCCGCAAAATGTGTCGCCAAACTGACGGGGTGACCATAATTGACCCTAAAGGACCCATGAAGACCCCTCTTTTGCCGAACGAAGTTGTGGAGATGTGTCGGCTCCGCCCCAAGACGCCGTACATCGGCGAAAACGGCACCGAAACACCGCCCAAAACCACCCCATAGTAACGGTCTAAATCTGCAAACCCTGGAAGCCTTCGAACTAATACCCTGGGTGGGCCCAGGGATTTATACACCGGTCTAGATGGGCGGGTCACCCGTCCATCCTCAAAAAAAAAAAAAAAAAAAAACCCACGGGCTGGCGGGTGTGGGTAGGCTACCACAGCAGTCATAGGGGGTCATGGGGGGGCCCATAGGGGGTCCCAGGGGGGTCATAGGGGGGGGGGGTCATGGAGGCGAGCAAGCGGCCCAACCCGGCGAGACACAGCCGAACTTCCAACCGCAGTGGTGGATTCTATCACGCCCAACTCAGGATGGGGCCGGGACAATGCCGGGGAAAAGGAAGGACATGCTAGGGCAACATACGTTGTTCAGCTCCTGGAAGAGACAGTGCACGGCAACCCAGCCAGCCTCACGAAGCGAAACCCCACCGCCTCCATACACGAAGGACTACAGCCTATGGGAAGACTCGAAGGTGGGCAGCATTCCAGAAGCAAACCGCAAGCACGAGAAGGCGTTGAAGGGCAAACCAGCGAAATCTATGAAAGATTTCCTGACGGTGCAGCTCCTGGCCCGTGGCTTTCAGTGTCACCAGAACTGGCCCCTGCCAGAGAAGCGGTGGTGTGCTTTTCGGGCCCTCAACGACTTTGCAGGGCTGGCTGGGGTGGCTGGACAGGCTGGACCACCACTGGGGGGGGGGGTCTGGGGGGTCGACAAACACGTGCTCGGCACCCCGGTGCAAAAGACGGGTACCCGTCCATCTACATGGACTATTGCTCTAGGCCGAAATCCCCTTATAAATCCCTGGGTGGGCCTTGCAAAAAAAAAAAAAAAATTGGGCCAGAATCCAGGTGTAGCCCTAAAGCGTGAATGTAAATAGAGATTTTGCCCAAACACATTTTTTTGCAGTTTTTTTTTTGCACTTTTTTTGCACCAAGGATGGAATCGTCAATATTGCAGCTTCCACAACAAGCGGAGAGCAAGACGAGAAAAAATGAAACAGACTTGATAAAATTTGATAAAAAAAGCTCACAGTCGTGCATTTACCATAGGGGCTGAGCGGGCGGAGGCTCTAAGGTGAAATGGTCAAAATGCCCTGGGAAAAATCACACCACAAACCGTGGTGCAAAACTAAACACCGCAAACCAGGAGCTACGACCAGATAACCAGCCACGATGCCAGAGTGTATTCAGAGTACCTTAACTGCGGAGGACAACAAGCAGTCGCCACTTACGCAAAAAGAAATATATATATATATATATTTTTTTTAGCCCTTCACCTTCTCTTTCTACTACCCGACCCTCCCACCGCACGTCCTCCTCAACCCAAAGGAAGTAAGAACGCATATTACAGACCGATACGAGCTGCATGGCAACCCCTGCTCAACATGCATGCGCGTGGGGGGCCCAAGACTAAATTCAAAGCGAATTTCTTCTTGGTGTCGGTCGCAACACTTACAAACATGGCTAGCCGTATTTAAGCATACCTACTACCCACATACCACCCGCCACACAGCCTCAATGGTCAACCGGAGACCCTAAAACACCGAACCTCTAAACCACAATAAACGCTAAAAATGTGGGACAAAAACTTTCCGAAATGCGGGTTTTTAGGGATTCTGGCACGTGTGGCCCTATTTACGCTCTTTTTGGGCAGAATCCAAGATCCTATTTACGTTTTTTTGCACTTTTTCCGCCTGTTTTTGCACCCGTTTTGGATCGTAGCTACACTGAGAGGGTGAAAGATTTCGGACGGAGGAATGTCGGACTCTTCGCGCTTTCGCTTTCTTTCTGTCGTCTGTGCTAAGGAGGTTGTTCCAGCACTGCCGCTAAGATCATCACCATCATCACAATCGGAAGTTTGTCAGGCGCAAGTTCCAACAGGAACTCGAATGGCTTTGTGTCAACGCTTGCCAATATAAAGCTAAGACCTTCAGAGGCTCCTAGCTTGGTCACAAAACATTTCTGAATAGTTCTTCATCGAACGAAGAAATCGAGCCGAGCCACACGGCATGCTATGTCTGTTTTGCTTTCCGGACTGTGGTAACTTGTCTCTTGCACTCTGATGAATGATCATATCATATGCGGCCCTGGCGGTCATCGAAGTAATGGAGTATTTATCATCCCCTTCTTCGGCTCGCGTAGCGAGCCGGAAAAAACGGTATGATAAACCCAATTCCCCCACTCGCGTAAGCCCGAAGAAACGGGTATGCCTGTCATGTGCAGGTATCCAAGCCAGCTTGCTCCCTCCTCCACCAGTTCTTCGAAAGACCTGCATGGGCCTGCTTGGGTGGCCTTCGGGTGGCATCTTGGACACAAGATATGTGCTGATAACGTACTGATTCAGCATGTGTACAAAGAGAAACTAAAAGAATTAACGTGCTGAAATCAGTACGTTTAGCATGCTGAACGTAAGGCCTGGCTGTAGCCTGGACCCTGGATTTACAGGTACCCTTGCCCCCCCCCCCCCCCTCGCCTCACAAGTCAAACGGAGACTTCAAAAAACCGACCGCTTACTACAAGAAACAGTCTAGAAAATAAGACTCTGCATTCCGCGAAGAAGACTTGATGCTAGCATCAAACACATGAGAGGCAAGTAGCGCCTGAATACGAAACTAAGATCCCCCCTTCCCGCGTTGTCCTCCCAAAAAGGGGTTCATACGTGCCGTAGGGGTTCGCGCGGACATGAATCCTTTCTGAATCAAAAGGAAGGGAATTTCAATTATACCTGCTGGCTATACGGAAATTTGCTCTACTTTTAACCAATATTATAAAGTAGAAAGAGGTGATCATGCACTAAGTTGAGTTCGAGAGGCGAGTGAGTGAAGACGAGCGCATCTTGACACTGAACGGGCTCACCGGTTGTTCTTGTGACACCAGCTGTGAGGTGCTCGTCGCAGTTTCTGAGGCGGCCAGTTACATTTATTAGCTCATCATTCAACCTCAGCTTGCAAAATAATTTCATTACCAACCTGAACAGACATGCGGTGGCTGCTCCGGCGAATCGACAGACGATGCAGAGAAAATATTTGAATTCGAAATTCAGCGCGTGCGGAGTTGTCCTAGGTGCAGGCGTGTCTACCACAAAGTTTGTTACCAGCTCCAGCCCTGCAGGCACTGTTTTCAGCCGCCTGCCAAGTAGCGATGCTGTCGATAAGCTTTCCCAGAGGTGCTTACGAATCCTGCACGGACTCCGTCAAGAGCAGGTTCTAAAAGTCGGACATTCTGCCAGCTCGTCGGTGCAGGGACCTCCGTTTCCTCGTCTTCACGCCAGCACGTTCAGCTTTCGCGTAGACGACGCGCAGCCGTTAGCGGCTACAAACAGTTTTCATTGCGCAGTTGTCGAAAGACCACTCACAGGAAGCTAGCTATTTACTCACGAATAATTCTGAGGGTACAGGCTTGCTTAAACGTTGCTAGCGACGTAGTGTACCGAACTTCGCTAACATGCGAAACGTTTCTGCGTCTTTCCGTTCTCATATGTTGTCGAAGAAGGAACCGACACGACATCAGTAAAGTAGAGAACGACAAGAAGGGCACTTTCACGAAAGCGCTGTTCTGCGCCACAGTTTTCACTCGCGGGATCCGTCATTCCTTGTCTCTATCCCCGTGATGCTTATCCATGCAAGAAAATTTGGGGGTTTATGCTTATCCATGCAGGCAACTTCAACAAAGGAATCAGAACAGCATGGCACCTTTGGCGAATCCGTTCGATAAGCTGCTGACTGATGTTGATGTGGAAGGCACAAAATGCAAGCTTTATGATCTCAGCAAGCTGAGCGACGAACGCGTGCAGAAACTTCCGTACACCATTCGTGTTGTACTCGAAACATGTATCCGCAACTGCGACAACTTTAGGGTCACGGAGGCTGACGTGGAGAAAGTACTTGACTGGAAGAACCAACAGACGAAAGTCGAGATCCCTTTCTGTCCTGCTCGCGTGCTCATGCAGGATTTCACCGGAGTTCCCGCTGTCGTGGACCTCGCCGCAATGAGGGACGCGATGAAGACGTCGGGTGGGGACCCAATGAAGGTCAACCCCCTTGTGCCTGTCGATCTTGTCATCGATCACTCGATCCAGGTTGACTACACGAGGACTCCTGACGCTCTTGAGAAGAACGAGGCGAAAGAGTTTGAGAGAAACTACGAGCGATTCGTGTTCCTGAAGTGGGGTTCCACCGCTTTCCGAAACTTCTTGGTAGTGCCACCAGGCAATGGAATTGTTCATCAAGTGAACCTCGAGTACTTGGCACGGGTTGTGTTCAAAGATGATAGCTTGCTGTATTCCGACTCCGTCGTGGGTACTGACTCGCACACGACAATGATCAACGGTCTGGGTGTTCTCGGCTGGGGTGTCGGTGGCATCGAAGCTGAGGCGGGTATGCTTGGACAGCCGTCAACCATGGTTCTTCCGACTGTTGTGGGTTACAGGTTGACTGGTGGCCTTTCTGAAGGAGTTACTGCGACGGATCTGGTTTTGACCATCGTTGCCAATTTGAGAAAACATGGTGTCGTTGGAAAGTTCGTCGAGTTCTACGGTCCTGGGTTGGCCCACCTGACGATTGCCGACAGGGCAACTATCGCTAATATGGCACCTGAGTACGGTGCCACTTGCGGCTTTTTCCCAGTTGACAATCAGACACTTGACTACCTACGCTTGACCGGCAGATCGGCTGAGCATGTTGCTCGCGTCGAGAAGTACTGCAAGGTACAAGGCATTCTTTATGATTCATCGAAAGAAACTGCGGTTGAGTATCCAGAAGGCGAAAAGTTAGAGCTCGATCTGGCGACAGTGGTTCCATGTGTCTCGGGTCCGAAGAGACCTCATGACCGCATCGCGTGCAAAGATTTGAAAACGGACTTCCAGACATGCATGGTGTCACCGCAAGGCTTCAAGGGATTTGGAATTCCTGAAGAAAAGAGGGGAACTAAGGGCAAACTCACCTACAAGGGGCAAACCTTTGATATCGCCCACGGTGACGTCGTCATTGCCGCCATCACCTCGTGCACAAACACTTCGAACCCTGCCGTCCTGATCGCTGCTGGGTTAGTCGCCAAGAAAGCCAACGCCTTGGGCGTTAAAGTGCGTCCTTTCATCAAGACTTCGCTCTCCCCTGGTTCCCAGGTCGTAACGGCGTACTTGTCGTCGTCCGGTCTGTTAGGTGAACTTGAGCAACAGGGTTTCTCGACGGCAGGCTATGGCTGCATGACTTGCATCGGCAACAGTGGCGACCTGTACGAAGGTGTCGGCGAAGCTTACAAGGAAGCTGGACTCGTCATGTCTGCCGTTCTCTCTGGCAACCGCAACTTTGAAGCTCGTGTTCACCCCGACACTGCTGGCAACTACCTCGCTTCGCCTGCTTTAGTTGTTGTGTATGCTCTTGCGGGAAACATGAATCTGAACTGTCTGGAAGAACCGCTTTGCAAGACACCCGAAGGTAAGGATGTATTCCTCAAAGATGTCTGGCCATCGCAGGCCGAAGTTGCGGCAGTCATGAACGAACATGTTACAGCGAAGAAGTTTCAGTCTGTTTATGGCAAGTTGAAGGAAGGTTCCACTAAGTGGGCCCAGCTGCCGGCTCCGTCTGATCCAGTTACGTATCCGTGGGACGAGAAATCGACGTACATCCACGAGCCGCCGTACTTCAAGTCGATGGAAGGACCGCAAACTGTTATCAAGGATGCGCACGCACTTCTCTACCTTGGGGACAGCGTAACAACTGACCACATCTCGCCGGCGGGCAACATTGCCAGAACGTCAGCAGCCGCCAAGTACTTGTCCAGCCGTGGTGTGAAGCCGGTCGACTTCAACTCTTACGGTTCCCGAAGAGGCAATGACCTGGTCATGGCTCGCGGCACGTTCGCGAACACAAGGCTTTCTAACAAGCTCGTGGCACCGACGGGCAACACAGGACCTGTCACCGTCCACATTCCATCAGGCGAACAGCTGTCTGTGTTTGATGCTTCCGCTAAGTACCTCGAAGAGGGCACCCCGCTTATTGTACTGGCTGGCAAGGAGTATGGAAGTGGATCGTCCAGAGATTGGGCAGCCAAGGGACCGAATTTGTTGGGAGTCAAGGTCGTCATTGCGGAATCTTACGAACGAATCCACAGGGCCAACCTGGTTGGCATGGGCATCGTCCCGTTGTGCTTCAAGTCCGGCGAGAACCCGGAGATTCTCGGTCTCAAAGGAAACGAAAAGTTTTCTTTCGACTTCTCGGGCGAGCTCCAACCTGGTCAGGAAGTTACTGTCACAACATCTGCCGGTAAGAACTTCATCACTGTCCTCCGCTTCGACACGCCTGTCGAGATCGAATACTACCGCAACGGTGGCATTTTGAAATACGTTCTCACCAGCATGCAAAAGTAATACAGTACCAACCATTCTTGACAACCCCCGTCCTCCTTTTTCTTTGGTGTGCATTGCCACACAGGTTCTCGTTTTAAGGCACCCCCTGTGGTACTCACAACTTCCCGCCTTCACCCGTTACAGACGGAAAACGTACTGTATGTCGAAGCAAAATCGGGGCTGGAATTCAGACACTGCGCTCCTCATTTTGAAACTCTTGATCTGTAGTTTCTCCAGAAGGCTTTTTGCACATCGTCATACCCCTCCGCCCGAACATCAATCCTCAAAATGCTTCTTTTACTGCCAGTGACAAGTTGCCTCGAACACACGCAGATTCATTTCTGACACGATTTTGAGTTTGTGTGTGAATGACAACTTGCTCCCAACCAAACTACGCGCTTCATAGGTCTGTGAAGGAAGGCAATTCCTGTGCAAATTACAAGATGACCACGGGCCACAGTGGTACTGTGAATTCCGGTGGACTCCGCATTGGCTTCGTCGAAGAGCCTTTGCAAGAGCGGGAACTGAGGTCTTTGACCGTACACAGCTAGTATGGGCGATTTGTGATGGCGTACGACGTACAAGGAGCTGAGAAAGCATCAGGCTTCACATGTTGCCTCTAGAGGTACCTCGAGCCAGGCTGTCGCATTTGTTTCGACGCTTTTCTCTTTGACGGTTCTCTACTGCGCCAACATGAATCGCATGCTGGTCGCTTTATACTGAAGACCAACGCAGAATGTTATCACCACCGTTTCACGTTGTACACGGATGTCAAGCATGTCGCAGCTTGCTTGGTTCGACCGACGCTCCTTGCACCCTCGAGGTAGTTATTCACGTATTTTGCGAACAGCTGCCGCTTTCACCCATCCACTTAACCGTTGGTGCTCTGTGACAATCGACAGCAGGTAATAGTAAGTTTCAGCTCTTTTTTTTGAACCTGACTTATTTCCTTTGGCTTTGCCAAGTTTTTGTGCTCCAATTGCGCGGCAGACCCGTGTTCAAGAAAGAAATGCCTTTCCTAAAAAACCGTCAGGACCGACCGCACAACTTCGTCCACACCCCTGGTTGTAATCAACAGGTGTTGTCTAAGCAACTCGGAGGACAGAGCGACCACAACGCGCCGAGTGCCGGAAGTTCCCGAAGACACCAACGTAAAGTAAAGAAAGGCAAAGTGCTAAACAAAACGTTATTTATCTGCCCGTCGCAGGTAGCCCACTCCTGTGTACCGTGCTGCAGAGCAGCATCGATAAGATGTTTCTCCCTTCGTTTCCTCCGCGTCTTACAACGACCGATCTTGGTATTCTCGCTGCACGGCTCGCCAAAACGCGATCGGTGAGTTCGAGTATTTAGCAGCGTAGTTTACAACCAAGTTTTTCGGAAGACATCCTATGGCTTTTCTTTGCCCCTTTTGATACTTCGCTATTTGGAAGCATGAATTTCCACCACGCTCTCGCAAAACGGCTCCATTCCCGTCGCTATCTGCCCACTCTACTCTTTTTCGTATGGCTATTCGTTAACGCGATGCCCAAGGTGTGGCAGTGCCTGGCACTTGGTTTGTTAGGAGGTACTGCTCTTCGCGGGCATCTATTCTTAGAGACCCTCGAACAAGCCCTCCATAGTCGGCAAAGAAATGGAATGCTCTGGTTCTGCTCCTGGAGAGCATCATCATAATCGTTATTTTTTTTCGCTCTCGACGAGTTCTTGTCAATCGTAGCTCGCCCCGGGGGGGTGGACACATACACCAACGCGGTTCGTTACTCTCTGGACCAATTATTGCATCCTCTGGACCCAGGACCAGCACCCCCCAAAGAATCCGGAGATCCGGAGGGGGGGAACAATATTAACACCGTGGCGACCCAAATTCGGCGCTTGCGGTGGAGCGGGGTGGGGGGTAAAGGCTAACTGTGATGACAACCAAGCCTGCTGCGGTTATCGAAGTGGACCAGACGAACTACGCGCAGGCAAAGCCAGTCGTCGCGAATGCAATAAAAAATGCAACGTTCATCGCTTTTGACTGCGAATTCACTGGGTTGCATCGGGAACGACAACAAGGCGTCAACGTTCTGCTTCCTGCCAAGAGTCGCTATGCACATCTTCGACAAACAATGTTTGGTGGAGGATTCATGTTGGGGAGATGCAGCGGCTGTGGCACAGAACAGCTCGAAGCTGCCAACTTTTGCCACCATTGCGGTGCCAAGCGCAAGCTAGAAGATAAATCAGCAGCAGCAGCCGAACGCACGTCGACAATGCGACGGCAAGAGTTTCTAATCGCACAAGTCGGCATTGCGTGCTACATTTACCAAGAAGACCGCAAGAAATACGACGTCAAGTCGTTCTCGTTCTACATCTCCCCTCGACCTTGGTCCAGCAGCACGAGTGGCAGCAACGTCAAAGTCGAGAACGATCTGAAGTTTTCATGTCTCGGCTCTTCTCTGAAGTTTCTGGGAGACCATGCTTTCGACTTCAATCGTTGGATTAAGGAGGGAATTCCTTTCATGTCTCGCAGTCAGTACCTCACCGAGAAGGACAAAGTTAAGCAGCGCGGGCAGTATTCGTCAATCAAAGACCTTGAAGTTGCAAAAGGTTTTCTGGACGTGTGGGACATGCTGCTCACCGCTAACAAGCCACTCGTTGGCCACCAATGCTTTTTGGATCTTCTGTATGTTTTTGTACCCACCACTTCGGCCTGAGACAATAAGTACGTGCGCTCGGCTAAGCGTGGCGAGACTGGAGGCAGCTAAAGTTCGGGGAACAGTAAAGTTCGGGCAGCTAAGTTCGGGCAATGCTAAGTTCTGGTGAAGCTAAGTTCGAGTGATGTTAAGTTCGCGCGTTGCTAAGTTCTGGTGCTAAGCGCTGATACTAAAAAAAGTTCGGGCACGAAGCGATGTTCGGCCAGGGTGGTAAAGTCCGGGTGAAGCCAAGGTCGGGTGCGCGTACCCGGAGGGGGACACCCCCCCGGACCCACCGAGTACGGGAGAAGTTTGGCGCTCGTACCCGGGGGGGCCGCCCCTGCCCCCGGGCCCGGGGCAGCCTTTTACCGTCCGTCCCCCCCGTCGGCCCTCTCCCGGGGCCGACGGGGTGACCCAAATACCGCGAGATTCTCTGAGAAACTCCGCAAAAAACGCAAAATTCGGGCACATTAGACCCCGAAACGCAACAAACCTCGAAAAAAATCCCCGACCGGAAAAATGTCATGGGCGGGGCCACTATGCCCGAAGGCCTTTGCCCAAGCACTACGCTTATCGGCAGGGGAGGAAAAAGCTAGCTCTGCACTATAATCCAGTCCAAACACAATACACTTTTTCACGCATTAAAGCCGGGTTGGCTCGAATAGAGGCTATTCCCATTACATGTTCATAGGACCTCCAGTCTTGAACGATACGTCCGAACATTGTTCCAAAACAAACCCATCACACAGGTACCTTTGGCATCAACTTGAGCAACCTCTCCCGAAGGATCTCACGGAGGTTCTGAAGCAAATATCAACCAAGGTGTCTGTTCTTGTCGACACAAAGCACCTTCTCACGTGGTATCCTCGAGACCTGGGCTCTCTTTTTGAACGCGAAGCTGTTACCCTGAGGCAAAAGAAGCTCGATCGCTTGAAAGCCGACTTGGCTGAAAAGGAAAGGCAGCGAAAGGAAACGAAAGAGAAGCAGCTTCAACAAGTTGAAGGCCAGGACCCGCCGTCCCGTGTACTAACACCGACGCCCGATGGACAAAGCTCGCCAGGCGGGGATGAGCGCAAAGATGTCGCAGTGGACAGGGAAAAGTCTATTCTGGAGCAAAAGAGTGACTTGCTTCGGCAAGCCAGCGAGATGGCCGACGAGATCCGGGCAAACGTTTGCCAGAACTTGCAGCGAAGCATCCTCGAAGGGGATGAACTCGGAAACAAGTTTCGATCCATGCACTTGCAGGATATTTTCAAGCTGTTGTTCCCAATCCTGAAAGACTTGATCCCATCGTCCGCTTCACGAGAGCACGACGCTGGGTACGACGCGTACATGACCGGAGCCGTATTCCTCGGCATGTACTTGCTCATCCAAGGCGAGAACGCCCCGCCGCCGACAACGCGAGTGCTGCAGGACCAACACATGTTTAAGAAAACAAGAAAGGCCGAGCCCGGGTCGCCGTATTCTTTTGCTTTCGTGAATCGGATTTTTATCTTTGCTGCCCCCTACCACCTTGACATCTCTGCTGCTACTTTGCCGCCGTTGGATGAGACCCACAGTACAACGTACACAATAAGAGGCGAAGGAGCTAACGGACACGTCGATGCTGCGCGCGTGCAGGCAGAGGTTCGCAAAGTTGACCAGTTTGCAGAGCTGTACTGGGTCGAGTTCCAGAAAAAGGGAGTCATCGTGCTGTTCCGGAGGGACTGCCCCCCGAGCGAATTGTACAAGAAGCTGAGCGAGGGCCTGGCTCCGCTTCAGATAAGCCCAGCCGTTACAGCAGTGAAGCAGTCGTTGCTTCGCCAGCAGCAGGTCGGGCTGAGCGGTGTGAGCACCATGGGAAATCTGACTTACACGAGGAATGATGCAGGAGGAATTATCGCCAGCGGGGCCAAGCACCTGGCCGTAAAACAGTTGGTCGCGGCGCAGTCATCCTCTGGCACCGGTTCCCCCGCCACACTGCCGAGCACCACGTCCCCCACGAACGCCGAGAAGGCTGACAAACCAAACTCGCCCCCAAGCGCCAGCGTCAGCGTGACAGCGCTCGAGAAGTTGAAGAGCCAGCTCAAGCGCAAAGTCTCGTCGCGCGCGGCTATGCGACCACCGACCTCTTCCCCCCACAAGAAGGCCGCCGCCGGCGCGTCAGCCCCGGCAACCCGAAAGGTTCCTCGATCGCCGACGACGCGCCCACAAAACCCGGTCGTGACTCCGGCGTCGACGGCACCGCTCAATTCCGCAGCAGACGACGCGAACCGCCGCACTTTAAAGCGTCCCTTGGAGCCCGCGACTGCCTCCGTGCCTCTGGCTCCTGCCGACAGCACCGCAGCCCCCGCTACCGTCGAAGCCGAGTCGCCTTCGCCGACCATATCGCCGACCACACCCGAACCACCTGCTACGAAAAGAAAAGTTGGGTGAAGGTGCGGCATCGCCCAGAGGGCCGGCCAACTGCGACAAAACAGGACGAGCGCAAGCAAAGGATGCTGGCCCAGCAATGCCATCTGCAAAGCTCAGTGTTCGACCGAACGCGGAGCGAAAGTGTATCAGAGGGTTGTCTATCAGCGCAGCACCAGCACCTGCGAGCGCGATGTTCTCTCCCCTTTTTTCTGTTATTCCTGCACGACATGAGTACACGCGAGACAAATGCGCGGCGTTCCGTGGCGTGTATTAGGCCCCCGGTAGAACGTTGCCTTAGCGTCATAGCGTTCACCTCGCATGAGACGGAGACAGGCTGACAGGATCGTGCCATCGTGTGATTGGCTTCGCTGAAACGCAGCTGCCCGCCAGGTCGCGCCTGCGTCCAGCACCCGCGATGATGCTCTGGACTCGTGAAGACGTTTGAACTGCGTGTCAGATCCGTTCAACAGGCCAAACCCGCAGAGGCGTTTCACCGTGTGCGCCCAGGTGCCGTGTCCGGAGTCGGAAAGTTTTACCAGATCGCCGACAGTACTTCCAGCAGGCATGGCCTAGAAGGGTCGGGTTTACTCCAACCGAGTGTCAGAAACAGTCATCCACCCTCGATGCACTTGTCACGAGTTCGTTCCAACCGATTGTCAGAAAACAGTCACCCACTCGATGCACCAGTCACGACCCAAGGTCAGGCACATTTCCAAGTACAAGTGACGGGAAACCGCAACATGGCCGGTTTGTTTGTCGGTGACGGGTCTTTTGACAGCGTCCTTGCTCCCGGCCTGCCAACAGTGAGTACGCATTGCTTGCCAATGACAGCAATTTGCGCGTCTGTTTACGAAAGTCGTTGTCACGACAAGTGATCGCTTGTCATGACAACACACACACACACACACAGTTGATGCCTACAGTGACGAGTGCACCGTGAAAGCGACCCCTCCACCTCCCACCGCCGTGACGGCCCTTGTTTTCTCTTCCTCGTTCCGCTTTCTTCTTCTGATCCCCTGCTTCTATGTCTCGGCCCTCAACTACCTTTCCGTCGCTACTCAGGCTTTACCCAGCATTCTTTGTCCTTTAAGTCATCAACACTTCATTTTTAATTCGCGTAACCCGTGCAGTGGGCTTGCGGTCGTTCGCAAGCATCGGCGGTGTGATCCTGTTGGAATATGACCACGAGCCACCACGATGATCCGGCCGTCTGTGGCGACTCTTGAGGAAAAGCGAGAATAGAGCGGGATCCCTCGTGCATCACTGTTGGTGTCGTTACTGCACGGGTGGCCGATACGACTACCCTCGAAAGCGGTACTTTGTTCGTGGGGCAGGATATCTGCGGTAGATGTCCCGACGAGATCTTCGTACCTCCGAACCGAATGGCAGAGCCACACTGTGCCCTAAGTGGGTTTCTTATCGAACGACCACTAATTGTCGACTAAACCGCAACAGGTGACATCCGAAACGAAAATACACACCTGCCACAACGGTCGGAGAGCTGCGATCGTGCTTAGGCGGGGGTCTGCCCGACCCGACCGACGACGAAAGGACCCTCACTGCGGGTATCAACGACGAGCAGCTCATTCCGGAAGGCAAGCCCGACCGACGATGGTACGCGCACGGCGGCAGATACGTGACGTGGAAGGAGTTCCGGAGCACGCCCCTCGGGCGCGACACGCTCGCTCCTGCGGACAATGAAGCCGAGCTTGCATTCGAAGACTTGTGGGCGGGCCTGGTGGCGGAGCAGGATCGAGGAATCGTAGATCACTGGGGGCTGAAGGACATGGGCCACGCGAAAGCCGAAGCCGAGCTATCGTGGAGCGACCAAACAGCGGTCGGAAAAACAGTCTCGGTACTCGAGGGCGTCGGGAAGTTGTGCTGCGTGGTGGGCGTCCTGTATTTGTTCATCATCGCCCTGGGGCTTATGGGCGACGCGTTCCAGATTCTGGGGGGACGCTCTTCGGGTAGAACGTTCCGGGACAGCGAGCTGCTGGCGAACCCGTTTGCAGGAGTGTCTATTGGGATTCTGGCCACGGTGTTGATGCAGTCATCTTCGACGACGACGTCAATCATAATTTCGATGGCCGCGTCGGGGCTCGTCACGGCCCATGATGCAGCCTACTTAGTAATGGGAGCGAACATCGGAACTTCGGTAACCAACACTCTTGTATCCTTCGCCCACATTAACAACGCCGAAGAGTACAGGCGCGCCTTCACAGCGGCCGTCTTCCATGATATGTTCAACTGGCTCACCGTCTCCATCTTCCTCCCCCTCGAAGTCTCCTCGGGGTTCCTCTTGAGAATATCGAAGGCCATAGTGGACGGCCTCGCCCTTGGACGCGAAACAGAGGGAAAAGAGCCCGAGTTTCTCAAACGCCTGACCAAGCCGGTCACCGGGAGGGTCGTGTCCGTCGACAAAGGCCTCATTGAGGCCATAGCACGGGCGGAGTCGCCCGCGGTCCTGTCCGGTTTGGAGAAGGAAACCATTGTCAGGCAGTCCGGACACCACTTGTTCAGGACCTCGCCCATCTCGGACACTGAGGTTGGTCTCCTCCTCCTCTTCGTCTCACTCGCCATGCTCACGACCTGTCTGTTGATGTTGGTCAAGTTGCTGGCTTCCGTCCTGCAGGGCAGAGTCGCCATCTGGACCCGGTACCTCCTCAATCTCGAGTTCAAGCATCCCCTGCTGAGAATCGCGGGCGGTCTCGACAACTACATCCTCCTACTCTTCGGCACCGGGGCAACCATACTTGTCCAGTCTTCGTCGGTGTTCACTTCGACGCTGACACCGCTCGTTGGAATCGGTCTCGTCCACATCGAGAAGATGGTGCCGCTGACTCACGGCGCGAATATCGGCACGACAGTCACAGGCGTTCTCTCCGCTTTGTCGGGGGACCACGTCGACGTCGGCCTCCGCGTTGCGCTGGAGCACGTCCTTTTCAACTGCCTGGGCACCGTCGTGTGGTTCGTAGTGTGGCCCCTGCGGCCGGTGCCCCTCGCGTGCGCCAAGTTCATGGGCGAAACGGCGGAGAACTTGAGGTGGTTCCCGATGGCGTACGTCGTCGGCGCCTTCGTCGGCGGCCCGGCGCTCGCCGTCGGCCTCGCGGCCGCGGGCTGGCGCGTGTTCGCGGCAGCGGCGGCCCCGCTGGCTGCCGGCGCCGCGGCGCTCGGGGCGCTCGCTTTCGCGCGGCGGAACCGGGCGGACCTGCTGCCGAGGCGTGGGTGCCTCTCGTGCCTGCGCGCGGAGGCGCTGCCCTGCGGCTGCCCGGTGCCGAACTTCGCGCGGTTGTGGGGCGGCCAGCGCGGCGTCGACGAAGTCGACGTCGGCGCCCTGCGCGAAAAAGAGGCCGCCGGCGCGCGGGGAGCCGGCGAGGCGACGCCGTGGCCGCAGGCGCCTGCCGCGTGGGGCACGCCGCAGGCGCCTGCCGCGTGGGGCACGGCGCTCCTCTCGTTCTTCGCGGTCCTGGTCTCGGTCAACTCGGCGCAGTGGTACCGCATGGCGTACGACGAGGAGCCGACCGGCAGAGAAGACGTCGGCTTCGGCCTGTCAGCCATCTGCTCGGAGGCGTTCAAAGGGTCGCCCGCGTTCGCGACGCCGCCGCCGGCGTGCGACGTGCCGAGCCTCGAGTCGTGCGCTTTCGATCTCGTGGCAGCATGCGACAGGGACCCCTCCTGGGCTACCTCTTCGGTTGCAACTGAATACGAGACAGAGCAGTACGAGGTCGCTTGGACCCGCTGTTCAACGCTCGTTGGGTGCCGGCCAAACAGATGGCTCGAGGCGTGTTCCGCTCTGCCGTCGTGCTCTGGTAGGGTGCAGCACGCGGGCAGATGTAGGGGTCCGTTACGTGCGTTTTCGTACTTCGAGCGACTTGACGCAGAGGCGCACGGCATCGTCGTAGACTTCTCGCTGTCCGGAACGACGGATCCCGCTCGAATGCCGCCGATACCAAGCTTCTACTTTCCGACAACGCCGGCCAATGCGAGCGCAATGGTCGAAACATACGCACTCCCAGACAACACCGCCGTGCGAGGCATCGCATTGGACATATGCTCGGGCGAAGTGCACATTTTGCGAAGCGGTTTGTCGCAGGCTCCCTGCGCTGAGGTTCGCGATCATACTGACTCAGCCGGGGTCGCCGTTGTCCGGTTGCAGAGGGGCGTCCGCTCTGCTTCGCCTCCGAGCACCTCCGTCACCGAACCAGTATTCACAGCCCTGTCAACTGCGTCGGGTTCGACTTTGAAAGGGGTGCCGCTCGATCCGGTGACCGGCAAACCATGCCAGGCGTTACCGCATAATTTACCGGCGGTGTATTCGCTGCACGGGCTTCAAATCGTTGACAACGAGACGTATCTGGCGGCGGACATGGTCGGGTCGAGGGTCTTGGTCTTTGACGCGGACGGGCGGATTCGCAATGAGTTGGTGCCGAAGGCAAGCGGATACGCACCGGGCGGTGGCACGGTTGCCGTGCTCCCACAGGAGTTCTTCGCGGCGAGTGCGTCTCAGGGGATCGGCGCGGTGGCGCTGGCGCAGGGGAAGGACAGGTTGCTGGTTTGCATGAGGCGGCCGCTTGACGCGGCGAGCTCCGTCGCTCGGTGCGCGGTGCTGGCGGTCGATTTTTCGAGCGGCGAGTACGGCCTGCTGGCGGTCAAGCTGCTCGTGCTCTCGAGTGCCAGCTCGGCGATCCTTGCCGCCGCGTGGCTTGAAGGCGCGGACACGGCGCTGATCGTCGAAGGCACGAGCGAGGACGACTTCCGGCAGGGAAACCTGCTCACCGCCGACTTCTCCCTCGGCGCCGACGTGCAGAACCACGCTTCGCGCCCCGAGCTGCTCGTTGACGACGCGTTTGCGTACCCAAGCCACTGTCTTCGTATGCTCGTGCCGAGCGCGGACCCCGTCCCGGTCACGACTCGGGCGGAGATGCTGCTGGGCCCGTCCGTTGCCGGGGCCGGCAGCGGCCTCGCGAAGCTCTCGGGGGTCGCTGTAGCCAACGGGCAGACGCTCGTCTTCGCCGAAGACAACGCGGGCGCCGCGGCCCCGTCGCGCTTCTTCGTTGTGAACTTGCCCTTTTCTCTTCGCGCCGAGCCGCCGCCGGCTTGCGTTCCGAGTGGCAGGAACCGCACGCTCCGCGATGGCGGCAGCTGCCGGCCGGTTGGTGAAATCTGCCCGGTTGGCGGGCTCGAGAGGGATCTCGCCGCAGTGCGCGGATTGTTGGCGGCGTCTGTGACGCTCTCCGGGCTCGGGATCGTGCTGCTCGTCGTTTGCTGTCTGCTCCCGCACCGCAACGGTGTCCGGCACTTCGTTTTTGCGTCAGCCGGTTTGTTCTTCCTGGCGCTGGTACTCGGCGTCGCCGGCTGGTCTCTGATGACGGCTCTCTCAGGCAAAGAGTACGGATGCATCGCTCAAGATGAGTCGTACCGTGGGGGCCTCGTCCTTCTTCGCGGTCAACTCGGCACTTTCGTCGAGCGATCACAGGCCTACGGCTTCATGCTTGTCTCTTGGCTGTTTCTCATAGTCCCGACATGCCTTGTCTGGTTCCACGTCTACGAAAGGCTCTCCACCCCGACCAGAGCTTTCGTTGCATGTTTCGAAGAGGCTGAAACCGCCACAGAAATGAATGTCGTTCCTCAATTTGACCTGTACATGTTGCCCGCGTGACGGCTGTCTTTCGTACGACCCATGCGATAGCCCTTGGGCCATGTTGCTAGCTGTACAGCGGTCCATGCCCGTATCACTGTGTACTCGTGCGTGTTACAGCTGTACTCGGACCTCCCGCCATTTCATCAAGTCGAGAGTCCGACAAAAACGTGCAACGAACGTTACCACCTCTTTTTGCCGACATGCTTCGCGCACATGAACTGCCCGACTGACCGACACACAAAAACTCATCCTATAGAAGCTAGCGTTTTTGCAGTTCGCTCTTGCAATTGAACCCGGAATGACAGTTGCACCCAAGTGTCCTGCATGCGTGTTCTTGTAACGAGCGTGAAGTTTAGCTTGTGTTCCACTTCCAGAGCTCCGTCTTTGTAGAAGCATACCAGAAGCGAGAGCGTAACACACTTACAATTGTACACGGAATGACAGTTGATCCATGTGTCCTGCATGCGTGTTCTTGTAACAAGCGCGAGGTTTAGCGCTAAGACTTTTCACTGCCTTTCCTTTCTACGATCTAGCGCAATGTCTGGACAATGACTTGGCGACACTTTTAGCGCGTGGGACACGCCGACTCACATCCCTCGAGGCGGCGGCGACCACTTGAAAGCATCCGAGCACTGTCCCGTACTGGGTTCCTTGCCACTCAACAAATCCTCTCCGGGCATATCGCTCCAGAGGCTCGAAGCATCGTTCGAGCTTCGAACCGCATCCGCCTCGACTCCCCATGCTTTTTAAAAGGAACTTTCCTCCTCTGCTGTCTTGTGCTCCGCTGACACTCAGAAGCCCCTTCGCTCCCGGTCCTACAACCCCTGGGTGTTCTAGCCTCTGTGTACACCTTCGTGTTCCTTTCTCTCTCTGAGTTTCTTACTCTGGACCGGCCGTGTTGCTGCCTTCAAACTTTGCATTTGTTGTGCATCATGCTACCAAGAAAATGCAATACGGCGAACTAAGCTGCACCACTATGCCGAAAAGTACAAAACTCGATGCTACTCCTACTAAGCTTCTGTGGTAAGGGTAAGTGGTCTTGCACCAGCGTGACAGTTGCCTCTTTTATGCACAACCGCAACGAAAGGGGGAGGGTGGGGCTGAGGTGGAAGACCCCGGGGCACAGACGAACAAACCCAGACGGAAGGGGAAGCTGGCCGGCCTGGCACCATGCGGAGGCCGGTCGTGGTGCTCTTCGAGCGGCCGAAGTGTACCGGCTGCATCTTGCGGTCAGACGAAGAAGGCACCTTCGAGGAATGCCAGAAGTTCGTGGAGTGGGGAGACAGTTACGACGCATCGCGGTGGACAGGGCAGATTCGAGTCGCAAAGGGAGGCATGGTAATGCGAAAGACGCTCTCGTTCAAGCCGACGATGGTCATGTACAGCGGTACCCACTCACCTGTGATTCGCGTGATCGTGGCTGGGGACTCAACATGGTACGTTCTCGCACGTTGGCGCATCCACGACTTGCTCGCAGCGGAGCAGGACCGGGGTGCAGTAGCAGTCATCAGCGGCAATCGAGACCATTACGTGCAACGGAGTGATGATACCTTTGGTGACTGGGCTGAACATTTGTCTCTGGCGTTCCCATCCGGCTACCCCGCCGATCAAGAAGCCGTAGAAGCGCATGTGCTGTTGCCGAACTTGGTAGTCCGTGGACGTTGGACGGGACTGCGCGACCGTCAATTGTTTCCATGTGGGGAGACAGTGGCGGGTTGGCCCTTCCTAAGACGCGACTCGCATGCAGTGGTTCAAGTGCACGAGCCTGTTGTGGCCGTGCTCCGGCGTCCGGCTGTGTTCGGTCCCGGGCGCGTCGGACTGATCAACAATACCGGGGTGCAGTGCTTCGTGAACTCGGTGATGCAGTGCCTGGCGCATACGCCCCTCTTCGCGGAGTTCTTCGCGCAGGACTACCAGAAAGGCATAAACAGAGACAACCCGCTCGGCTCCGGCGGCAACCTTGCTACGCACACGGGGGCGCTCATCGGCGAGCTGTGGAAGGCTCACTACGCCCCCGCTTCGAGCCAAAGTTTTTTCAGGGCCCTCGGCAAGTACAACTCAGCCTTCGCCGAGCTGCAGCAGCAGGACGCGCAAGAATTCCTGGCCACCCTCCTTGACGGACTGCACGAGGACTACAACCTGGTGACGGAGCGCATCCCCGTCCCGAAGTTCGAGCCGCCCGCGCTGGAAACAACGAGCGTCGAAGAAGTGGCCGAGGAGTTCTGGAAGCGGCACCTGCTGCGAAACCGATCCTTCGTCGTGCAACACTGCATGGGCCTCCTGAAATCGAGTCTTCAGTGCCGACGCTGCGGCAAAGGGAATCTCACCTTCGACCCATTCATGACGCTGTCCCTCGAGCTCCCCGACTCTGAGCCCAATCAGCTCATCAGCTGGCTGTACTTCCCGGCAGGATACCCTTCGGTCGCACCCATCCTCTACCAGCGGCACTTGCCCCCTTTCAGCACGCTGCGGCTGTTGAAGGAGATGACGCTGGCGAGGCAGGGCTTCGAGCCCCGCGCGAAGTGCGAGCTTGCCGGCATTGACTACACGGCCATCCTCGAGCGGTTCACGTGGGCGCTCGTGACGTACGACACCACCATCGGCTCCGCCGTCATCGATCCGTCGTCGATCAAGGACGACGGCGTCAACATCTACAACCTCCTCGCCGACATCCGCCTGACGTCAACCCTCGACGGGCGCAGGATCCGATGGCTCGCCCTCTTCGAATCCCCCGCCTACAACGTCCCGTGCACAGAACCGCGGATGCCCGTCATCATCAACAACCACGTTGATCTCAACGCACGCGCGACGCTGCATCCTTTCCTTTTCATCGCGCCGGTGAGCCATGCGTCGTCTGATTTCGTGACGCGGGAGGTGTACCGGCGGTGCGGCATGAGTTACGACGCGACGGACCCCGTCCACTACGCGGACACCGACGAGGACAGCTCGCAGCAACCGCGAAAAGATTTGCCGTTCAGGATCCTGGGTGGGTACTGGAACGAGACGAAGGTGCTCAGCTGCTTTTGCAACGCGCGGTGCAAGGGGTGCGCCGTGTACCCGTACCCCGCTGTGCTCCGCCCCCGGCCGAGGAGGAGGACACCGGACGAGCTCAGCCTGTCGCCCACCCTGCCGTCCTCGGCAGGCGAGCACCGTGAAGCCGCAGGCGTGCTTGCCATGATGCTGGATCACGGCGCTGAGTGGATTACGGCTCCGGACTGCACGTTTTTCGAGATGCTGGCGGAGCCGGAAGATACCGCCCCGGAGCGTATCTTGGAGTGCCTCACCGAGCAGTACCATGACTGCTGCCCGCACGACTGGACGGAGCACACGCCGAAGTCGCTGGCGTTCGAGCTCGTCCGCGAGCGGAGGCGCGCCGAAGAAGCCACAATGCAGCCGTACCCGGCCTTTGACGGCAAGTCGCAGAGTTTCGACGCCGCCGACGACGCAGAAGTCGCCGTCACGGAGGAGATGCTCCTCGCCCACGGCTTCGACCCACCCAGCAAGCCGGCCGACCCGTCGGCCACCGCTGGCGCTGGCACCGCAACACCCCCCCTTGCCAGCAGTAACAACGAGAACATCCCCGCGTGCTCTGGACCTGGACCGGCAGAAGGCTCGTCTGAAGCCCCCTTGCCGGAACTCCGCGCGGAAGATTCTGGATCCGCACCAGCAACTGGAGACGTCCGGCACGTCGACCCAACTGAAGCGGCCGTCGGAGGTCGGAAGGAGTGGGAAAGCGACGCGAGTGATTTCGTCTTCAGTGAGAACGCGGTGTCCGAGACGCTGTCCAACAACTCGTGCGCCGCGAACGAAGCGGCGGCTTCGAAGTACTCGCTGCCCGATAGCTCGAACTCCGTCGTGATGCCCACGCACCGTGACATCGTGCGCGAAGTGCACCACGCCCGCTTCGCCTACGAAGGCAGAACATCGCCCATCGTCGTAAAAGTCGAATGGCAGCCAGACCGCGTTCCGTGCGCGCTCCAGTTCGTTCTGAAGTCAGCGCCCGATGCTGTGAGAAGGCCGTTGGATATCGTGAACACGACGGAGGACGAGACGGATTTCGATGAAGAGGCGAATATCGTGGTGCACGATCGGGAAAACTGCAGCCATCTCGAGCAGAAGGCGGCGCAGGACAAGAAGGTGTACACGCTGGAAAGCTGCCTCGAGCTGTTCACGCGGGTCGAGAAGCTGGAGGACAGCAATTTTTGGAAGTGCCCGCGCTGCAACGAGGAAGTGCCGTCGAAGAAGAAGTTCGAGATCTGGTCACTGCCGAACGTCCTATTCGTACATGTTAAGCGCTTCGCGTGCCGCGCGACCTGCTCCCTCCGGCTCAGGCACGCGCTGCAGTTCCCGTTGGAGGGCTTCGACCTCAGCAAGTATCTCGCACAGAGGGGACAGACCGCGCTGTCGGGCTGCGAGCTCGCGTCGCCGACGTTGTCGGCGACACAGAACTCGCCGCCCGCACCGCCAGGGGAACCCTTCGAGTTCCTGCCCAACGCGTCGCAGCAGTCGTCGCAGCCCGAGCCAGACAACAGCTCAACCTTTCCCGCACGCCCTCCGGCATCCCCTCGCTACCGACTCCGGGGCGCAGTCTGCCACCTCGGCCCGGACATCCAAGTTGGGCACTACACCAGCAGCTGCTACCATTCGAAACTGGGGTGTGTCCAGTTTCCCATGCTTGCCCGAGGAGTTGCCAGCAGCAACGGAGTGGTTCCAGTCTCCAGAGTTGGCGTTACCGTGTTCGGAAAAATGTTGGATCGGAGAAACGTATAAGGATTCCGAGGATTAAAGCATCGGCAATTTCCAATTTTAGCTCTGCCGAGCCCACCCATGCTTACTGGATGCAACCCCATACCTTTGTTTCTCTAAACACGGTTGGCAGATAATCACGATTATTACCTATTATTAGATTCCCGAAATCCGCCCCAAATTATTAGATTTTAGGGCAAATTATCTTATAGCCACCCGGTATTTTCAATATTCCCTTATAGCCACGAAAAAAGAATTTTATTCCCTTATAGCCACGAACTGACTACAACCGTTTTTTTTTCCCTTATAGCCACCACGAAAGAATTTTATTCCCTTATAGCCAGCAAAAAAGAATTTTATTCCCTTATAGCCACGAAAAAAGAATTTTATTCCCGCCACGAAAAAAGAATTTTATTCCCTTATAGCCACGAAAAAGAATTTTATTCCCTTATAGCCACGGAAAAAGAATTTTATTCCTGGAGAGCCACCTTCTCCTGTTCGTGTTCATAGGGTGCCCACCCCTCGCAAGATCAGTCTAAAACTATGTTCCTACCTCCACGAGAGTTCTGAGGAGGATACCCCTGTCGTCCCCATACATCGTGAGGCTTGCTGCCTGATTTCCGATCATAAAATTGGTCCTTTGCATTCTATCCGAGGGAGAGGGAGGGGATGCAAAATGCAGTTCAGACTGAAATAGAAGGAACACACACTTATCCGTTTCTTGACCTACGATGCCGTGTTATGAAAACTGTTGAGGGGCCCCTTCACAGGGGAAAACTCCCCTTGAAACCACGACTCAGAGGACCCTTGCCGTTGATACCTTAAAGCCAGGACTTAGTGTCTGGTGCAACCAGGACTGGTTGACTTGTCTGGTTGGGTGGTACAGGCTGTCCAGGCTGGTCAGGGAATAAAATTCTTTTCCCGTGGCTATAAGGGAATAAAATTCTTTTTTCGTGGCTGTAAGGGAATAAAATTCTTTTTTCGTGGCTATAAGGGAATAAAATTCTTTTTTCGTGGCTATAAGGGAATAAACTTCTTTTTCCGTGGCTATAAGGGAATTTAAAAACATGTGGTGGCTGTAAGGGAATAAAAAACATTGACGTGGCTATAAGGGAATAAAATTCTTTTTTCGTGGCTATAAGGGAATAAAAAAAAATCGTGGTGGCTATAAGGGAATAAACCCTAGATTTTATTAGAAATTATTAGATATTATTACCTGGTTCCTGAAATTATTAGATATTATTACCTGATTATTAGAAATTATTACCCATTATTAGATATTATTACCAGGTAATAATCCATTATTACCTGACTTTCCCATGCATTCTCACAGCAAAAGTGCCCCTAGGAGTGGAAGGTGATCGTCACGGTGGGTGTTCGTGCGTCCAAACCGTTCCTTTCACCCCGTTCGCAATTCCGTTTGTTGCTAAGTCGAAAAGGAAGGATGCCAAAAGAGGTAGGAGAGGTTTGAGGCAAGATCCTGGCAGAGGACGATGATGTGGCATGTGGGGTATGCGACCTCTACCCGCCAGAACCCGTATTCTTAGGGCAGAATGGGAAACCTTCTTTTGAGCACGAATCCCGTTCGCTGGGCATACAGTCCGTTGCATGTGGCCTTTGATGATCGGCATTCGCTGGAACCCCACCGAAGCAGACAATAAGATCCTGTGTCATTTCACGTTCATTTGCACGCGGAATGTACGGCCTGCTTGTGATCTTCTGCCGGTTCTTCGGGCTGTCTTCTGCAAGCACCATAGTCACGTCCTGCCTTTTCACCGCGGCTTACCCACAACCGCTTTGATGAAGTGCTGGGACTTGCGGTGATTCGCACTGCCGGCCTCGATACGTTCATACCAAAGTGGTACGAAAAGAAAGGGTGCCCAAACGGTGGGACGGTTGGGCTGGGGGAAAGGTCGAGCTATCGCTGGGCGATCAGTACCACCGCGAAAGTACCGAGACAGCGAAACTACTGACAGAGCATCTGAGAGCTGGAAGTGCACGGCCAAGCTTTGTGCAAGCATTGCGCTCATTCGTTCTTTTTTTTTGGGAATCATCGGACCACGACAGGAGGCGCGAACACGCGAGCGAAGAAGGCTTAAATGCTTGAAGTACATTATGGGGCGACATTAATACAATACCATTGCTTAAAAACACCTTGGCGTCACCGCTTGGCTTGCACTGCCAGGCCACCCAGTCTCTTGCCTGGCATGGATTCTGGTGTTGTTTTCGTGTTTCTTCTTCTTTGCGTTTGTCGCCATTGAGCATCGTCCGGGACCGTGATGTTTTCTGGGCGGGCGCCGGGTTTTCGCTCACAAACTCGCAGATTTTGAACTCGCATGTGAGTTTTGGGCTGAGTGCATAATCTGAGATTGGAGGAACAATCTGCAGATCTTCACCGAAAGCTGAATCTGAGACTTTCACCGAGAGCTAAATCAGATATTTTCACTGAGTACAAGTCTGAGATTTGGGTGTAGCTACTTTGATTTCTGGGTTCCCTCCATTTTCACGGCTTCATTGCCAAGATCCTAGTCCGACTGAGTAGTCTTTCCCGGATCCTCCCACATCCTGGGACTCTCTACAGGCGATTATTAGATTATTAGAAATTATTAGAAATTGTTAGAAATTATTACCAGGTAATAATAATTATTAGAAATTATAGAAATTATTAGTTATTGCCCATTATTAGATCTAATAATACGTAATAATCAGGCTAATACTATCTAATAAAATCTAATCGAATCTAATAATGATTATTACATGCCAACCGTGTCTAAAACAAAACTATGGGACCTGAAAACCCCCTTGAAATTTCGTGGCTGTGAGCGCAAGGACATTCAGAGAGCCTGCAGCCTAATAATGCACCCCCCGAGGCTCAAAATGCCGTGGTTCCTAAGTCAGCAGCAACTAAATGTTAGCCGCCAGCTTCACGAAACGATAGCCAATTTGCTTTTCCCGCTCTGAAACCGAGAAGCCTTTGTTTCGGCCACCCGAACCTTCCAAAAGGGGGCTCTGCCCCCCGACAAACGGTACGGTACATTCAGGTGGAGAAAGAGTTTGCACTTCTCAGTCCGTTTGTCGCGTTAAACATACGACCAACGTACTGGTGGCCCTGTTTGCCACCTGTGTGACCCTCGCCCCGCTCCCCCGGGTGCACATTCCACATTGAAGCCAACAGCCCATTTCAAAGTCATCCACGTCAACTCGGAAAGAATCTGTCAAAAACTCCGGGCTGCTGCTTCGAGCCTCGACTCTCTCACTCGGGTCAGCTCCCGCCACTTCTGCCAGCCAGCCCACCACGCCCAGCGGCGCGACCCACCGATGCCCAGCCCCTGACCGCCAGCCCAGCCCTTGATCGCCAGCCAGCTTCCTAACCCACGCCTCCACCGGACCCCCACGACTTTTTTCATCGGTCGTTTTTTGCACTTTTTTATTGTATTTTCTGAGCCGCCCGGATTTCCAAATTCCGTCAGCTGACAGAAATTGGAATGGGAAGCTAATGCCCTGCTCGGACTTGGTCCGAGCACCAGACCCATATATAAGCCACTGATCTCCAC
Organism: Diplonema papillatum; assembly: GCA_030068145.1. Taxonomy (NCBI): domain Eukaryota; phylum Euglenozoa; class Diplonemea; order Diplonemida; family Diplonemidae; genus Diplonema; species Diplonema papillatum. Next base: position 44,897 of record JAPJBO010000187.1, on the reverse strand, counting down.
CAATTCCTGTCGGAGCCTCGAATACAGGTCGAATACATGGTTCTTGAGTGGGCTACACAATTCTCGCGTTTCACTCGCATCATTCTCGCATGCGAGAATACACCCTAACCTCTGATTTAAAGATTTCTAATTTATAGAATGACCAAAAATAGATGAGTGAAATGTCGTACATGTCCGACATAGTTTCAAAAGTTGTCGTACATGTCCGACACAGTTTCAAAGGTTCATAGTTCCCAAAAAGGCACAAGGTTTTGACCCTGCATGTTACAAGTATTGACATGGAAGAAAGAAGCGTGCGGGAAAGAAGGATCTGGAGCAGGTTGTGCGAGAGGTTGGGTTTCTGACAACCCGTACCCTGGGACGACCGATAGGCTGGCGACCGTTTGATTCGGCATGAAATCAAGCAGCACAGGATCAGTGGCTTTCTCGTAGTTCCAGAAACGAAGAAAAAGAAGAAGCTGGAACAGAGCCTGGATCACCAAGGAAAAGGTGATCGGGCTCTGATCCAGCTTTCGCAGGCTCCTCGCCTACCGACGCGGTAGACAGCAATCCGGGGCGGACCGGCCAAGCTGTACCCAGCATATCTGCACCGGACGCCATTGCAACGAAGCGCTTCCAGTAGCCGTCTCGACTGAGGAATGGGAGAAGTACGAACATTTGCCTTCGCTGCGACAGCTTTTTGCAAAAGAGGCGGCCCGACACATGCCGAACAGCACCGTTCGAACTTGCGAGGTCGCCTGCTTTCACTGAGCCAACAGGGCCGCCAAGAATTCATTGGTGTTTTGGGGCTTTCCCACATTGTTCACGAGGAAGCCGCTGACTTTGACGATAACTGTGACAAGCTCAACGTCAAAATCAACACGTTCGACGCAATGAAATCCAGCTCGTTCATCCTAAAACCATCGGCGCACAAACAGCGTAAGTTTTGCTGCTTCACTTTTTACCCCGATTTATCATTTTATGAGCTTTCTTTCACATCTATGCAGTCACCAAAAAATAGGCTATATTTTACAAGAAAAAGTCTTTCTATTTCGAAGTGAAAAGAAGAAGATTTTTTTCGGCCGCTCAATTTTACATATCTTGAAGAATCTTTCGTAACTATGGTTGTCTTGTATGTCCGACACAGTTTCAAAAGTTGTCTTATATGTCCAACATAGTTTCAAAAGTTGTCGTAGGTGTCCGACATAATTTCAAAGTTGTCTTGCATGTTTGACAAAGTTTCAGAAGCTGTCTTACATGTCCGACATAGTTTCTGAGCATGTCCGACATATTTTTATTACCGGTAGTTGTCTTATGGGAAGGCATCGGTTGGAGTTCCACTGACACTTGCCGTGACTGCCGTGATTGGCATAGTGGTCAAACGATTCGCATGCGATAATAATTATCGCATTATCGCACAAGATTATCGCACATAATCGGCATGCGATAATATGCGTAGCGAAAAGCTGGCATAGTGTGGTACTCATTTGCATGCAAATGACTCCCCACTAACGCAACAAGACGACGAGTGCGAAATGTCGGACGTTAGCGTCTGTCAAGAGCATGCGCGACTCAGCCGTGTTTTAAAGGTGAGATGAGAGGCATCGGCTCACTCTGTCAAAGGACCATACCACTAACGCAACAAGACGACGATAATATGCGATAATCCATGATACTCTATTTGTACAGAGGATGTACCCCTGTAGGGGTGGGTTCCGGGAAAGCTTTGTGGCTTTCTCTGGGGTTTGTAGCAAGAGTGCTATGAGAACCTGTCCTTTCTGGCAACCACATCCAGATTCCGTTGCCGCCCCATCGATCGTGCCAACTGGTACTACGACAGCTGAAGTTGTCCAGATGCTCCCCAGACGCAAGAAGCACACTGGGGGTCTCCAGGAGACAGTGTCATTCTGGATCTTGACAAACCACCGAAACAAGACCTACGAGGGAAGACCATGTTCGGCGAGCCCCAGTGAAACAGCCGGAACCAGACAAAAGCCCGGCGTGAGAGATGTCCACGCACCGGCACCAAAACGACTTAAGCGTTGGTGACACGGGAGCCTCAGCCTTCCCCGGGAAGTGGCGACAAGGTTTATGCTCTTTACGCTGCCTGGATACGCCACAAGGAGGACGAAACTGCTGTTAAACGGCATCACCCGCCAACCCAGAGATTGACATTGCAAGAGGCATCTGTCTGTCGTCGGGTTGCTGACGATGGTCTCGGCCATGAGTAGGGTACGGAAGTGGGTGCGAAGTCATGATATGGCAGGCGGCGCCCTACCAGTGCAAAGGTTGTTTCGTTGGACGACTTCCGGATGAAGCAGGAGAAAATACAACGAGCTGTGAGCTTGATAGACACCCACAACGTCACGGCACGGCCTACGGCGGCGGCTAAACGCCTTGATGGGAAACTTCAGTTTCCATGGGCGAAGGGTACGTCCTGCGGATACACGGGTTTGGTAAGTCGTTGATGAAGACAATGAAAGAGAGCTTGCACGTTTGTTGACCAAGAAGGGATCGAGCCATGCAGTTGTCAAGTTAGGTGATACTGGTAGTGGTCGGATGTCAGTTGTCGAAGCGTCACGGTAGCATGGCGCGAGTGAGAAGGGCTCACGACGAGCTCCGCGGACTCGTTTTCTCACTTTCTGCGCCTGTCAAGCCATCCTGCCTCGCTCCGGGTGCCCCAAAGGATTCTGCGATAATGTGCGATAATCGTGCGATAATCATTATCGCACATGCGATAATGTGCGATAATATGCGATACTGCGAATGAAAATGCGATAATCGGCGCCAAAATCCCAAAAATGCGATAATATGCGATAATGCGAATCGTTTGACCACTATGCCTAGTGGGGGGTAATGTCACCTGAACCCGCGTCCAATTTTTTTGAAATTTTGCAAAGACAAAAAGCATGCATTCCGAGCAGGGGATTAGTTTCCGTTGCAGATTTAGACCGACGGTCTAAATCTGCAAACCGGACTTGGCCGGGGAAAAAAAAAAAAATGTTCAAAAAACGGTGTTCAAAGTAAATATAGGCGGGGGGTGTGGTGTTTTAGCAGTGTGCTGAAGGTGCTGGAAGGCTGCTGAGCCTCCGCTGCTGAGACCCAGCCGTTGTTCAATTGTGTTCAGCTTCGGGTCGGCAGCCACTGTGCTTCATTACCGGGCCAAGGTCCTGTTTGACAGTTGAGCATCCACACACGAGCTAAGAGTTGCCCACATGATAAGGGGGGCAGAGTTATTTTTGCCCAAATTTTCCGTCGCGCCTTCGGCGCGATGTTGCTTAAAATAACGCTAAAAATGTTGTTGTAAGCACGGCGGTGCACACCAAAACCGTGGACCTATTATCATAGGAAAATAGGTCCCCAGGTCACCCCCCTTCAGCTGCCTGACGAGACTGTCTGTTTCCGATTTTGACTGTTTTTGGAGCGCGTCCAACCCCACAGGGAACCCAGAAGCATTCGGAAAACCCCGAAAAGCTTGATCCAGGCTGGTGTACGTTGAAAAAACGCCCGCAAAATGTGTCGCCAAACTGACGGGGTGACCATAATTGACCCATAAAGGACCCATGAAGACCCCTCTTTTGCCGAACGAAGTTGTGGATGTGTCGGCCGCCCCAAGACACCGTACATCGGCGAAAACGGCACCGAAACACCGCCCAAAACCACCCCATAGTAACGGTCTAAATCTGCAAACCCCGGAAGCCTTCAAACTAATACCCTCATTCCGAGCATAGGATAATACAGGGGGTCTTTTGCGCACCTCAAATGCGCAAAAAAAAATATATATATATATATATTTACATAAAATCGTGTCCGGATCTTGTGTCAAGGTGTTCTCCAGTACACACATGAACTAAGGCGTATGTAAGCTCTGCCCACAGTCGCAAACTCCAGTCAGAGGTACTTTCTAACAAGAACATCCTCCTCTATCGGAAACAAGCATTTGCTTTCGTGTGACAAAAATTTCCGCGCCTGCGGCGCAGGCATAGTTTGCATCTGTCTCTGCAAGAAATATTAATTCTGGGCCCTCCAAAAAATCAAATAATTCGTCCACAAATTGCATGGCCATAAAATAGAATTCCGCAAATTAAAGGGCCAAAAAATGTCAGGGTGTACAAAGCCTTCAGGCCAAAAAACGTCCAGATGCGCAAAACACCCGTTTTTGGCCGAAATCACGTCTCTGTATTATGCACTGATTCATAGGGTTAGCGTCAGTTTCAATTAGGAGGCAAATCCTCACATTTTGAAAAAAAAAAAAAAGAATCCCAGCACGAGCTGCTGTTGTTGACAAAAAAAAATCTGGGAGGAAACTGGTGTCACATTCTCTAGTCCACCTTGGAAAACGGAAAAATTTAAAAGAAATATGCGTTTTTTTCAGGAACCCTGGGGGCCAGCCCCGTGGTGTATGGGTCAAACTGGGTCCAACTGCTGGTGGGGCCTAGCTAAAGTCTCATCATCAGGGGGGGACAGTCATAAACACGTCACCAAGAAACATACCCAAAAAAAAATTGCCGCTGCGCGGGGCCAAGAAACTACCCCCCCCCCTCACAAGTGTATCCAAAAAAAATTGCCGCTGCGCGGGGCCTGAGTCAACAATAACAAGCCAAACCCGTTCTTATACAAGACGGGGAGGACACGATCTGAAACACGGGGGTCCTCGGTGAAGCGCCCCTGGTGCCCCGGTGCAGTCGGTCGGGGGTCCAACCCACTGCACCGGGATGGGCACGGTGCAACAGCGAACAGAGGCTTTTCTTCCGCGCAAACTGCGCTTTTTCTGAAGAGCTTCTAGCCGAACCCTGTTTTTACATTTCTTCGAGACAAAAAGTGCCCAACATAGCTTCCCCACCAGAAAATGGCTATCCCTCACATAATTTTCAGGTTGTACACGATTTTGAGGGTCGCTAATACCCTGACTGATTCCGAGCAAAAACAAAAAAAAAAGTTCGACTCAGACTCCATGATCCTCCGGGGGAAATGGTCAGAAGTGTTTTTATTCCGCCGTTTGCGATGATTTTTACCGTTTTTCTGGCCAGAAATTATTTTTGTGCCACATTTGGTACCATCCCTAGGAGCACTAGTAGGGTGTAAGCAACAGAAATGGGTCGAACAACACTTGGGAAAACTACCAGGTCGACAACACAGCCAATACTTGGGAAAGCTCGTTGTCCAGGAGTGGAGGCGTGTTACCGTGCCTGTAAACGACGTGCAAATCATGGCGAGATGTTGAAGTGCTGTGACCTCGGGTCCGACGAAGCCTGAAGGCTCTTGGTAGACGTGGACCACACGTGTGGCGTGCCTTCCTAAATTGGAAGTCGACAAAGAAGGTGAACTAAAAATCACCGAAGTGAAAAATTGTCCCGGCTATCAAGAGTAGTACTAGAGTGAGCGCAAGGGTTTTCTCCGAATTGTTTCAACGTCCCAGAAGTCTAGTTGATCTTGCAAAAGCTGAGGAGTCCACAGCCCACGAAGCAAAGCTGCTCCGCGCTTCTGCAAACGCCATGCTTACAGGTAGTACACCGTAACGAAAACAGACGAAGAAATGACACCAGCTGGCAGTCGAGACCTTCCGTACTCCAAAGATTTTATTGTCGAAGACACACGGCTGTTTCCTTTCATTCAGAACCGTCTTCCGTGCGCCAACCCTGAACGGGTTGGTAACATCGCACCAGGGAGACACCAGCGGGTCACTGAAGGCAAGTGGTACCCTTGCACCCTGCCCGGCACGAAATTCAAACAAAAAAAAAAAACGAAACTGGGCCCAAATGAAGAACTTTGGGGTTGGGCCAAGATATTGCCATGGCATAGCAGCTCAGAAATAGGTACCTGCAGCTTCCTGCTAGCACATTGCACTGGTTCTTGAACTGGAGAAGGGCCAACCAGGTACCAAATGTGGCACACCTGGGACGACTTTTTGAGTTTGCCTTCTAAGATGGTATTCGTGGCCGTTTGACCACCAACTCCGACTCGGAAACAGTTTTCTACCGCCTCAAGTATCGATTTTTGGCATTTTTTCAGTTTTATCACTCGGAATTGCGGGTCTAAAAAATGGTCTCCGTAGACAGCCTTTACCCCCCCCCCACCCCATTCCAAGCACGTTCTTGCAATCCCCCACCCCCCCTCTTGTCTGTCCGGGAAAACTGTAGGGAAAATGTTGAGTGGTGGTGCCATTGGCTCTCTTCGTTGGCCAATCGATCGGGTTGACAAGTTACAATAGCTAGATACGGGAAAGGCTGCTTTCGTCATTCATAATCAAAAGTGTGCTGAGTTTTCACTCTTTCACCACAACCCCGCAGGAAGTGGTTTTGCTTCAACGACGAAACCGTGACTGAGCAGTCAACTCACCAGGTTTTGAACGATTTGCAAAAAGACGTTTACTTGCTGTGCTATGTTCGAGATGACGTATGTTTCCAACCTCTGCAGCAGCTAATGCGCCTTCAAGCAATCACGATACCGGAGAGAAGTCCAATGCGGAACACTCCTGACGCCGAAAGTCCAATTCCACATCCGAAAATCCAATCCTAACACCTTTAGTCTTCTTGCCTCATCGAATTGAGCTGATGGGGCACGAGGTTGCAGGTCGTCCGCAGTCTTTCAGTCAAGCAGTGGCAACCAGCGAGAGGGTGGGCATATATTTTAGGCTTGTCGGGATAGCTGCGGGCTCAGCATCGGCTTTCGCGTCTGCGTTGCCGCGATGTGCGCCACAAGTGCACAGGGTCCTCCGGGCACTGGGGCGGGAATAGGCTCCGGCAGTCACTGCCTCTTTGCGAACCTTTTTGGCAAAGAGCTGGGGGTAGGGCGTTTCCTCCCCTCTTTCACCTTCTTGGACGCGTCCTGGACGCGGTACGAGTCCGAAGTGGCCTTCACGGCCCTTCGCAACACCTTGTCGGTGAATTCGTCCCACCGCACGCCGTGCAGGTACGAATCGTATGAGATCCTCATGGCCGTTGCTACTGTCGAGTGCTCATTCGACACCCGACCGATCCGAAGAGCTTCCATCCGAACCATCAGCTGATGGAGGAACGGCAAGCGGTCGGGTCGAGACCTTGCGAGAGTGGCTGAGCACCCCCCACAGCACACGCAACTCGTGGCTGCGTGCCGATCCGTCGGTTTCTGGCCTCTCCGGGAAAGCCTCGTACCTGTGCCGAAGGCGGTTGAGTATCTAATCCACAGATGAGGGGTAGCCCAGGAAAGGCACCCACTCACACACGCGGCGCAGGTCGATGTCAAACGGCACCCTAAGAGAGTCCGGTTGAGATCGCAAAACCAGGAGGGGCGAGAGCCGATGCATCGTCTCGACGCCAAGAAGTTCCTAGTCGTCGAGGTCTTCTAGCTGGTCAGCCACTAGGCGATCAGGGACGATAAGCAGCGCTCCACCGCTTGTCGCCCAGGCGCACGGGCACACACCCAAGCGTTTTTTTACCTCCGGGCCAAGCCGGTCAACCACCTGCTTGTTTTTCAGCCTGCTCTTCAGGCAGGTCTGATTGCCTTTGTTACCACACCGGTAACAATTGGCACCCTCGGCGTGCACGGTGTCGCATGAGGGATAGAACACGCAAGTTGTTCTTTCATCAGCTTTCGTCCCGGCCACGTCCTTCCACTTCACAGTAGAAAAATCAATGTCGTCGCGATGAACGGCAGGCATTTTCACTTTTGTTTGTGCGCACTTCCGCATGCCGACGACAGCAACTCCATTCCAGTGCCAGCTCATATATTCGGAATGTTCTGTGATCAACGCAACAAGTTTTTCAAAATCTCCAAACTGTCCCTTTCCGGACAGACGGCAAAAACTGGCGAAAATCAAGGAAAACGTAGTGTATTGACACGCCTTTGTGGACCGAGCGATATCAAAAACACTGGCGCAAGAACTTTGCCTTGCGGTATGCACCAAACCCCGCCACCTATAGATTAATGATAGCGATTGGACGAAGCCGTACCCGTGGCCTGATCTCTCAGAAGTCCAGAAGCGAGTCGAGGAAGAAAATAGCAAAGCCGAAGAGCGAGAACGCATGGAAAAGAAGGAGCGGGAAGCGCAGGCACGGCGAAATGTGGTGCGTTGCAGCGAGGAGCGTGAGGCAAAGCGACAGCGGCCGTCATTATCCCAGGTTTGCCTCCCCCTCTCCTCCGCGATTGTAGGGCTCCTCTTTTCCCCCACGACTTTGACTGTTGTACACCATACACGACCCCTGTCTGTCAAGGAGGCCCGGCGTTCTTCACGGCGCACCTGGTGCCCGCGGGTAGCCGCAATCGATAGGAGGTTGGCCGACTCAGGGAGTTCAGAGACCGTCAGAGGATCTTGCAGCACACCATCGACACGCTGGTGCGTGCGTACCTCGGCAGGTGTTCGCGTGCAGCCGGAGTGCACGGCATTAGCTTCCTGTTACAGATTTCGTCCGGGGACGGAATTCGGAAATCAAGCCGGTGTACAAAATAGTGCAGAAAAACGGGCTGGAGGGTAAAAGGTCGTAGGGGTCCGGCTCCGGTGCAGGGCAGCCATGTAGGGCTGGACCGAGTGTGTGAGCAGGATCGGGGCTGCCCTCGGGGTCGGACATTCCGCGCACCTACTGCCTCCCCTGTGCATGAGATGGCGTACGAAAAATTACGCAAAAATCGTCCCCGCTGCGCGGCCTGCCGCAGGCTCTGAGGGCCATTGGAGGGGGTGGTCTACGGCAGACTCTACCACCTGGCACGCGACAGGTTGAGACTCTTACGAGAAGCTTGTGGAAATCCAACCATTCCCGTACTCCGACCATTGTCCCTGGCACGCACGCGTGACATTTTCCTGCCTGATTACGATATCGCACCTTCACCACGCAGGAAGCCCAAGATTTCAGATCTTTGCCGCCCAGCCCGCCAAGAAGTTTGTAGGTCATCGACTACCCGGGCGGCAGTGTTAAAAGTTACCACCAATCAAATCAAAATAAAAAGAGGCTGCTACGTGTCCTGCTCATTCGTTGCCCTTCATTCCGCGTTTTCGAAACGGAGGGCCGTTCCTCTGTGGTACTTCGCCCTTGAACTCGTGGAACGGCTCGGTCAGCGTCAGACGGGTTTCTACTCCCAAAGCTGCGAGTTCATTCCCGGTATGAGAATGCACAGCAATGCATATCAGCAGTCAGGCAAGGCCAATACCTGTTACAGTATGGTTACCAAACATTACACGAGTTGAAGACGACTCGATCACACCGGGAAGACGAAGAGGAGGGACGCGTCCGTTCAGAAATGTTGGACATGCCGACACTGCGATCGCAACCTCTGTTTCGAGCCGTAGACCAGAATTCTGAACAACAACCCGCAACGACATTACACAACGTAATGGGTTCAAAGTTTTTGATATCCATACTGTAATGAGGCTTGACCCCAGTCAGGTGGCTTCACGACGCAGCAAAAATTGTGACCGAAAATGGCCTCAATCACGATAAGCAACAAACGAAAGGGACAGGCCGGCAATTCAAGTATAAGCTTCAGCTTGTCAGCCGACGTACTGAACGGCGTCTTCCACACTACCTCCTCTCGTCTAGCCTTTACAGCATACTTCTTGCTGGATTGTAGCCGCACGCTTGCTTTCTGGTCCCCGATGAAACGTATAATAGTTTCCGGCTGCCAACTTCGTCGGGAATTCCATCATTTCGGAGTCTCTCACTTTACCGTCTACCATGCGGGGAACGGGAAGGAGTTCGGGAGCGAGAAGAACGAAAGGGAAGTGACAAAGCTCAAAAGTTCCTCGATGCAACCACCACATCAGCGAGGAAGTCGACCGCACAGACGGTGTCAGTAGTTTGTAGATACATATCAGTGAAAATCTAAGACGCGACCGTTTTGAGGTCACCTCTAGGCATACATCCGATCCGACTCGTATGCGAGAATGATTCTCGCATTCTCGCATGAAATTCTCGCATGCGAGAATGATACGAGTGAAATACGAGAATGTGTAAACCACTCAAGAACCATGTATTTGACCCGTATTCGAGGCTCCGACAGGAATACCAAGTGAAGATAGCAAAAGAACGAAATAAGGCAACGCCAACTGCAGCTTGCAGCTGGCATTGTGTCTTGCTTTCAAGACAAGGAGACCTCAACACAATATGTTGTCGACAACAACTCTGGTTGCGAGCGAGGAAGTCGACCGCACAGACGGGGAAACCCGCGCTTTGCTTGAAGCTGTTCTTGTTTCGTCGGTGTCAGTAGTTTGTAGATACATATCAGTGCAAATCTAAGACGCGACCGTTTTGAGGTCACCTCTAGGCATACATCCGATCCGACTCGTATGCGAGAATGATTCTCGCATTCTCGCATGAAATTCTCGCATGCGAGAATGATACGAGTGAAATACGAGAATGTGTAAACCACTCAAGAACCATGTATTTGACCCGTATTCGAGGCTCCGACAGGAATACCAAGTGAAGATAGCAAAAGAACGAAATAAGGCAACGCCAACTGCAGCTTGCAGCTGGCATTGTGTCTTGCTTTCAAGACAAGGAGACCTCAACACAATATGTTGTCGACAACAACTCTGGTTGCGAGCGAGGAAGTCGACCGCACAGACGGGGAAACCCGCGCTTTGCTTGAAGCTGTTCTTGTTTCGTCGGTGTCAGTAGTTTGTAGATACATATCAGTGCAAATCTAAGACGCGACCGTTTTGAGGTCACCTCTAGGACGGCCCTGGTAGGTGACCCTCGCAAACCACCAAAATGGTCGCTGGTTCGATTCCTCGGGGCGTCGAGCGTTTTGGAGCTCGTAGTGCGTGTTCTGCTTACAGTGGTGGTGTAGCGGGGGTCAAACCGCAGACTTCCTGACGGGGCACGCGAACCACCGGAAGGATGGTTCAAATACCGAAAATGAAATCGCCCGCGTTTTTTTCGCCCGTGGTCTAACGGGTAGCACGCCCACTTGTGGTTCTGGGGGTACTTGGTTCGATTCCTGCGAGGAGTGTTTTTTTTGAGGACCGAAAATCGGCCCAAAAACGTCTAAAGTGCCATCTGGGGGTCAGATTCTTGGCTATATCGAGTTCCAAAAAAGTGCCGATACTTGCCGTGGATAGCTCTTTCCATCCCAAAAAAAATTTCCGAATTTTGCTCAAAATTTGACCTGAACATGTCGGATATGAGGAAGCAAAATCTGTGACACGTTTTCGTGGAATGAGTGTTACTGGGGGGGGTCCAGCGCTCTTGTTAAGGATCAGCCACTTTGGCCGGATGGCCGGATAAACCAGACCCCCCCCCCGGTTGGAAGGGACTGCATGTCAAAGCAGGAAAGGAAGGAAAAGGCATATGGAAACGCTCAGAACCGATAAAGAACAAAAAAAGTCGTAACCCAACACAGGACGAGAAGGAAGGAGCAGCACCACCAGAACCGAGAAAGAACAAAAAAAGAAGAATACTACGCACCAAACCCACCACCCTCCCCAACCCGGGCTTCCTTTTTACCCCTGCAAACCCGTGAATAGGTGCTACGGGAGTATCTGGCAACCGCTGCTTAACAGTGCTCACGTGGGCGGTGTCTTCGGACAGCACCTCGTGATGTTCGCATCACAAAACAAAGAAGACAGTGAAATGGTCGTTACCTGGTCGGGTTTCGCTCGCGACCGTTTCCTGAACAATCCTTCACTAAATCCGCGGTTAAATAACCTGGCCTCAGTGGTGCAAGCACCACGCGCTCTTCAAACCCAAGAAACATTTTCCCCCCCCCCCCCCTCTACATTCCCCAAAAAAACAAGAAAAGAGCAAAAACACGCGCCAACAGAAAAGAACGGCGAAAACAAAAAACAAAACGGCCCAAATCTGACACTCGATTCCTCGCCGCTTTTGTCCACACCCGCCGCCACCCTGACGACGGCGACGACGATCACGGAAGTCGAAGAAGAAGCGCGATCGAAAACTTCTGGAAGCGATACGGCACGAAGGTGTCAAATGGACGGAACAAGTGCGGGACCGACCGAAGCGACGTCGCCGACAGCACGACCGGAGTGATCTACGTGCTTCTGAACGAAGGGGGCACCGTCCTCTACGTGGGTCAGACGTCGAAGACGGCCGAGATGCGAAACAGCAAGCACTGGGAAAATCGGAACTCCAAGGGCAACCGTGTGTCGCAACAATTGCGAAAGCGAGGCCGAAAGCTCTACGCGTGTCCGATACAGAATGTTCCGGAACGGCTGTACGTACAGCCCGCTGACTTCGCGCGCGTTGCTCTCCCTATCGAAGATTTCTGGATCAAGTGGCTAAACCCGCCCTTGAACATGACGAATCGGCGCCACGGAGAGAGGGTCAACCGCAAGGCTGCAAAGAAGAAGAAGAGGCAACGTCCACCGCAACGCCTCCGCAAACGACGCACCGACGGCAACGTCTGGCACCGCATGGTAAACGGTGAACTCCACATTGACACCTCCCCGGGCTTCTGTTCTGGGTTGAGGAAACAATTGGACCACCTGCTGACACTCCCACAGGACCGGTTGGGAACATACGACATGGCAACATGGCACCCCAATCGTGCCCTACGCCTCCGCACGTGGCTGAGAACCTTCGTTCGAGGAAAGGACGTAACGGAAAAAGTACGTACCCTCGAGCGGCTCCTCAGTACGCGCATTCGCAACAGAACCGAGAAGCCGGCAGCCCCCCCACGACGATATTTTAAGCTGACACACCATCACCCGGCACAAGACCGAACAGCAATAGCCGGCGTCTTGTCACGCGCACGGGTTCGCGAAACATGCCCCAACCCGGCCGTCCTCAAAAACCTCATGGTGAGCAACCGACTGAAGCCACCTCTGGTAACCCTCGTCAGCAACGTCACCGAAGTAAGTTACGAAGCGAACCAACCGACTAGCTCAAGCTCGGTTTGTCCATGCATGCAGCATCTAACACCACACCGCGCGGACCTTGGTGGACACGCTTTAGGACTTGCAACGGACCTGAAGACCGACGAAGCCCTCCTTTCGCTCTTTCGGAAAGGACGCAAGTACCGAGTCGCGAGTAGCCCGATGACGATGTACGACTCGATAAGGCACGACGTCGAGGAATTCGTGAACTCGAACTTCCCGAAATCGAGCGAGGAGGAGAAGACCAGATTCACAACGACTCTGGTCGAAGAGTTCGACGCCGTCCTTGGAACGCTCAACGCACACACCGACGAACCTCAACTCCGAGACGCCATACGAACCCTGAAAAAGCTCCAGGAGCACCTCGTATTTCTCCCTGTTGATAAGACGTCCCATGACTTTGGGTTTATCTGCAAGGAAAAGTACAAGGAACTTTTACGGAGCGAGTTACAAGAGAGCTCAACGTACCAGGAAGTTGGCGAGTCGATTGAAGACGTGCTCAAACGACACCATGACTTCAACAAGTCACATCAATTCACACACACCAACATCCTACCGTACCTTTACGGCATCCCGAAACTCCATAAACCCGAGCCACGGATGCGGTACATTGCCGGCGTGTCGGAGAAAGGGAACATTGAGAAGAAAAACGAACAGAAGGACCGAGACGAAAAAGGCCGCGACAAGAAACGAGTGAAGACACGTGCATCAACTACCCCTGCCCACCAAGAAGCCTCCGGTTTGCTGAAGCTGGTTCTAGCCACGCTCCGAAGCAAGGACGAAGCGACGTTTTCGCAAACGGGGATACGTCGTTTCTTCGTCGTCGAGTCGGTCGATGACGTAGCAGTGCACGTAAAGACGAACTACGCACGACTTCGCAAAAAGACGCCACGAACTTTCGATTTCAAAGAAATGTACACAAAGATTCCGCAGAATCAGATCGTTGACTATGTCATGTCTGCAGTTGCGGAGGCTTTCGAGTACATGACGTCCGAAAAAGGAGCGAACGTGGAAGCCCAACGAGCCAAGCACCGTTTCGAGTTTGGGAAACCAGACGAATCGAACACAACCTCCTACAGTGTCGCAGAGATTCGGGAACTGGTCGAATTCATTGTCGGTAACACCTTCGTCACGAACGGCGGAAAGTGCTACCAGCAGGTCACAGGAATCCCCATGGGCGGCAATGCAAGCCCGGACCTCGCCAACCTATACTGCTACTGGTGCGAAAAGCAGTACATCGACGGCCTGGTCGCAAACGGATTGCAAGAAGAAGCCAGGAATCACGCCGACAGCGTCAGATTCATTGATGACTTCTTGACCTGGGGCGTTCGACCACCGCCGGAATCTGTCTACGGCATGGAGTACGGAGAAACATCGAAAGGTGTCGACGACGTAGTCTTTTTGGGGATGCGGATCCGGATGGAGAGGGATACCAAAACGGACTTCATTCGGATGTCCGTCCTGGACAAGGGTGAGGAATTCCCCTGGTATCCGATCAAGTACACGCACGTCGAATCAACGGTACCACGGAACACCGGAACCTCGATCTTCAAAGGCGCTCTGATTCGAGCAGCGCGCATATGTAACAATATGCCAAATCTGAAAGTCGAGATCATGAAGGTCCACTACCGACTCCGCAACCGTGGATTCTCTCGACGGGAACTCCGACACACGTTCGACGCGTTCGTTGCGCAAACGTACGGGAAGTACGAACTGGATGCGCGAGTGCTATCACGGTTCTACCACTTCGTCGGAAAGGCCTTTGACGAAGGACGCTCGACCAACGAAGAGAAACCGTACATCAGCATCCATTCACCGCAACCACCCGATGTTTCACCGAGACCTCCACCCGGGAGAACCTCGCCGCAGAAAACGTCGCCACACAAACCCGAACCCTTCTTTTGCCGCCAGCGTTCAGTTCCTGGCGCGAAGGACCTCCTTCCGACTGCAGCTCGCAGGCCTTTCGCACCCGAACACCCACCAGTTGAAGGTGCAGCAGCTGTTCACGGATTTCGACGCAGGCCGTGACATCCACGGAACAATGGCCACACTACGAAGCCTTGTCTTCGACACGACGACAGACGACTCCGCGCAGCGGGACGTGCACGAACTGTTGACGTGGATACGCTCTTGCGTAACGGACGACGACGACGACCAAGCGACGGTGACATACTCCCGACTGACAACGTGTACAACATGCGAAGAGTCTTCACGAGCACTGCCGGCGTCAGAACCGTTCCTGATGGTTGAACTCAAAAACAGGGAGAAGCCCTACACCGAGTCAGTAGAGGATCTGATAAAGAAAGTGAAAAACAAGAGAGCAACCAAAGTGGACGACTTCCCCTGTAGCACCTGCAACAAAAAGGGGTATTCACGAAGGAGTATTACACATTTCCAAACCAAATGGATGTAGTACTGCAACGAGCACAGCTGTCGAAAAAAACACGCGAAGACATCAAAATACCAGACCGCACCCCGATCCGACCAACCATTCTGATCGGGGAAGACTCCTACACGGTAAATGGCTTCATCATCCACACCGGAAGAGCGACGGCGGGTCATTACTATACCGTGCTAAAGGAAAATGACGAATGGGTGTGCTTCGACGACCAGCAGGTATTCGTACTCTCATGGGAGGAATGTGCCAGAAGATTCACAACGAATGGCTACATCATCTCTCTCGAGAAAGCGTAAACACTTTCACCTGGTGGAAGTAGTGCCCCGTGGCGGTTGGTTACGAGCCACAACACACTTTGAAAACCCCCCCTTTTTTTTTTAAAGAAGAACGGACGAAGGAAGGAGGAAGTGGAACCATACCGTATGGTTTCAAACCACGGAGTCCTGGACTCCTTTCCCACACTTTTTCTGCGAAGCAGACGCACAAAGGGACGGTGCCACGGCATGATTCGGCAGCCGCTGCTAAACGAAGTGCATGTTGATCCGTGTGGTTCATGTACTTAAAAGAACTCAATGCTAAACGAAGCGACTGGGGACTGGCCGGCAAGCATGACAACTGCGCTGGTGTCGATGGTGCCGAAAGATGAGAGCCAAGACCCGCTGCACACGAGGCCGATAACCGTCACGTCCGCCGTGTACCGCTTGTGGGCCTGCCGCAGGCTTGCGGACATTGTCCTGTGGCAGGAGGGGTGGATCGAAGAAGGACAGAAAGGCTTTCGGCCGGGCCACCGGATCGAGGACGTCTTGATGGAGATAGGGCTCGAGGTGGAGGACGCCTTGCTGGACGGAGAGCCGCTCTACGGTGTGGCGCTGGACTTCCGGAAGTGTTTCGACATGGTCCCGCGAGAGGTAGTGCTACGCCTGGCTGAGGACTTAGGACTGCACGGTCGGGTTCTCAAGCCGCTGAGGGCGATTTACAGTCTGCTCGCAAGACGCTTCAAGTTGCCGCTAGGGGTGGGCAGGGAGTTTAGTGTGACCAACGGTATCCTTCAAGGGTGCCCTGTGTCCGTCATACTCATCAATGCCCTGCTGTCGGTAGTGATGAAAGCGGTCAAAAAAGAAGCTGAGGGCGTGAGTCCTTAGTCGTACGCGGATGATGCCACACTACTGTCCAGGCTGTCGGAGGCCGCACTGCAAAAGGGAGTCGACATTGTTGACGAGTTCTGCACACTCACCGGAATGCAGCCAAACCTCGAGAAGACCATCGCATTCTCGACGAGGCAGAGGCACCAGTCGACGCTCAGACTCCGAAGCGGAAATGCGCTGCTGCGATTTAGCAAGTCCGTCACGTGTCTGGGTGATGGGTCTGATCTGGGGTGGAGCAAACCCGAAGCGCGCGAGAGAAATGGTCCTGAACTTCCAGGAGAAGGGCCACCTGACGGACCCCGGTACGTGTTTAGCGTACCGGGTGACGACGGCGTTCTACGCGGCGTGCGAGAGGCTGCCGCGACTGCTACCTCTGATGGAGAGTATCCGGGGGCGGTACGCCGAGGGGGACCAACCCCTCGGCCCAGTCGGGCTGGCGATGAGGAGCATGGAGGAGTGTGGACACATATGGGAGCCTGGGCCCCTATCTCGCACGCTACGACGGAATGGTGCAGTGTTCGACCCGCTGGCCTCGTCGCCCTCGAAGAGGGGGCACGAAGTGAGGGCGGACCTGAGAACGAGGACGTGGGCCCGACTGATGGCGAGAAGGCCAGGATATCAGGGGCTGGAAAGAGCCGACTTGGAGCGCACGAATGCGTTCTGGAAGACGAGGGAATGTTCCGCGCACACGGCGAAGCTAATTCGAGTTGCGATTGCGGGGGGTGTGAACACGGCGGAGTTCACGTCGCGGATGAGGCAGGCTGGAGCTGAGCCGCAGGCGCCCAGCTGCAAGCACTGTGGGAGCGGCGTGACGGAGAACGAACAGCATATCTACTGGGACTGCGACGCATACTCACACATTCGCCGGCGGGAAGCACACGCCGGGCTGATGGCGGCCAACCGAACCGAGTGGCCCCGATGCACGCTGGAACATGGTGTGGTTGTACCGGGGAACGCCCACTTATCGAGGCGGCTCCAGGAGATGATGGCTGAAATCCTTGCGGAACGTGCAGGGCTCGAAGCACGTGGCTGGGTAGCCAGGAACCCCACGACCCCCTGGTCGAGAGCGGATGCGATGCCTGCCGAGAAATTTGACCACCCCTTTGCGCGGATTGCCCCGGCATGGACGTGGGAGCGAAACAAGACCTGGGGACTACCGACGTTTTATGCGTTGGTAGCGTGGCTGTCTGACATGCAGTGGACCGAGAGCGGGCAGGCGTCAATGCTAGAGCTTGCGATCGACTTTGAACTCTTCTCGGGCCTCAGCATGCCGCTGCACGGGAATGCGCCGAAGGGGGTGAGAGAACGGGGAAACGTCCTGCGCTGCATGATGAGCGCGTTGGACAAGCTGGCGGCACAGCAAGGGCTGGGAAGCTGCATGAGAGGGGAGAGGGTGTGCCCGACGACGTCGCTGTCGTTCATGGGCATCTCGGGGATATCGGGTGTACGGCCCAGGCCACGCTTTCGCGAGGCACACACGGGGACGATACTTGAGGAACAAGTGAAAGGAAGCGATGTAGGGACGCAGTGCCCGGCGTACCCTGACTGGACGATCGGGAGAGCGGCGAGGTGGGCCCTGCCTGCCCCACCACAACTGCACCCAGACCCCGTGCATATGCCGGGTGTCGATATAGAGAAGGCACTCGTCACGTGCGCGACCCATCACAAAGGGAAGTGTGAGGCGTGCAGAGCACTCGTCCGAAGGGACGTGCCCACGGTAGAGATGTGCTGCCGGCACCATCACCACGCGAACGATGGGCAGCCGATCGCGGTGTGCACAGAGCACAGCACGACGAAGTGCGGCGAGTGCAAGACGGCGGCGGCGTGTTGCCGCAGCGGGCATCATGCCTGCCGCACGCATGGCAGAGGAACCTGCCAAGAGTGCAAGAGGCTCCCTACGCTGACGCAGAGGCGACCGGCGGCATGTTGCCGCCGCGGCCACCACCAGTCCAACGAACCGAACGTCCCGTCAACCCCCGGACGCAACAAGAAGAAGAGGCCCTCCTCACCCACCCAGGTGGGCGTACAACGGGGAACGCCAGTTGGAAAGCGAGCGGCGCAAGCGCCGCCCGCGGCAACGAAAAAGGAGACGGCGACGACCGGACGGGCGACCAAAAGGCCGCCACCAACGCCAGGAACCAGCGAACGACCAGCGCTGAAGAAAAGGGTGCTAGGCACCCCGAAGGAAGGCCCGATCGCCGGCCGCAAGCGGAAGAAGACGAAGGCGACCACCCCCGACTCAGGGGTGCATCGAAGGAAGAAGAAGGTACCGAGGGCAAGCAGCTCTCAGAAACGACCGGGGACCACGGGCACACCAACGCCCTCGAAAGTGAAAAACGGACACACGTGCCCGCCCTCGTACTCGCCGACTCAGTCTCTGGAATCGCAAGAAAGCCAAACCCCGCTAGCTCCACAAATGCTCGACCTTGACGACGCAATGGCAGGTGACGACGTCATCCGATAACCTGACTTTCAAGGCAGTGCATGTTAATCCACGTGGTTCATGTACTTAAAAGAACTCAATGCTAAACGAACATCGACGGCATAGAGAAAGAAGAACTACTCTACGGCACCAGAAAGTCCAAAAAACCATGGTAAAGAAAGTAGAAGGTGAAAAAAGAAGTTGTCGACAACGAAAGAAAGAAAAGAACAGAAAATAAGACTCTGCATTCCGCGAAGAAGACTTGATGCTAGCATCAAACACATGAGAGGCAAGTAGCGCAAACTAAGATTTTCCCCCCCTCTACAGTGCAGTTGCCTTGGAGGCTGGGTGGTCAAATTCTCTAAGGTGAAATGGTCAAAATTCCCTGCCAAAAGTGGGCCCACAAAAATTTTCCAAAGTGTGTTTGGGGTATTTGGGGCAAAAAAACAATTTTTTTTTTCTGACCGCCCACCCAGGGGTTATTCTGCCCGCCAGCAAGGCCAAAAATGCTGGCGAAAAAATTTCTTCTGTCAGCGAGAAAATTTTTCTCGCCCTCACGTCGTACAGAGCCCGTCCACCCGCATCTGTCCTTCCATTCTGAGTCTTCGGCGGTTCGTGGTGCAAGGAGGAAGAGAGAGTCGGAGAATACGTGCGGTTGGTCTGGTGGAAGGGACGGGTACAAGTTAACAAAAGAAGAAGTCAAGACAGGACAAGGAGGTGCAGCAAGGTTTCAGGGTAGTGTCAAGTCAATTTTGCGCTTTTTCGCTACCTTCTCCACCGGCTCAGACTCTCCAGCAAACCATGCTGCCCTTAGGGCTTCGGCTGCGAAGCCAGAAGTAAAAAGGTCGATTACCTCCTCCGCAGTCGCGTCGTCCATCTCCTTCTCATCGGTGTCTTCGATGAAAAAGAGGGCGCGCAGTGTCGTGTTCAGCATGCGGTTGCGCAGTCGGGTCTTTACACGGGCCAGGGTACTGAACTGGCGTTCACTTTCTGCAGAGGAACTGACAATGGTCTGTGCCAGTTCGACCAGTTGTCTCAATGGCTGCATGCGGGCACTCGCAGTGCCATCAGGGGCGAAGGCTTGATACACCGCGTGTGCATTTTTGGAGTATCTTGAGGCGCGTAGAACCTCCTTAAGTAGGGTCCAGTCTCTCACCAGGTCTGCCTCGGTCATTCCGTGCAAAAGGGGAGTGCCGTGGTCTGTCTTCGTTTCCGAGCGAGTGGTGCTGTATGTGGGTCGAGGCATCGTGTCTGTTGCTGGCACGTCCACTTCATATTGTCGGTACGTGACCCGGCCGGGCTTGCTGTAGTATCTGTAGAGCTCCCGGATGTGTTCATCCCCCCAGTTTGTAAGGTGCGCGCCCTCTGGCCACGCAATGCGGTCAAAGACAACGAAGTGCCGAAGAACTTCCTTGGATTCAAACCGGACCGTTGTGGACTTGAGGAGTGCAGCAATGTATGGGGAGGCGATAGTCTGATGGAATGTGCTGAACGCTGCAGGGGTAACGGCAACGTTGGTCGCTTCGAAGAACGAACGGCGCCAGCAAGTGTAGTATTTCGTGATCTTTTTGGCCCTTTCTTCCGAGCTTAGTGCCCTCAATTCTGCTTCGAGCGAGTCCACTTCTCTGCAAACATCCGAGATGGTGGTCGCGGTTCCTTGGAAAACAAGAGAGATTGCATGCAGCTTTTCCAGAACGTCACACGCAAGTGCAAGACATGCAAAAAATTGCGGCTTACTCACCTCTTTGTACAGGTGCTCTGCGTGGGTGCTGTTCCGCTCGTTCCAGATGCGTCTAAGGGCTTCGCGTATTGCAGAATACTGCATACGGATGACAGAGACACTTCTCCAGTAGGCCAGCCAGCGTGTATCGGACGGCTCCACCAGGGCACGATTCACCTTCTCACACATCGCTGCAAATGTCGGGTCTGCGAATACGCTGCTCAGAAGTAGCTTGTTGATGTCGGAGTCGGAGAAGATCAGCCAAAGGGCGCGGACGGTTCTGAAGAAGTCTCCCATGAACGCAACTGCTTTTATGCCATCCTGGGCAAGGAGGTTGAGGACGTGGGCACAACACCACATGAAGAGCGCAGTAGCATTGATCCCACCGCGAACCTTCTTCTCGGCACCCTGAAACTTCCCAGACATCGCCGAAGCCCCATCAAACGAGCAGGATACGAACGAGCCCTTCGGGAGATAACACAGCATCTGCTTTATCTTCGTTGCGTAGCCGGTTGCAGTTTGATCGTGCAGGACTTCAAGGCCAATGAAGCGCTCTTGGACAGCATTTCTCCTGAGGTAACGAACGGTGGCCACAAGTTGGTGCTTTCCCGTCACGTCGGTTGTTGCATCTGCTGTGGCTGACCAAAACCGGGACTCCCTAATCTCGGTGTACAGCCGCTTCTCTAATACCAAGCCGATCAACTCCAGAAGCTCTCTCACCACAGTTGACGATGTATACGTCACATCCTGCTTCAGCCAAGCACAGAAATCGCGGTCCTGGTGCAAGCAAGAAAAGAAGGATAGCAAGTGGGGTTTGGGGCCAGAACCTTATGCAGCCCGTTTTTCCCTTCAGAATAGACACCAAACCCGTTTTCTCTCGCGAGTTTTAATATAGGGGGGGGTCCGGGGGGCACCGCCCCCCGGGAGACGGTACGGTACATTGAGCCTCAGCTGCCCCTCTCCCCCCTGTACAATTTCCCGAGGTGGGACAATTTTCCGATGCTGGGTTTCGAGGTCGGAAAACCTATTTGGACAATTTCCCGAGGTGGGACAATTTTCTAATGCTGGGTTTCGAGGTCGGAAAACCTATTTGGACAATTTCCCGAGGTGGGACAATTTTCTAATGCTGGGTTTCGAGGTCGGAAAACCTATTTGGACAATTTCCCGAGGTGAGCATTGGAAAATTGTCCCACCTCGGGAAATTGTCCAAATAGGTTTTCCGACCTCGAAACCCAGCATTGGAAAATTGTCCCACCTCGGGAAATTGTCCAAATAGGTTTTCCGACCTCGAAACCCAGCATTGGAAAATTGTCCCACCTCGGGAAATTGTCCAAATAGGTTTTCCGACCTCGAAACCCAGCATTAGAAAATTGTCCCACCTCGGGAAATTGTCCAAATAGGCTTTCCGACCTCGAAACCCAGCATTGGAAAATTGTCCCACCTCGGGAAATTGTCCAAATAGGTTTTCCGACCTCGAAACCCAGCATTAGAAAATTGTCCCACCTCGGGAAATTGTCCAAATAGGTTTTCCGATCTAGAAACCCAGCATTAGAAAATTGTCCCACCTCGGGAAATTGTCCAAATAGGTTTTCCGACCTCGAAACCCAGCATTAGAAAATTGTCCCACCTCGGGAAATTGTCCAAATAGGTTTTCCGACCTCGAAACCCAGCATTGGAAAATTGTCCCACCTCGGGAAATTGTCCAAATAGGTTTTCCGACCTCGAAACCCAGCATTAGAAAATTGTCCCACCTCGGGAAATTGTCCAAATAGGTTTTCCGACCTCGAAACCCAGCATTGGAAAATTGTCCCACCTCGGGAAATTGTCCAAATAGGTTTTCCGACCTCGAAACCCAGCATTAGAAAATTGTCCCACCTCGGGAAATTGTCCAAATAGGTTTTCCGACCTCGAAACCCAGCATTGGAAAATTGTCCCACCTCGGGAAATTGTCCAAATAGGTTTTCCGACCTCGAAACCCAGCATTGGAAAATTGTCCCACCTCGGGAAATTGTCCAAATAGGTTTTCCGACCTCGAAACCCTGCATTGGAAAATTGTCCCACCTCGGGAAATTGTCCAAATAGGTTTTCCGACCTCGAAACCCAGCATTAGAAAATTGTCCCACCTCGGGAAATTGTCCAAATAGGTTTTCCGACCTCGAAACCCAGCATTGGAAAATTGTCCCACCTCGGGAAATTGTCCAAATAGGTTTTCCGACCTCGAAACCCAGCATTAGAAAATTGTCCCACCTCGGGAAATTGTCCGAATCCTGGGCCCCTGTAGGCCATGGTTCGATTCCCCCGGTCCGATTTTTTTTTTTTTTGCGATTTTTCGGTGTGAAAAGCAGCCGTCTGGAAATGATTTTCGAGGTCTTTTTGGGAAATTTTTCGAGACTGGAGGTCCTATGAACATGCAATGTGAATAGGATAATAGTTCAGAGTAAGCTTTTTTCCCTTCTTTCTTTATTTCTTTACTTATTTCCGTCTTCTTTCTTATTTCCCTCGTCGACCCCCCCCTTCCTATCCCCTAACCTGTGGACCTGTCACTCGTGCGCGTGTCTCTTGGCGCAAACGGGCTAGTAACGCCTGACCGTTCCGGATGCTGCTCTTCTGAGCGGCTGAAGGAACGGTGCTTGTTTTTCATTCATTCATTCATTCTGGGAAAATGCACGGGGGTGGCAGAGTGAGCGGGCGCCGGCCTTCAGGCCGGTCGGCCCGGGTTCGAACCCCGCCCCTCACACTTTTCCGGTCGAAGATGGTTTTCGAGGTTTGTTGGGTTTCGGGGTCTTATGTGCCCGAAATTTGCGTTTTTGGCGGAGTTTCTCAGTATCTCGCGGTATTTGGTCACCCCGGGAAACGGAGTCGGGCGGCCGAGCTTGCCATCACAGGCCAAACTGCTACGAGAACCGAACTTTGCTTAGCTTCACGCGAACTTTGCTTCGTCCGAACTCAGCTGCGCCCGTACCAGAATTTAGCATCGCCCGAACTTTGCAGCGCCCGAACTTTGCTTCGCCAGAACATAGCTTCGCCCGAGCGTTGCTTCGCCCGAACTCAGCTGCGCCCGAACTTTGCTTCACCAGAACTTAGCTGCGCCCGAACTCAGCATCACTCGAACTTATTATCGTCTGAACTTAGCTGCGCCCGAACTCTGCTTCGCCGGGGGGCGGCGGGGGGGTCCGGGGGGGGAGGCGAAGTACTTTCTATTACTATCCCCAAACTTTTATACCATTCTATTACTATCGCAAACTTTTATACCATTCCATTACTGTCCCCAAACTTTTATACCATTCTATTACTATCGCAAACATGCTGCGGGAATGGTTCCCAGGCTGTCAATGGGACCCAGCCCTGGAAAGCCCGCGGCTCTCGGGGCTGGGGATGGAAAGTGGAAAAAAAGTAGAAGTGTTGGGCACCCTGGACTTGGTGACTGCTCCTATCACTGTACTAACGTAATTCAGTGACCGACTCACTGGGTGACACCAAAATGGGTTTAAAGTTTGGGAATGGGGTTCAGCTTTGGGACCGTAATGGGTTCAAGTTTTGACCATACTACAAGCCGTTCTTTTTCATGTTTGGATACCGCGTAATGGTCCACACAATGTGGCACATTTACATCATGAGGCAACTTCACTACCAAGTCGAATAGAGGCAGACTCGCACAAGGCTTTTGTGACAAGCATGTACTTGTCTTTGTACCGAGGGCTGCCAGCAATGGGCAGGGCTGGTTAGCCACAACTTGCCACAATGTGGCCCATTGGGCCACAACTTTAGCCACAATGTTGTGGCTAAATTGTGGCTAAATGTGCAAATTTTTTGATCGAAAAAAAGACCACCCAAAACACGCTAAACACCGTTTTTCGGGTAGATTTTCGTGTTTTTTGGATGGTTTTGGGTATTCTGGGCCTCATACCCCCCCAACAGACCTCGAGTTCGCCTTTCGTGGATTCGAGTGGTTTTTGCCAACTTGCAGCCAAGTGCTGCCAGTTTCTGGGGTGACTCAGCCAGAATTCGCTATTGCGAAATCCGCGGCTTGTGGGGCCCACTGGGGGTTTTCCCGGTTGGTACTGGACCCTTTCGACAATTTCAGGTGGATTCTGTGCGAATAAACGGGGGAAATGCTTGCCAGGCTCCCCGGTCCCGTGCGCTGCGCAACACGGGATGGGTATCTTCGTGTCACGTGCACGTTCCAAACATGGTTCATGCTACCGCGGTCCCGGTTTATTGCCACTGCCACTCCCAACAGCTCGAGAGTCGACTGGGACTCACCTTTCCTCTCAGCAGTCCTGATTCAGGCTGCGAAAGCTTGACATCCTTCAATTCATGCCACTGACATTCTGAATTGAAGTTGTTCCAGCCGCGGACCTGCATGCAACGACGTTCACTCATCCACTCATCCGCTTTTTCGTTCTTCTTCGTCACGGCTTAGTTCAGTGCGAATCGCACCGAGCCTGGTCACCAGGTTGGTGCTGCTCGGAGCCGCACCCGAGGGAGATGCAGAACAGGTTGTATCACAACCGGTGCGCATCAGCTCTGCATCGCCGTGCACTGCACGGTGTAGCACTGCCCAGGCGCGGCGAGACCAGTGACCGTCATCCTGCTCGGTGTTCAGGAGGAGGTGACCCGCTTGGCAGGCAGCACCGCTGCGCAGTGTACTCTTCCGTACTCTGCACCGTGCAAGCGCCAGTCATGTGCTTACCAGACTCTCGGTTTCGCGTTCTCATCATGGCATCAAATTTGACGGTGAAATCAGCCCCCAGCCTGAGTCCAGGATAGGTTGCTTGCAATGCAACAGTTGCAACAAGTAATCGATGAACGGAAACTTTTTACAGTAGCAAGGAACCGACAGCAAACTGGTGCACGGGTCGGTGCAAATCCTGTGCAACGGGTTTGCGGACATGATCGTGTCGCATTCGTAGTGAACTGTTGAAGTCATTATCCGCGATGACAGCCTACCCCGGGACTTGGACCGAGTCCTGCTGTCGAAAATACCACAGTGTTCAAAGTCGCCGGCGATTGAATCGGTCTGGACAGCAGGCTGGTCGCCACACGGTTGCCACGTTTCTTTTTTTGAAGTGTACGGAGCCTGGGCCTTAGCCTTTTGAGAGGGAAACATGGGAACATGAATGTACCTGGCCATCCTTTAGCTCCGTTAGGTCGGGAGAGGAACGGTTTCCGGTGTGCCTTGTTGTCGGCTCCGGTTAGAAGTCCGGTTGGGGAGCTTCGTCACGTGTGGCCACCGTGTGGAACGAGGAGCCTGGCAAGGATTTCCCCCGTTTATTCGCACAGAATCCACCTGAAATTGTCGAAAGGGTCCAGTACCATCCGGGAGAACCCCCACAAGCCGCGGATTTCGCAAAATAATAGCGAATTCTGGCTGAGTCACCCCAGAAATTGGCAGCACTTGGCTGCAAGTTGGCAAAAACCGCTCGAATCCACGAGAAGCGAACTCGAGGTCTGTTGGGGGGGTATGAGGCCCAGAATACCCAAAACCATCCAAAAAACACGAAAATCCACACAAAAAACGGTGTTTAGCGTGTTTTGGGTGGTCTTTTTTTCGATCAAAATTTTTGCACATTTAGCCACAATTTAGCCACAACATTGTGGCTAAAGTTGTGGCTAAATGGGCCACAATGTGGCAAGTTGTGGCTAACCAGCCCTGCAATGGGTGAATTCAGTCTCCAGAGTTGCAATAGTAATAGAATGGTATAAAAGTTTGGGGGTAGTAATAGAATGGTATAAAAGTTTGGGGGTAGTAATAGAATGGTACGTGCGCTCGGCTAAGGCCGGCGCGTGGCGAGACTGGAGGCAGCAGTTAAAGTTCGTGAGTTCTGGTGAAGCTAAGATCGGGCGGGCGAAACAAAGTTCGGGCTAAGCAAAGTTCGGGTGAAGCAAAGTTCTGGTGAAGCAAAGTTCGGGCGAAGCTAAGTTCGGGCGAAACAAAGTTCGGACGAAGCTAAGTTCGTCGAACCTAAAGCAAAGTTCTGGTGAAGCTAAGTTCGGGCGAAACAAAGTTCGGGTGAAGCTAAGTTCGGGTGAAGCAAAGTTCTGGTGAAGCAAAGTTCGGGCGAAGCTAAGTTCTGGGTGAAGCAAAGTTCGGGCGAAGCAAAGTTCGGGCGAAGCAAAGTTCGGGCGAAGCTAAGTTCGGGCGAAACAAAGTCCGGGCGAAGCTAAGTTCTGGGTGAAGCAAAGTTCTGGTGAAGCAAAGTTCGGATGAAGCAAAGTTCTGGTGAAGCAAAGTTCGGGCGAAGCTAAGTTCGGGCGAAACAAAGTCCGGGCGAAGCTAAGTTCGGGTGAAGCAAAGTTCTGGTGAAGCAAAGTTCGGATGAAGCAAAGTTCTGGTGAAGCAAAGTTCGGGCGAAGCTAAGTTCGGGCGAAACAAAGTTCGGACGAAGCTAAGTTCGGCGAACCTAAAGCAAAGTTCTGGTGAAGCTAAGTTCGGGCGAAACAAAGTTCGGGTGAAGCTAAGTTCGGGCGAAACAAAGTTCGGGTGAAGCAAAGTTCTGGTGAAGCAAAGTTCGGGCGAAGCAAAGTTCGGGCGAAGCAAAGTTCGGGCGAAGCAAAGTTCGGGTTCTGGTGGCAAGTTCGGCGCCAGTACCCCGGGCCCCCCCCGCCCCCCCCCCCGACTCCGTTTCCCGTGGTGACCCAAATGCCGCGAGATATTGAAAAACTCCGCAAAAACGCAATTTTCGGGCACATTGGACCTGGAAACGCAACAAAACCTCGAAAACAATCTTCGACCGGAAAAATGTCATGGGCGGGGTTCGAACCCGGACCCACCGGCCTGAAGGCCGACGCCCGGTCACTCTGCCACCCGCATACCTTTTGCGAGGAAAAAAAAAAGCTTGCCCGGCTCTTTCCAAAAACAATACACTTTTTTCATGACACCCCCCCCGGACCCCCCCCGACCCACCGAGTGCGGGAAAAGTTTGGCGCTGGTACCCGGGTGGGGGGCGCCCCCCCCGCCGCCCCCCGGCGAAGCAAAAGTTCGGGCGGACTGAGTTCGGGCGAAGCAACGCTCGGGCGAAGTTAAGTTCTGGCGAAGCAAAGTTCGGGCGATGCTAAATTCTGGTACGGGCGCAGCTGAGTTCGGACGAAGCAAAGTTCGCACGAAGCTGAGTTCTGGTGAAGCAAAGTTCGGTTCTCGTAGCAAGTTTGGCCTGTGATGGCAAGCTCGGCCGCCCGACTCCGTTTCCCGGGGTGACCCAAATACCGCGAGATACTGAGAAACCCGCCAAGAACGCAATTTTCGGGCACATTTGACCCCGAAACGCAACAAACCTCGAAAACAATCTTCGACCGGAAAAATGTCATGGGCGTGGTTCGAACCCGGACTCACCGGCCTGAAGGCCGGCGCCCGGTCACTCTGCCACCCGCATACCTTCTGCGAGGGAAAAAAAAAGCTTGCCCGGCTCTTTCCAAAAACAATACACTTTTTTCATGAAGAAAAGCCGGGTTGGCTCGAATAGAGGCTATTCACATTGCATGTTCATAGGACCTCCAGTCTCGAATAAAAGTTTGGGGGTAGTAATAGAATGGAAGTACGTGCGCTCGGCTAAGGCCGGCGCGTGGCGAGACTGGAGGCAGCAGTTAAAGTTCGGGGAACAGCAAAGTTCGGGCGAAGCGAAGTTCGGGCAATGCTAAGTTCTGGTGAAGGCAAAGTTCGGGTGAAGCTAAGTTCGGGCGAAACAAAGTTCGGGCGAAGCAAAGTTCGGGCGAAACAAAGTCCGGGCGAAGCTAAGTTCTGGGTGAAGCAAAGTTCGGACGTTCTGGTGAAGCTAAGATCGGGCGAAAAAGTTCGGCGAAGCTAAGTTCGGGTGAAGCAAAGTTCGGGCGAAGCTAAGTTCTGGTGAAGCAAAGTTCGGGCGAAGCAAAGTTCGGGTCAAGCTAAGTTCGGGCGAAGCAAAGTTCGGGCGAAGCAAAGTTCGGGCGAAGCAAAGTTCGGGTCAAGCTAAGTTCGGGCGAAACAAAGTCCGGGCGAAGCTAAGTTCTGGGGGAAGCAAAGTTCGGGTGAAGCAAAGTTCTGGTGAAGCTAAGATCGGGCGAAACAAAGTTCGGGCGAAGCTAAGTTCGGGTGAAGCTAAGTTCGGGTGAAGCAAAGTTCTGGTGAAGCAAAGTTCGGGTCAAGCTAAGTTCGGGCGAAACAAAGTCCGGGCGAAGCTAAGTTCTGGGGGAAGCAAAGTTCGGGTGAAGCAAAGTTCTGGTGAAGCTAAGATCGGGCGAAACAAAGTTCGGGCGAAGCTAAGTTCGGGTGAAGCTAAGTTCGGGTGAAGCAAAGTTCTGGTGAAGCAAAGTTCGGGCGAAGCAAAGTTCGGGCGAAGTTCGGGTGAAGCAAAGTTCTGGTGAACATTGCATGTTCATAGGACTCCAGTCTCGAAAAATTCTCAAAAATTTCAAACCGAAAAAAACACTTCGCGCGGGGATCGAACCGCGGACCTGTGGGTCCGGAGACCGTCGCACTGTTGAAGTGGACCATACAGGCATGAAATCCGAAATTTCAATTTCAATTTCAAAAATTTGGAAACCGCACCCGGGTTAGGCTTGGGGATACGGTGCTAAGGTTCCTTGTGCCTTCTCTTCATCCTTGGGGCGTTTGTTTGTTTTCTGTTTCCTTTCGTTCGTTCTTGGTATGGTTGTGGGGGGGTTCAGTGGGATTGTTTCTTGCCCGCCCTCCCCTTGTTTCTTGCCGCTCTTCTGGTAATGATGTCCTGGCGTGCCAGGCTTTACCAGTCGCGGTCGGTGTGTTTCCGGCGATTGTCGCGCTGTCAGTTGCCTGTGATAGTAATTTGTCAAGGGTTTGCTTTGGTTCGCTGCTGATATGCTGCTTGGCTCTGCGTGTTGTGTGCAGTGATGGTTGTTTTTCCTTGGTTTTGTTGTGGCTTCGTCCTTCGCTCGCCCTCCCTTTCCGGTGCGGTGTTCTGACGTCTTTTGGTAACCCTGGCGTGCCAGGTTTGCCTGTTGAGTCGGTCTTCCGTGTCGGTCGGGGGGGGTTTGCTTTCGCTTCTGTTGTTGTCGGGCGCGTGGCGCTGTTTCGCTGCCGCTGCCGAAAAACGGAAAAAGCCAGCTCCGCGCTATTATCTAGTACAAAACAGTACAGTAAAAAAAGCCGGGTTGGCTCGAATAGAGGCTATTCACATTGCATGTTCATAGGACCTCCAGTCTCGAATAAAAGTTTGGGGGTAGTAATAGAATGGTGTAAAAGTTTGGGGGTAGTAATAGAATGGTATAAAAGTTTGGGAGAATGGTATAAAAGTTTGAAATAGTAATAGAATGGGCAAAAAAAGTTTCAAACGTCATATTTAGGACTTCACCTCCCGGGGGGGCGCAAACCCGGGTACCAGCGCCAAACTTTTCGCCGTACTCGGTGGGTCCGGGGGGGTGTCCCCCCCCGGGCACGAGCACCGACCTTGGCTTCACCGGACTTTACCACCCTGGCCGAACTTCGCTCGTGCCGGAACTTTTTCTTAGTACCAGCGCAGCCTGAGCGCTTAGCACCAGAACTTAGCAACGCCCGAACTTAGCAACGCCCGAACTTAGCATCACTCGAACTTAGCTTCACCAGCATTGCCCGAACTTAGCTTAGCCCGAACTTTACTGTTCCCCGAACTTTAACTGCTGCCTCCAGTCTCGCCACGCGCCGGCCTTAGCCGAGCGCACGTACTTTGGTTTTCGAGTAGTTCTGGGATGCGCGATTATGGGCAAGCTGCCAGCTAGCCCAGCGATCAAAATCTGACCCCTCCTGATGCAGAGAGAAAAACCGATCTCCAGGACCCCATTTTTTCGGGTGCCGACCTCCATTTCCGGGGGGGGGGGTCGGTCAAAATTTTTATCCGACCAAATATTCGGAAAGCCCTGTCCTCAACGGATTCAAACGTGTCCTCAAAATCTCGAAACCGACCATTTTCGGACCTGCAGATGGAAATTTTCGGCAGAAATCCGAAAAAAGCCGAAATCTGTGACACTTTTTCGTGGAATGGGTGATATTATTTTGGGCCCCCCCAGTAGCTGTAGCTTTTTGTAGCTAAACCCACACTGCCCTGTAGCTTTCTAATTATTTTGTGTGTACACGCGACTGCGCGACTGTGTGAGAATGGTAGCATTTGTTGCGACTGTGTGAGAATGGTAGCATTTTGTTGCGACTGTGTGAGAATGGTAAGAAATTGTTTGGACTGTGTGAGAATGGTAGCATTTGTTGCGACTGTGTGAGAATGGTAAGAAATTGTTTGGACTGTGTGAGAATGGTAGCATTTGTTGCAACCGTGTGAGAATGGTAAGAATTGTTGAAAAAGTGTGAGAATGGTGTTTACCCCCTGTGGGGACCTACTGGGGGGAGTCTCGGAAAATGACGAGAGTGGGGTTTGAACCCACGCCTCCGAAGAGATCGCGGCCTTAACGCGACGCCTTAGACCACTCGGCCATCTCGCCTATAATTTTTTGAAATTGACGACCCTGGACAAATCAATTTTGCGGGCCATTGGTCTCCTCCCGGCAGACCTCTTTGACGAAGAAACGCTGACCTTCAAACTATCACAAAAAGCACTCGAGCACCAACAACTTCACTCCTTGGATGGGTTGTTGATAACAGAATGCAACGGGTTCGAGGTTCATGATTATGATACCCTTGCACAGGTTATGCGAACCCAAGAAAGAATTCTATTAGTTGTGTCCAAATGCATTCCCAACGTCACTAGTGCAAGATACCTCGGTGTTATCATGGACAACTCTCTTTCTTTTGACCCCCATGTACAGACAATTAGAAAACGCTTTTACTCTCGCTTAGCTGTTCTAAATGAGTTGAAGCCCCGGCTAGCAATGAATCATCAAGAAATCCTTAGAACTCTGTATCTCACGTATTCCCTCCCCGTCCTGACATATCACCCATTCCACGAAAAAGTGTCACAGATTTCGGCTTTTTTCGGATTTCTGCCGAAAATTTTCATCTGCAGGTCCGAAAATGGTCGGTTTCGAGATTTTGAGGACACGTTTGAATCCGTTGAGGACAGGGCTTTCCGAATATTTGGTCGGATAAAAATTTTGACCGACCCCCCCCCCGGAAATGGAGGTCGGCACCCGAAAAAATGGGGTCCTGGAGATCGGTTTTTTTTCTCTCTGCATCCAGGAGGGGGTCAGATTTTGATCGCTGGGCTAGCTGGCAGCTTGCCCATAATCGCGCATCCCAGAACTACTCGAAAACCAAAAAATTTCCCAAAAAGACCTCGAAAATCATTTCCAGACGGCTGCTTTTCACACCGAAAAATCGCAAAAAAAAAAAATCGGACCGGGGGAATCGAACCATGGCCTACAGGGGCCCAGGAGGGTGCGGTAACCGTTAGGCTATGTTGCCAAACCTCGGGCCAAAATTCGCTTTTAGCGCCTGCTCAGTTGGAATTCTTATCGGAAAGTGCGAGATCGTCATTTACTCGTTTCCAGTGTCCCAGGACGGTATTTCTGCTCTCTCAGAGCTTATTTCGCCCGGTTTGCGAAGAACTCAAAATGAGTCCAAAATTCTCACTCGGTAGTGAACAAAAAAAATTTCCGCCATTTTTTTAGCCCATGGTCCAGAGGTTACCACACCCACACAGGGGTTTGTGGGTCGGTGGTTCGATTCCCGCCGGAAATCGTTTTTTTGGGTTTTTGAAACAGCCCCAAAACCGACCTTTTGTCCATCTGCACGCCAGATTTTGGTCGTCACGCGAGCTGATTGCTTGCCCATAATCGCCAGGGATAGCTCTTTCCATCCCAAAAAAAATTTCCCAAAAATTCCAAAATTTTGACCCAAAACGGGCTGCTTTTCAGACGGAAAATCTGTGACACTTTTTCGTGGAATGGGTGATATGGCCTGGCGATTTACGGACACTCGATCAGCGATAGTAACATGAGCCTGCTCAAGGCTGATCACAATAGAGCACTCAGGATCGTGTCCGGACTTCCCCAATCCACCCCTCTCCATGCACTGCACCTAGAGACACGGGTCCTTCCGTTCAATCTCATTGCTGACGTCAAGTGCGTTACCCTGGTAGAAAACTTAAGGCGACAGAAAGATTCGCTGGCCAAACGACAGTGCGCCGCGCAACAATGGAACAAAGGAAAATTGCTGGCAAGAGCTCAATTGGTGCTGGAACAAGCAGGCCTCAACGGTGTGGCCCGACAAAGTCACATCACCGAACCGCTCACCCCTGAACAAATAGCGGCACCGTTAGCCAAGTTTACAACCAACATCCCAGGTGTTAAAAAATCAAATACACCGCTAGTCAACCGACAGATAACCGAATTATTCCTCCATCGGAATGGCCCGTATGACTTGTTGATATACACTGATGGTTCAAAAGCCCCCCTTGACTTGCACACTGGCTCAGCGTGTGTCATACATATCACCGGATTCGACCATACAAGGTCCATCAAACTCCCCACAACAATACTTAAAGGTCGTTTCACGTTACGACTATTTCGCCTCTCGGGGTCAACTTTTGCTGTAGGATGTAGCGGCGGTGCACATGCCTCGGTTTTTCGCACGGAAATGGTAGCCCAACTGCTGGCGACTGAGTTGCTCCCGTATTTCCTAGCACAGCTACCAAATCTAACCCACCCCAGGATAGCTATCTGTTCGGACTCGCAGTCAGTACTACGGATTCTTGAAAAGGGTCTAAAAAGACAGTACGACAAAGCGTCCGAAATGATCTGGAAAAGGTGGCACTGCCTGCTCTCTAGAAACGCAACATTACATATCGTGCACGTTCCCTCCCACTGCGGGATACAAGGCAACGAAGACGCCGACAAGATTGCTAAATTTGTACAAAAGAAGCCCCCTCACCCAGGGAACATCAAATTGGTGCCCATAGACCTCAACTCAGTCAAAGCACGGACCATCGAATCAGTTAGACGAACTTGGTACAGTAAAAGGCCGCAAGGCCATCACTACCGAGCCACCAACCAAAGCCTACCTGCCAAACTGCCCGGCAACCTCTCTCTCAAACAACGTACTTTTCTACTACAAATACGATGTGGGCATTCGAGCCTGAACAAAGAACACCTGTGCAGCAATGAAAACAGAAAACGGCATATCCGAGGCAGTACCTGCTGGCACTGCAAGGAAAAGCCAGAAAACCTACTAGAACACGTACTAATTAACTGTACAGCAACAAAACCTACCCGTTCGATGTTCTTTCCCGAGAAACTGGGACTACCAGAACTATTTAAACCGGAAAACTGCGCAAAAACCATACAAATGCTGCAGGAAACGGGAGACTTTGAATCTGAAGTGTAAATGCTGTACAGAAGAGTAGACTGCTTGTAGACGACCAATACAACCAATAGATGTAAACTCCTCATTTGACGCCAAGACCCACGCTCTAAACCCCGCACTTCCTCCCTTATTTCAACTGTCAGCATGCAGGAAATGCCCTGCGACAGGCCAGTTTCCGGTCTTACCGTTTAATCGTGTAGATTGGTTTCCCCCCTGGCCGCCAGTTTTCTAGCTTAGGCCCCGTTCGTTCGTTGCTTCTGCTTCCAAACTGGTCCCTGAGTTCAAAAAAATTTTTTTTTTTTTTTTTTTTTGCAAGAGGCACCACATTCTTTTGGCAGCTCCGGAGAGCCGCGTTCCAGTTTTCGGGCAGGCTTTACGGGCCTCTTCGGGCCGGAAGGCATGCCAGAGAGACACAATTTTTTTTTTTTTTGGAGCGCGGGACACTGTACTAGCCATGTTGGTACAGCGGGGCTGCCGGTATCCGGTTGCTTCCGGAGCGGTAGTCCAAAGAAATGCTTCTTCAGCACACAGTGAACGCCACCTCACTGCGACCTGGGCTGGCCTGCATCTGAGTGCAGGTCCGTTTTTTTTTTTTTTTTTGTTGACACCCGACACGGCGGGAAACGGCTTTACTGGGCCGTGTTACTGTCAAGTAACATGCCACGCAGGTTAGACACTGTGTGCTGCACAAGGCACAGGCTAGTTTGTTGGGGGCTAGGTTGCTTGCTAGGCTAGGGTGGGGTGATTTCCTTGTCTCTTGTTTCATTGTGTAACTTTTTAACGTTTACCCAGGGTTACAGTGGGTCGCTTCGTGCTGTACCCGAACTCTCTGGGTTTGTCTTGTATGTTTTTTTTGTTTGATATAGGTGCAACAGTTGGTGGTGCCTTGGTAGCCAGTGCACAGTTTATGGAACACTTTTGCTGTTGTCGGTGCATTTGTAGTTTGTGCTTCAGTTTATATTCTTGCTGCCTTTGGAGGCGCAGCGGTTTGCGGTGCTTGGTAGCAAGTGCAACAGTCGTTTTTTTGCAGAGCTGAGTTCGACGGCGTTTGTTTGTGCACACGCTGGCTTTGGCCGAGGCGACAATGTGGAAGCTCAAGGACACGCACACGGCAGCTGCGAGTTCATCGGCGTTGTCTGGCAGCACTTCTTGAAGGCCGTGGGTTTGTAGGTGATGTTACGTTGCCGTCTTGAAGCAGCACGTTGCGTGGTGTCGTTGGGTTCGATAACAGTGGAGTTGAACGATGCGGCGTCGTCAGGCCCAGTCGTTTGAGCCGTCACTGCTGATGGCGTCTGTGTAGCAGATCCCACCAGCCGCCACCGACTCCAAGTCGGGCGTGGGAGACCTGCTGGTGCGGAGAGGCGGGCCGTCGTCGTGCAAATTGCGGTATGGCTCGCTGGCTTCCGAGTCCACTGGTTCACGGCTGAGGCTTACCGGCTGTCTGCTAGCCGGAGTGCTCTGTGGGGCACTAATCTGCGAGGTGACAGTCTGTGAGCTCCACACAGACCTTCCGTCACAGATTGAGCCGGAAGGGGTCAGCGCCTCCCCACAATCTGGTCTCACGTTAACGAACCGAGGGATTAAACCCGCATCCTGCAAGTACTCGAGGGCGAGCTCGGGAAACTTGAAAAGGACGTGCCACAGCTTGTCGGCATTGGTAGCTCCGGGCGGCAGGCGTGACGCGGCCTCGGGCCCCTTGCCGACCAGAGCCTTCGACCACATGCTCCTGCGGTGTGGCTGGCTAGCCGCATCGTCGCATTCAACGAGCAGGTGTTCGAGCACGTTCGGGCGGTGCTTGCCGCACAGTGCACAGCTGCGATAGGCACGCCGCCTTTCCTGCTTGTCGAGATCGGCGTAGTCCGGGGCGTACATGGTCATCACTAGCGGGTGGTGACCAGTCCTGAACTGCCGGATCACCCGCTCAGCGCGCGTCGTGAGGTGAGCTGGGCGCTTGATGTTCCGCCCATCCACGATCCGGGCGTAGGGCAGTGTGATGCGGTGTTTGGTCGCCCTTTCAAACGCCGCTCGCGCCATGGCCTCGGTGGACACGGCGGACAGGTACGCCTTGTAGCGCGCCACCGCATCCTCCGCCGCGATCGGACACTCCCTTGTGGGGTTACCCCGGCACCGCGACAGCTCTCTGTGGTGTTGGAGAGTGGCGTGCCTCGCCAGTCCGTCGGTCACCTCGTTTCCGCGCAGGCCACAGTGTCCGTACACAAACTGGAGCGTTGCTGTGTATCCTAACCGTGTGAGGATACGGAGCATGGTCCAGATGTGTACCATGAGGGGTTGCTTCTGCGTCTGTGGGCCGCTCGCCAAACGTTGCAATAGCGACTGCGAGTCTGACAGCAGTAAGACCGTTCGGGGCGCGGTGGTGGGCGTGAGGAGCCTAAGGAGGGCCCTGAGGGCCGCGGCCAATGCGAGCGTCTCCGCCTTGAGGCTGGAGGGAAAGCGTCCAGCGGCGTGTGAGAGGGTGGTCGAACGGACGGCGTCTCGCTGGCGGATCTCGAAGCCATGGTCGTTTGCAAGGGAGATCGTGGGCGCGCACTCAATCAAGGCTGCAGCTCCGCCCCAGGTCCAGGTGTCTACGCATTTCATGGACCATGGCCATATGTTGCGTTCTGCTTGAGAACCGGGCTGTGGAGGCGGCGGCTGTACCCTGCGTACGGATCCATCGGTCCACACCGTACAGTCCGGGGCTGGGAGCTTACGCAGTTGGCTCTCGACAGAACGTTTCTTCTCGGAAGGTGCTGCTGCCTTTTTTCCGCCGGGCAGGGAGGGGTTGATGTCTACCGCCGGACGTGGGTGCCAAGGGGCGAAGGGGTTGTGCACCCAGAGTTCCCTCGGCAGGTTGCGGGTGCCGGCTTTCAGCGTCAGCTCTGTGTATCGTCGACTCAGTGTGGACGGCAGTCTGAAGACGTCCGGCCAGAGGTGCTTGCGGGGCAACATTCTCTCCCAGAGGCTGCCGAGTCTGACGTCCACGTACACCTCCAGCGGCGGAATACCTGACTCCCGGGTCGCCACAAAGTCAGAAACGCCTTTGCGGCATCCCAGGATGTGCGCAAGCGAGCTCGTGTGGAGTCGCTCAAAGGATCTGAGGTAGGCGCGCGACGATTTGAGCAAGTAGGGCCCGTAGACCGACAAACAGTACGTCACAGAGGGGATCACGTAGGTTAGGTACAGGCTGCGCAGCGTAGCGGTGCTGCACCCCCACGCTTTCCCCGACAGGTGGCGCAGGAGGTTCCCTCTCTGTGCCATGCGCTTTATGGCCCTCTCAGCGTGTGCGTGAAAAGACAGCTCGTCATCGATGATGAGGCCGAGTAACTTCGTCTGTTTCACCCAGCGGACAGGCTCCGTGAGATCAAGGACGACCCACTGGTTGCGCACTTCCCCATGTATGGCATGTATGTCATCGTTGGAGAAACCAGAGTGGCCGTTAACCGCTTCCACCCGCTTGCCCTCATGTACTCTGTATTGCGCTTCATTTGCCACAAAAGTATGGCTGTAGCGTCTTATCCAGGCTGGGAGTTGGGATCCAGGAATGCGAATGGACGACCTAGCATTGCGGAAACGCAACCGTGGGGGTACCGTACTCTTGCCCGGTGGACAGATGAGCACGGCCTCTGTCTTGTGATGCGCTAGTTTCATCCGGGCGCCAGCAACCCATTTTTTTTTTTTTTTTTGTTGACACCCGACACGGCGGGAAACGGCTTTACTGGGCCGTGTTACTGTCAAGTAACATGCCACGCAGGTTAGACACTGTGTGCTGCACAAGGCACAGGCTAGTTTGTTGGGGGCTAGGTTGCTTGCTAGGCTAGGGTGGGGTGAATTCCTTGTCTCTTGTTTCATTGTGTAACTTTTTAACGTTTACCCAGGGTTACAGTGGGTCGCTTCGTGCTGTACCCGAACTCTCTGGGTTTGTCTTGTATGTTTTTTTGTTTGATATAGGTGCAACAGTTGGTGGTGCCTTGGTAGCCAGTGCACAGTTTATGGAACACTTTTGCTGTTGTCGGTGCATTTGTAGTTTGTGCTTCAGTTTATATTCTTGCTGCCTTTGGAGGCGCAGCGGTTTGCGGTGCTTGGTAGCAAGTGCAACAGTCGTTTTTTTGCAGAGCTGAGTTCGACGGCGTTTGTTTGTGCACACGCTGGCTTTGGCCGAGGCGACAATGTGGAAGCTCAAGGACACGCACACGGCAGCTGCGAGTTCATCGGCGTTGTCTGGCAGCACTTCTTGAAGGCCGTGGGTTTGTAGGTGATGTTACGTTGCCGTCTTGAAGCAGCACGTTGCATGGTGTCGTTGGGTTCGATAACAGTGGAGTTTAACGATGCGGCGTCGTCAGGCCCAGTCGTTTGAGCCGTCACTGCTGATGGCGTCTGTGTAGCAGATCCCACCTGCCGCCACCGACTCCAAGTCGGGCGTGGGAGACCTGCTTTTTTTTTTTTTGGAGCGCGGGACACTGTACTAGCCATGTTGGTACAGCGGGGCTGCCGGTATCCGGTTGCTTCCGGAGCGGTAGTCCAAAGAAATGCTTCTTCAGCACACAGTGAACGCCACCTCACTGCGACCTGGGCTGGCCTGCATCTGAGTGCAGGTCCGACCAGGTAAAAAAACCCGCGATGCAGTGACTCTTCCCCCTGCATCAGGGTGGATTCGCTTCGTCCGGTCGCGCCCCACCAGATGCAATTACGATCCTCGCCACCCCTTGGGCTATAGAAAAGCTCAAGCGGTGGAAGAGGTCCTGGCAGGCGGCCGAAGCGGTCCGGTCTTCACGGAGGGCGTTCGCGCGGGCGATGTGCCGCAGCTCCGTGATTGCTCCTGGGCACCAGGCCCCGAACGTGTCTACAACTAGCGGCACCGCTCGCCACTCCCGCGGGTCCGGCTCATTTGCGATGATCCTGTTGTAGACACGCTCCTTGACGGCAACAGCATACGCGGCTGCTGCGCCCCCTGGCTCCGCTGCGGCCCTGGTCGCGTAGTGGGGCTGCGAGAGCTGTAGGGGGTATGTGACTGCGACGTCAAGTAGGACGGTGGTGCCGTCCCGGACGTAGCTGATGTCCGGGCGCTTGCGCCGCGTGTTCGCGAACACGGCTCGCTCGATCGAGGGGCCCAGCAGCCCTCGACGTGCGAAGTCGGCGACAATGTCCCGAAGCGCGTTGTGCAGGCGCGTCCGGCGGCCGCTGCCGAAACACGTTTGGGCGTGCGAGCCGATGACGTCGGTCGCCCCGTGCCCGCAGAGGCGGCACTCCCCTGGCGCGGCCGCAATTGGCAGCCCCAGCCGAAGGCGTACTGCCACCGCCAGTTCGGCCGAGGACAACCACATCCCGGTATCCGCTTCCGGGTTGCCGTACAGCCACGCCGAGGCGTGCTTGCCGGAGCTGCTTTGGATCCTCGCCCGGATCCGGTCTTGCGCCTGGGACAGGGCCGCTCCCTGCAGTTGGCTCGAGCGGGCGAGCTCCTCCGTTAGCAGGTCGAGGAGGTTCTTCCGCTTCTCGGTGGCCAAGGCGGACGACCACACCTTCTGTCCTCGCCCCTCGTACTGGGTCCGCGCCTGCATGACGTCCTGGATCTTCTCCAGGACGGACTCATACGTTGCAAGGCGCGGGTCCGCGAGGGACGCTTGGACGGTGTCGTCCTGCTGCCACGTGAGGCGTGGCCCCAGGGCCTCGGACACGAGGGCGGGGAGATGCGTCCCCCCATCTAGTGCCGCCGCGATGTGCGCAATCCCTGTCACGTCTGCGCAGCTGTGGAGGCCGAGGCCACCCATCCTGACCGGGAGGGACGCTTGTGTCCACGCCGCCTCGTCGGTCTGTATCCCGGTGATAGTCGCGAGACAGGACTGGGTGGCCCGGTCGACTCCCGCGAAGTCGAAGACGGACCCCGTCGCGCGCATGAGATGTACTACGCCGACGAAGCCCGCACAGAACTTCGTTAGCGTGAGCGCCACGTGCGCGTCGGGCAGGGACGCTATCATCCTCAGCTTCCTCTCCGCACCCTGTGCCGCCCGCTCGACGAACGCGTGGATCTTCTCTGGCGAGCCACACGGGACTCCCAGATGCTCGATCTCGTCGAGCGAGCACGTCTCGATGCCTTGCAGGCCGTCGGGTATCTCCGCCCCCGCCGCGATCGCCAGTCTGCACTTGCCCCGGTTCAGGCGCAGTCCGACGGCCGCTGCCCGCCGCTCGTATCCCTGCAGCCAGCGCGCGATCGCGTCGAGGTCTCCGCCTGACACTCCATCGTCAAGGTAGAATGTCAGGAGATCGAGGTCGGCTTGGCTCAACGCTGAATGGCCGAGCGCTGCCTCCGGCCCCCCGACTTCCGGCTGCCCTTGTCCCTCCGGGCCCTGCGGCTCGGGCTCGGCTCCTGGGGCCCCCAACTCGACCGCCGGCGGGATTTCCGGGGCCGGCAGGACCTGGGCTGGTCCGGGGTCGACGTGCGCTATCCCCTGCGGCTCTGCCGCCCCCGGGGGGGGGCCGGCCTGGGCCGGGACTGCCGGTGGCCCTTGAACTGGTGCCAGCTCGCGCGCTGGCTGTCCCTGGGGCGCCGCTTCGTCCGCCGCGACCGGCGCGCCTGCTGGGCCTGCAGGTCCGACTGGTGGCGGCGGCACGACGCCCTCCCCTGGCCCGGGTGGGTCCGCCGGGCCGGCCGGCGGCGCCGCTGCTTCGGCCGGTGGCGGCGGCGGCGAGACGACGTCGTGCATCGCCAGGCTGAAGAGCAGGGGCCCCAACGGGTCCCCCTGCTGCACCCCGCACTCAGATGTGAGCGTCTTGTCCCCCACCTGCAGGATGGAGTGCTTGCCGTACGCCGCCTGGGTGTAGGCCAGGACCTGGGGGGCATGCCGGCTGGCGCTGCGGATGATCGCCTCCCTCTGCAGGGAGTTAAATGCGTTCTCCAGGTCCACCTGGAGGACGCCCTTACTTGCCCCGCCCTCCCTGCGGTACAAGGCCGCCACCCTCCGGACGGCCAGGACCCCGGCGTCCGCGCCGGCCTTCACGCCTACTCCGACCTGCCCGCTTCGCAGGAGGACGTTCTGGCCGAGTTCCTTGACCGCCCGGTCGGACGCGAGGACCTTGCCGGCTACCCTCCTCAGAATCTCGCCGCAGGCGATGGGCCTGATCCCGCCCGTCCTTTTGACCAGTGGGACCAGCTTGGCCCCGTAGAGGTATGGCCTGGCGGCCGTCGGTACCCTCCCGGACGAGACCGCCCAAACGGCATCCGCCACGGCCTCCTTGAAGGAGCCGGAGCTGTCCCACAGGTCTAGCAGGTGCTGAGCTGACAGCCCGGAGGGGCCGGCCGCCGTGCCCTTCGGCATCTTCTTGAGCAGCCTCCGCACGGCGCTCGGCGCGGGCCGCGCCACGTTGGGGATCTGCATCGCTGGGTCGCCCTGCCACTCCTCGGCGGCCGGGTGTAGGTCTCTGAGCTGTGCCAGGGTGGCTTCGTCCGACGGGGCCGTCTGTCTGCCGACAGCTTTTTTTTTTTTTTTTTTTTTTTAGATGAGGCACCTTTTCCTTCTATCCTTTCTTTTTTGGAAACAAATTGAAGACATGAGAACACACAAACGCAAACGGTGGTGCCGTCATCAAAGGAAGAACCCAAAAAAGGAAAGGAGAGGAAGAGGCCAGCTTTACTGGGCTGCTTATGCCGGGAAGATAATGAAAAACAGGTGAAAGGGTGGGTAGGGGGGGAAGTAACGAAAGACAAGGGATGGCTATGATAACATAGGGTTAGCCTGCTCTGCAGCCTTCTTCTGGTGGTTTTTGACTCCAGCCCTGAGTTTGAGTCAGGGCGTTTGCGTCTGGGGGGCTGTCAGAGTGGCTTGGGCCGTGTCCCGCACTCGTTTCAGCGCAGGCACAGCGGTGTGTCGGTGGTCTTCTCAGGGAGTTGACTCACCCGTTTCGCCAGTTTTTGGCTGGGGGGAACAGTGGGGCTGTTTTCACGCCCCGCCTCCCCGGCCTTGGGGAAGAGAAAAGATGATGGAACTCAAGACTTTCATGGAGAAGAAGATCTGGTACTTCCGCGAAGTAACCACCTGGTCTCTGGGGCCGTCGTCGTTTCGCCCGGCCGGCGGCGTCGCTCTGTGGCGTGTCTGCCGTGGCCGCTTTCGTGCACGCTCCGGGTGGCGCTGTGTGCGGCCGCCTGGCCCTGGGGCACTTGTTTTTGAGGGTGGTTACTTCGGGAAGCGGTAAACACAAGAAGGGCGCGGTGGTGGGGTTTTGGTCTGCTCTGTGCCAGACTATGGTGCCCGTTGTTCACGAACGTGGTTCTGGCTGTGTCAGTCGATCGCCACTCGCATCAACTCGATGCTCTTCTGCGGTTTCCTACCCGCTACCCGGTGACCGGTAACAAGCAGTCTCTCCTGTTCTTGACCTTCAGCTGAGTGGTCAGGAGAGCCGCCGCGGTGCACCAGGTTCCAGTCAGAAAGAAGACGTTGGTTGTGGACCGAAAGGTAGGGCACGGGGAGTTGGTGAGAACGATTTTTGGTTGTCGACGCTGGCGCTGTCTTTTTTTTTTTTTTTTGGAGCGCGGGACACTGTACTCGACATGTTAGTACAGCGGGGCTGCCGGTATCCGGTTGCTTCCGGAGCGGGAGCCCAAAAAAATGCTTCTTCAGCACACAGTGAACGCCAGTCTCACTGCGACCTGGGCTGGCCTGCTAGCAAGCAGGTCCGACCAGGTAAAAAAACCCGCGATGCAGTGACACTACCCCCTGGGGTGGACCGCTTCGTCCGGTCGCGCCCCGCCAGATGAAATGACTATTCTTGCCACCCCCTGGGCTACTTGAAAGCTCAATTGGAAGAAGTCCTGGCAGGCGGCCGAAGCGGTCCGGTCTTCACGGAGGGCGCTTTTGCGAGCTATTTGCCGCAACTCCGTGAGTGCTCCAGGACACCACGCTCCGAAGGTGTCCACGACTAGCGGGACAGCGAGCCATTCCCGAGGGTTTGGCTCGTTGTCTATTATGCCGCGGTACTTCCCTTCTTTAACAGCTGTTGCGTAGGCTGTCGCCGCCCCCCCTGGCTTCTCCGCCGCCCGCTTAGCGTACTGGGGGTTCGAAGGCTGCAGGGGGAAGGTGACGGCGACGTCCAGCACAACGGTGGTGCCGTCCCGGACATAGCTGATGTCCGGGCGCTTCCGCTCCGTGTTCGAAAACACGGGGCGCTCGACCGCCGGGGCCAGCAAGCCACGGCGGGCGAAGTCAGCGATGACATCGCGGAGTGCGTTGTGCATTCTCGTCCGGCGCCCGCCGGAGAAGCAACTTCGCGCATGCACTCCGTCGACGTCTGCCGAGCCTGTCCCGCAGAGGCGACAGATGCTCGGCATGGGGGCGATGGGCAGCCCCAGCCGAAGCCGGATGGCCACTGCGAGCTCCGCGGGAGAACAGCCACAGCCTGGGGTCCGCCTCCGCGTTGCCATAAAGCCAAGCGGACGCATGTTGGGCGGAGCAGCTTTGGATCCGCGCCCGGACTTGGACCTGCTTCAGAGCCAGCGCCGACCCTTGAAGCCGGCCTTGACCTGCCCAGCTCCTCAGTCATCGAGATAAGGAGGGCCTTGCGTCGCTCGTCATGAACTGTCGCGGACCACACTTTCTGTCCACGTCCCCCGTAGTTATCCCGTGCCTGCAGAACGTTCTGGATCTTCTCCAAAACGGATTCGAAGGGTGCAAGGCGCGGGTCTTCGAGGGACGCTAGGAAAGTGTCGTCCTCGTCCAGAAGCATGGCGTGCGGCAGCACGTAGGGGGTCACCAGGGACGGGAGGCAAGCCTCGCCGTCAAAGGTAGCCGCGATGTGCGCGATCGCCGCTGTGTCGGCGCAGGAGTGCAGGCCCAGGCCACCGAGCCTGACGGGAAGGGAAGCCAGAGCCCAGGCGGAAGCGTCCGTCTCTATGCCCGTGATCGTCGCCAGGCAAGACTGCGTGGCCTGATCGATGCCGCGAAGTCGAAGACAGCCCCCACAGCGCGCATGAGGTGGACGACGCTGACGAAGCCGGCGCAGAACTTCAGCAGAGTCAGAGCCACATGTGCGTCGGGGAGGGAGGCTATCATCCGCATCTTCCGCTCGGCGCTCTTGGCCGCTTCCTCCACGAAGGCGCGCATCGTCTCGGGGGA
The DNA here is from genome assembly GCA_030068145.1 of Diplonema papillatum. Lineage (NCBI taxonomy): Eukaryota > Euglenozoa > Diplonemea > Diplonemida > Diplonemidae > Diplonema > Diplonema papillatum. The sequence continues at coordinate 1,091 of JAPJBO010000187.1, read as the reverse complement.
ACCGCAGGGGACGCCGAGGTGCTGGATATCGTCCAGCGGAAAAGTCTCGATGCCTTGCAGGGCCTCGGGGATTGTGGCGCCGGGGGCAACGGACAGCCTGCACTTCCCCCGGTTCAGACTGAGCCCGACCGCGGCCGCTCTGTCCTCGAAGCCCTGCAGCCAGTGACCGAGGGTGTCGAGCTCACCCCCAGCCGCCCCGTCGTCCAGGAAGAACGTCAGGAGGTCAAGCCCCGCCTGGCTCAGCGCGCCATCCGTGGCCCTCGGGGCCGCCGGGGACCCCACCGGCGGCGGCGGTGGCACCGCTGGGTCCCCCGAACCTGGGGCCTGAGCCGGTTCTGGAGGGGTGGGCCGCCCCCCGGCGGCATCGAGAGGCTCCGGCTGGCCGAGCGACGCGGGGGCGGACTCGACGGGCGCCTGCGACGAAGCCGGGGCCGCCGGGACGGGTGGCTGCTCTCCGGGGTTCGGCGGCACGACGACATCGTGCATGACGAGGCTGAAGAGCAGCGGTCCCAAGGGGTCCCCTTGTTGGACTCCGCACTGGGAGGAGATACCCCGGTCGCCCACCACAAGCGCGGAGTGTTTCTCGTACGCCGCTAGTGCGTACCCCAACAGCTGGGGGGCGTGTCGGTTGACACTGCAGATGATCGCTTCCCGCCGCAGCGTGTTGAAGGCGTTCGCGAAGTCGATCTGCAGGATGCCCCTGTCGACCACGTCTCTGTCGCGGTACAGGGCCGCAACCCTGCGGATGGCGTGCACGCCAGCGTCGGCCCCCGCCTTAACGCTGACTCCGACTTGCCCACTCCGCAGAAGGACGTTCGCTCCCAGGTCCTTGATCGCCCGGTCGGAAGCGAGGACCTTGCCGGCCACCCGTCGCAGGATCTCTCCACACGCAATGGGCCTGATCCCGCCGGACTTCTTGACCAGCGGAACTAGCCTCGCCCCGAAGAGGTACGGTCGGGCGGCTGAAGCCACTCTGCCGGAAGAGAGGGCCCAGACGGCGTCCGCCACTGCCTCTTTGAACGACCCGGAGACGTCCCACAGGTCGAGCAGGTGCTGCGCAGAGAGGCCGGACGGCCCAGCGGCGGTGCCCT